>CM030366.1:153127318-153542110 GCA_017893485.1 Hemerocallis citrina | reverse complement strand
GGGCTGCAGTGTGATTGGTGCAATTTGTTGTTTCGTGTTCGGCCGCATCAAATCCAATTCGCCGTTTGCTGTTTGAATCCGATCCAGTGTGGGGAATTATTGTTAGTTGCTGTTACTGCTTGGGTTTTTCTCGCACAATCTTCGCACGTGTTCTTAGGATTGCTTCCTAGGATTCCGATCCCGTTATTCCTTATTCGTATTGAACCGTCTACAAAAAAGGCAAGTCCGCTTGAACTCTGTTATTTATTCTAGTTCAAGATTTTTGACCTCTTATGCAGGTAGTTCCACTTCAATTATCATTAAATTGCCCTGTGTCCTTTCCGTTGGGAGTATCGAGGGTTTACACGAGCTAATCCGACGTACTCTCGATATCTTATTACTATCCATTGACTCAAACTCAAGCATGAACACATACTTGACATGAATAAAATGAATAGAACATATATATGAGGAAAAGTCATCATGATCAAATACATGTGATTAATCGAGATCTTGTGACTTGAACTTGACATGATAAATTTAACTTGTATACTGGAAAATTTACTCTACTTGCTGTACATTAGCCTTGATACACTTCATGATGCAATAGCATGTTAATTACCCACTTTGATTAATATATATGTGATGACATTTTATAATTCCTGCTGCCTTGTCTGTCTTGTACTGAGATTTTGACCCAGTTATAATAGGAATTAGTTAAAATAATATGAAAGAGAATTGTAGCCCTAAGTGTCTAGTTGCTGATAACATCCTGGAAATTCGAATTCCGAATTGTAGTCCATAGGTTATCGCTGTTTTAGTGTTACTGTGTCGGCTGTTTTTCAATTTGCTACTTCATGCTATTATTGTGCAATGCATCATGCTGCAGCATTCTATCATTCCCGTGACATTCTTATACACTTTTGCATGGACATGAATGACTTAATAATAAAATACTAAACAAGTCGGGATTCCTAAGGGTTGACCTAGTAGTGGATAGTCTCAGAAAATGTACTCGGTAGGGCCCTCTTGTTACATGGAAACTTAACATGGAAGGTGGAGAATTACTTGTGAAGACGTGAACTTGTTATCTTGTTATCTTATTATCGTGATACACCGAGTACACGATCTATAGATCTCACCATGAAGTCTAAAACGTACACTGTTTTACGTGCACCGAACCTGTGGTATGGGACGCAGTAGTACGCGCACTAGATAAGAGAAACAACATGATAATAGACATAAGTTGACACATATATACTTGATTATGACCATTGTTTACTAGTACCATTATTGTCTTTATAATTTGATCTTGATTCATATTCCTATACCTTGTTCCTTACTCTCTGCTTTTCACTACTTGCTGTCCGTACTTGCTCTAAGGATAAATTATTCTTTCTTTTTAGATGAACAAGTACAGGTGCACAAGGAGAATTTTCAGAGGGCATTGATGAGCAGTTCTTCTACGATTGGAGCAGGAGCCTCTCGAACTATTTTGCAAGTTCTTATATTCCAGATTTGGTTATTGAATTTCATTCTCGTTTATGTGAATATGTATTTGTGCGTGGTTGTGATTACTTTCTTGTTATGTTGTTAAGTCTGGTACAACTTATGGATGATATGAGTTGGTGTACTCATATCATTCACTGGGCCTCAGTTACGTGCCTGTGTTCCCGTATTCCGGGAAGCGGGGCATGACCGGTTTTTAGTGGTATCAGAGCCAGGTTAGACTCTAATTATAATTGGAGTTTAGCTAGGTTAGACTCTAATTATGTTAGAGTTTAGCCAGGTTAGGCTCTAACTATGTTGGAGTTTAGCCAGTTTGGCTAATGTGTTAGTCATGATTGGTTGATATGTTAGTTAAGTTTGGTTCTAGCCAGTCTAACTCAGCAATATGTACACCACGCTAATCACATGAACATGAATAACCAACATGAAATTTGGATACCCCTCTCATTTGATTCCTCTTTTGATCCCTTCATATTCAGTTCCTCCATCTCTCAGTTGTTTCGTCTCTACCATTCATTCACATTTATTGATTCTTCATTGGGTATAGAATTTATTTTTTTGTACCAATATTCCTTTGATTCTGGAGTTGTTTATTCTTTTCTTTCTGATTGGTTCGTCGATCGGCATCGGTGGATCTTCAAGAACATGTTACAGGCATGTTTAATTCCTACGTTAATATATATTTTTATGATATATTTATTGTGTAAATTTGCTACACTGCATATTTATTTCCTCACCACATTTGCATTGTGCTTATGCATATATTTCATCCCGTTTCCTCCCTACTTTTATAAATTATTTTCACTACTACTATTTTGTGCTATTGTGTTTGATATTTATAATCTGTACATCTATTTTGATATTCCATTGTGTGACTTTCAACTCCATTTCTTACATTTCGACTATTTTTATATCCCGAATTTCAAAACATAACCTCATACTTAAATTAAATGTCCCATGTCCCCGTGCATATGGAAGGTTACACCTTCCATTTCACCATTTCGGTGCAACCTAATGTCGAGATGGCAAATATGCAACTCGATGTCAATGGAGGCAAATTGCAAATGGATGTCGGGGAGGCAAAATGTGCAACCGAATATCCAGACGGCAACCTGCAACCTGATGTCATGAAAGCAAACATGCAACTTGATGTTAAGGAGGCAAGATTTTCTACCTATTTGCTAATTGATATTTCAAGACTTTTTACTTATATAATGAAACTAATGGTATAGAAATATTTTCTTTATGACATTTTGTTTGTACAATTACATTTTATGTTTTCATACAATTTGAACTAGTATAGTTGATTTATTTACAGAGTTGATAAACCAAATTCTTATTTTGTTTTATAGTGTTATTATTATTATTATTATTATGGTTTTCGTTATTATTATTGGTATCATTATTATTATTGATATTACCATTACTATTATTATTGTTATTTTTATTATTTTGTTATTGTTGTTAATATTGAATTACCTTCGTACAATGTTGAACTCAAACTATATTATGTCTTGCATTCTTATTCTTACAAGTTTTGTTAATATTTTTAATATTATTATTATTATTATTATTATTTTATTATTATTATTAGGAGTATTTTTACTATTATTATTGCATTATTTTCATGAATGTTTTGAATCTAATTTTGTCATGTATGTATTATCATGATTATCAGTATTGTTAACATTTCTATTTTATTGTTATTATTTCTATTAGCATGACTATGATGCTTTTTTTATTATTACTGTTATTATTATTACTATTATTATTTTTAATGTTATTGTTATTATTATTTTTTATTAACATGTGTGTTATTATTATTGTTATTATTATTTTATTATTGTTATTACTATTCTATTATTCTTGATGTTATTATTTTTATTATTAATATTTTTTGTTATTATTTTTGTTAAAGCCCATTTGTTTTGATCTATAGCATATCTTTAATTATTTAAAATTGAAGACAAACTTTATATTCATTTTGCATTATTTATTTATATCTATCTTGAGCCCATACTGTCCTTGATCCTGGTGTCTCATTCTTGTCTCCCTGCTCGGTTCGTTGATTGGTGTCATGTGGCCAACATCGACATGTATGTTGCTTGGGACATCACCATTAGAGCAGTGCAGTGGAAGCATGGTGGGCCCATAACCCATAGGTCCCAGATTCTCTTGTTGTTCCTTCTTCTATACATCATTCAATTCTTGTTCGTTCTTTTCACTCGTCATCTTCTGTCGATTTATTATTCGACATCGGTCTTATCTATATCCTTTTCTTATTCTGGTGCTTCCATCACTTGAGTTTTCTTTTATAATTTTTTTGCCTTGTTATTTCTTAAGTTTGCTTCTGTTTTGTCCTACCGCCTGCCATAATGAATTTCAATGACGAAATTCTTCTTGTAAGGTGGGTAGGATTTGTAACCCCTGTTTCCGATTACACGGATTTCCATTCCCTTTCTTTCTCCATATATTTTTGTATTTCAATTTCCGTATAAATTCTTTCCGATGCATTTTGAATCTCCTATCGAAACCCAAATTTATATTTCAAACTAGAATATGTCTCTCTCCTTTTTATTTAATTACTTTGAAGCCTAAGTTAATCAATATTATCATTTTATTGATTATTTTGAACTCTTGAGAAGCCCAACAATTATTATTAAATTTGTTATATTTAATTTGAAGCCCAAACTCAAGCCCATCTCCTATTGGACTCTAACCCTAAACCCAAACTGACAAACCCATACACTCACCCGTATACAAATTTCTCCACATTTTCCCAATCTACAAAATCCCCCGTATCCCCACTTTTCCCACTATCTCTAACTACCCTTATTTAATATTATATTTATTATTTTAATATAACACTCTCCCTCTCTCTCCCCGTTTACTCACTCTCCTTTCCCCTCTGTTTTTCCAACAACAGAACTCACCTCCGAACCCAACCACGCCGCTCTCATCAACCCCCAGCCGCTGCCATTGCCATTCCTCTCTTCCTCCTCACCCCTCCTCGCGAGCGCTCCCGCTCGAGCGCCACCCTCCCCCGAGCTCGACCACCGAAAGAACACATTCCGCTCGCTATGCCATTGCCGCTCTCCATTCTCGCCACCATCGAGCCGCCTTCACATCCACCGGAGTTCCCCTAGCCGCTGTAGTCGTCATCGCCGTTCAGTCCCCGAGAGCCTCCACCATCGTCTTCCTCGACGCGCCGCTTGAGCCACCGCTCGACCAGCCCCCTGCCATTGCCGCCACCAGCATCGCGAGCCCCATCGCAGTCGTGCCACTCCCAGTGCAGTTGTATTGACCCGAATTCCAAAATACGCTGAATTTAAGATTCCACAAGATCTTTACACTTCTTTCGTACAATTTTACAAGGAATTTAAAACTTTTCACTTTACATCAGAGTTAGATGAAAACTTTACACTTTTTATTGTACAGCGGAAGCAAATTTACAACATTTAAATAAATGTACATCAACATTTGAATAATCTCTAAGCATCTGTGCTTCTTTAATCTTTATCATTTCATTTACCCTGCATACAAAACTGTGGGTACGTCAGTTTATTCAACCGACGAACATTATACACGGTCATCCTCTCTATGCCGGAAATAGTATAACTGATTTTCCATATTTAACAAACACAAACTTGTCACATATCAAACTAAAAGGAAAATCCTATTGATGTCGTGTTGTGATTGTGCACTTAGTCCTTAATGCAATTATTTATATTACATGACACTAATGCACACTTGTTCGGATTCTATGCATCCCATACTACATAGGGCCGAGGGCAAGCCTCTTAATCGTTCTTCATCTTATAGGGTTCAATCTCTCGTCATGATTTAGTCTACTACTGTAACTACGGTAAGTATCGTAGATGATCTATGAGTATAAGCTCGTGTACAGAAAACCTGGAGGGGAATCCCACGCCATGTGTTGACGCATCAAGCATGCATTATGTGGCAATTCAGCCTCCTTCATAACACACGATTCTCTTGCAGTCACCAAACATCCCACAAGCGTCGCCAAGATCCCGATAATTCTGGAGTAGTGCCAACGCCATGTCTTGACGCATCAAGCATGCATTCTGTGGATCACTCTCACATCGTAGACTCGAGGCCCTCATACTTGTGTTTTTCTCTCACTTTCATCACCTCTTCACTATGTACTAATTCTTAATTTAATGAAATCATGAACAAAATCAATCTCTTAGAGTTAGCCCTCTCACTACTACCGGTCTTATTTCTTTCATTTCACAATGACCCAAACTGGTCTTTTCAATGTCAATAATCATAATTTATTCATCACTTTCACTTGCCGGTGTGAGTTTTGGCTATATCCTAATTTTCAATTTCATTTCACAAATTCACATGTTTGAGTTTTCATACTCAATAACATTTCTTTTTCCAACCACATGATTTCTAAATTATTCACGAGTCAATAACCATACTTGGAGTTCAATTACTCATCATGTATTTCATCAAATATTTATTTCCACATTAAAAATCATATCACCAATTTTATGGTCAAGATGAATATTCACAATTCATTATTGTCACATTATTCTTCACTAAGAATAATTCACTCAACTTCACTTTCTTTCTTTATTATTTTTCCTTTCTAGCACTTTATTTCAAGTCCTTTTTCAAAACACAATTCTCACAAAAATATAAGTGTAGAACCATAGTTCTAACTACACTTTTATTCCCAAAATGTACTTCATTTCATTCTAATAACTCCCAATTTATTTTTCATAAATCACACATAATTTTAGAATAATAATAGTATTTTTTTTATAATTTTTAAACATAAAAAATCCACCAAATTTTTTTTTTCCCACAAAGTTAATACTAGCCGAGACCAGGATTCGAACCAACAACCACAGAGAAGCAAGCCGCACGCTCTGGCCACTAGGCCAATCGCACCGATCAATATAAAAGGGGGTTAAAAGTCTTAAGTACTCTCGGTTGAAAAACTGATTAAATTTGTTAAATACACACAAAATATGGTGTTATCAAGGATCGAACTCAAACCGCACACTGTAGCGATTAGAAGCCTCCCGACCACTTGAGCTATAGGCTCAAGTTGTCTCAAATACAACTTGCATTTTAATTAAATCAACTCTTTATCTAATAGAACATTTCGATGTTTCAAAAGCTCTCATTTGAGTTTTACTTTCACTAAAATCTACTGTAAATCTCCAGAATAATTATTCACATAATAATTGATACTCCAGTAATTAAAAATAATTTTTTCCACTAATTAACACATATTTTGCATACAATTAGTTTAAATTGTATACTACTACTACCACATTTCTTTTTCGACATTTCTTATCCAATTTAACATCAATATTCTCTATATCAATTCCCTGTTTATATTCCTTTCACAAACCCACAAATTATATTTTAAGTTATTCCTTACAAACATTAGCACAAAAAGTTCATTCAAGCACATAAAACCATATTTTCATCTACAAACATTTGCATTTAGTTTTTTTTTATGCTAACAATGAATTTTACTTCAAGCAATCCATAGCTATAAATAATTCACACACAACTTAAGTTTGATGATGGAATCACATACAATCTATTTAGCAACATTCCAATCAACTAGTAAGCCATTTTTCCAATTAAATGTACTCTTATTAATCTTTTTCATGCATTATCATTTCAATTCAATTTTAGCATGCTATCTAATTAGAAACAAGGAAAATAACCCACCTTAGCATGATATCTAATTGGAAATATGGAAAATAACCCACCTTAGCATGATATCTAATTAGAAATATGGAAAATAACCCACCTTAATTTGGAGAGAAATCAAATTGCAACACCTCCTAAACAAGAGTCCTTGCCAAAAGAGCGTTCCTCCTCCTCGTTGCGCACCCAAGCCTTCAAAGTACAAAACCGAAAGCTCCTTGATGCCGGCCTTCTTCTTGGTACAAGCACCACTCACTCACACACAACTCTCAATCTTTTATCTCACTTACTACTAATAAATCACTACTAACAAATGTATATAGGTTTTGGAGAAATAAAGAGTACAAAATAACTAGGCTGGGGAGGGGGGGGGGGTATTTATACTAAAAATTTGAGTAAATGGAAGGCTAGGATCAAACTAGGAGTTAGAAATAAAAGGCTAGGATTCAAAGGGGAAGTTGTAGTAACCAACCATGATCAAGCAACCACCACCCATGACTCCACTTATTTTTTTCATTTCCCTCCATACCAAAATCGGCCACAAAGGTGTGCTTTTGCACGTGTACGTGCAATGCACGTGCATGCATTAGTCCTCCATTTAAAAAAAGTTGTACATTATATTTTCTACAAAAATAATCTTTAAAAGATGTTCTACATTACAAGTTGTAACTAAAATAGAAATAACTCATGGGCTTTAATTAATGGGCCAAAATAATAGTCTTATAAAAAATAAATAAATTAGATTTGGGCTAGAAAGAAAGGCTTATGTTTATCTGAAGAAAATGGGCCTTTATAAAAATAATTAAAGAACACATATACATATATATATATATACATATACTCATCATCCATAATGAAAATAATTATAAGATTTCATACTACAAAAATTGCACGTGCACACTACGTGCAAAATAAATAAATAATTTCCATAAATGAAAATCGGGGCATTACAACACTCCTTCCTTAGAATAGTTCCATCCCCGGAACTACAATCAAGAGCGAGAAACAAAACACTCACAACAAGCACAAGAAAATACAAAATACAAAATACAAATCAAGCAAAAAGCTCATGATAATTCTTCAACATCCTCTCCTCAAACTCCCAAGTAGCATTTTCAACCAAATGGTTCCTCCAGACTACCTTAACCATCAGTATCGTCTTATTCCTCAAGACTTTCTCTCGACGATCAATAATCTTGACAGGAGACTCGATGTAATGGAGATCCACATGCAAACCTTCCGGCACTTCAGACAAATGATGACCCGGATCTGGAATATAACCTCTCAGCATAGACACATGAAAGACATTGTGCACCTGAGATAACTCTTCCGGTAACTCAAGCCGGTAAGCAGTTTTCCCGATCCTTTTCAATATCTTATACGGGCCTATAAACCTCGGGGCTAACTTCCCGCCTTTGCCAAATCGAATCACACCTTTACTGGGCAATACTTTCAGAAAGACGAAGTCACCTACCTCAAACTCAAGGTCCCTTCTCCGGTTGTCTGCATAGCTCTTCTGCCTGCTCTGAGCCTCTACCAACCTTTTCCTGATCAGATCAATCTTTTCAGAGGTTTGCTGCACAAGCTCAGACCCAAACAATTGATGCTCCCCAACTTCAAACCAACAAACAGGTGTCCTGCACTTCCTGCCATACAAAGCTTCGTACGGCGCCATCCCGATGCTAGTCTGAAAACTGTTGTTATAGGTAAACTCTACCAAAGGTAAATGCCTTTCCCAACTGCATCCAAAGTCTAGTATACAACACCGAAGCATATTCTCAAGAATATGGTTGACTCTCTCGGTCTGCCCATCGGTCTGCGGATGAAAAGCAGTGCTGAAATCTGTCTTGGTACCCAAAGCTGTCTGAAGACTCCTCCAGAAATGCGAAGTAAACCGCACATCTCGATCAAACACAATAGTTGACGGAACACCATGAAGCCTGACAATTTTGCCAACATACAACTCAGCTAACTTGTCCATCAAAGCAGTGAGTTTCATCGCCAAAAAGTGAGCGGACTTGGTTAGTCGATCGACTATAACCCAAATCACATCATTGCCTTTAGGAATCTTGGGCAATCCCGTAATGAAATCCATACTGATGTTATTCCACTTCCATTCCGGAATAGGTAACGGTTGTAATAGACCTCCGGGTCTCTGATTCTCGGCTTTGACTTGCTGACAAACCTCACACTTCGCCACAAATTCAGCCACATCTCGCTTCAAACCTAACCACCAGAAATGCAGTTTGATGTCTTTGTACATCTTAGTACTCCCAAGATGTACTGACAAAAGAGTAGCATGTGCCTCCTAAAGAATACTCTCTTTCAGGTCTGCCTGATTTGGAATGCATAGTCCATCTCTGAACCACAACACTCCATCCCTGATTTGAAATCCGGGCAACCTGCCAGCACTAACCTGCTCCTTCATCTCCGAGATATCAGCATCAACCTCCTAACTTGCAATGATCCTTCCATTCAAAGTAGGCTGAAGCCTCAGCTGAGCTAAAGATGCTCCCAATCCTTGCAAGAAAACTTCAATACCTGCTCAATCCAATTCCTCCATCAGATACTTCTGAGTTTTAATCAAACTGGATAAACTGCTCTTGCGGCTAAGTGCATCAGCAACAACATTAGCTTTCCCAGGATGATACTTGATCTCAGGTCGCATGTCCTCAAGCACTTCCAGCCATCTCCGCTGCCTCAAATTCAGATCCTTCTGCTGATATATGTACTTCAAACTCTTGTGGTCCGTGTACATATTCACTTTCTCACCGTACACGTAATGCCTCCATTGCTTCAGGGCAAAGATAAATGCAGCCAACTCCGGATCATGAGTCGGGTAATTCTTCTCATATGGTCGTAGTTGCCTAGACCCATAAGCGATTACTCTTCCTTCTTGCATTAAGACACAATTAAGTCCACGATGTGAAGCATCGCTGTAAACATCATACTCAACACCTGTTCTAGGCAAAGCTAAAATAGGTGCAGTAGTCAGCTTATCTTTCAACTCCTGAAAGCTCGCCTCATATTGCTCAGTCCACTTGAAGTTCACATTCTTCTTGGTCAAACTAGTAAGCGGTACGGCTAACTGAGCATAACCTTGAATGAATCTCCTGTAGTATCCAGTCAATCCAAGAAAACTTCTGACTTCCTTTACTGTAGTAGGCCTAGCCCAATCTCTCACTGCCTCTATCTTCTGAGGATCAGTTGCCACTCCCTCCTTAGAAATGATGTGACCTAGGAATGCCACTTCAGATTTCCAGAAATCACACTTGGACAGCTTGGCATACAACTCCTGCTCTTCCAGCTTCTTCAAAACTGCTGCCAGATGCTCAGTGTGCTCCTCTTCTGACTTGGAGTACACGAGGATATCGTCGATAAATACCATGACGAAAGAATCAATGAAAGGCCTCAGAACTCTGTTTATTAAATCCATGAAGATTGCGGGTGCATTCGTCACTCCAAATGTCATAACTAAGAATTCGTAATGCCCATGTCGCGTTCTAAATACAGTTTTGTGCACATCTTTAGCTTTCACTCGAACTTGGTGATATCCTGATCGAAGATCTATTTTGGAGAAAATAGCTGCTCCTTGTAGACGATTGAACAAGTCATCAATTCGGGGAATAGGATACTTATTCTGAACAGTGACCTTATTCAGCTCTTGGTAATCGATACACATTCTCATCAATCCATCCTTCTTCTTTACCAAAAGCACTGGTGCTCCCCAAGGTGACGCACTAGGTTGAATAAAGCCTTTCTCCAACATTCCTCAATCTGCCGTTTCACCTCATCCTGTTCCACTGGAGCCATCCTATACGGTGCCTTAGAAATGGATGCACTTCCCGGTTGAAGGGTGATGCTGAACTCTACATCACGTTGCGGGGGTAACCCAGGTAAATCATCCAAGAACACAGTCGGATAGTCCCGAACCACAGGAATCCTTTGCACTTCCACAAGAATCTCTTCCTTGCGGATAGCTGCCACCAGCCTAGAACACTTCTTCTTCCCTTGAAAAGTGACTTCAGGTCCACCTGGAGCCTTCACTGTTACCGTCTTGGTCTTGCACTCGATGCTTGCATTGTACACTGACATCCAATCAATGCCAATGATAACATCAACTCCCAAGATAGTCAGCTCGATCATATCAATTCCGAAGGTTCTGTCCCCAATCACAATCTCGCAATCCGCATAGTACCGATCAGTGGTTAAAGTTTCCCCTGATGGAGTAGCTACTGCTAAGATCTTGCCTGGAAAAATCTTCGGTTCAACTCCTAACACTTTAGCAAATTTAGGAGACACAAAAGTATGAGAGGATCCAGTATCGAACAAAACAACAGCTTTCATTCCATTCAAATAAAGTTCCCCTGTTACATAATACACACCCATTACGTAACAGTTCACAAAATAAGCGAGAAAAAAAACAACATAAACCTCTAAACATCCACCCTCGTACCAGTGATGACATGATCCACCTCATCGGCATCAGCTTCGGTCAAGGCAAATACTCGCCCTGGTTGGTACGGTCTCTTCCCAGTCTGCTGCATTGTTACATTGCGATTACCATTCCGTGGCTTGGGGCATTGAGATTGGTAATGTCCCGTCTCACCACAGTTGAAGCAATTTACCGCAGGAGGTCTCACCACATTGTTCCCGGGTCTTCCAACCACATTAATAGCGTTCGCCCCTGTCGGTTTGAACCTTTGTGCAGATGGTTGTCCCTTGAAATTCCCAGAATTTGCGAGCCTCTTTCCAGACTGCCAGTTGTTCCTCCGATTCTGAACAACATGAAACTGCTCCATGTCTACTTTCGTAGCTGCCGCGCGCTTGACCAACTTGTCGAATCTTCTGATACCAAGAGGTATCATCCGGGACCTCAAGCTCGGCCTCAATCCATGCTCGAACTTACGAGCCTTCTTCGCCTCATCCATCACTAATTCAGGAGCATACCTAGAGAGCTGAGTAAATTTGGTCTCGTACTCTCTAACTGACATGCCACCTTGTTGCAGTGATAGAAACTCCATAGCCTTCTTCTCTTGGACGTCGGAGGGGAAATAGTGACAGTGGAATTCTTCCAAAAATTCCTCCCCGCCAAGAACTATGCCTCCCATTGTCCGCTTCATCGACTGCCACCATACAGCCGCATCCTTCTCAAGTTGTAGTGTCACCAACTTCACCTTACTGCCTTCATGGGTCTCCAGCACTTCGAAGATCGTCTCTACCTGACGAATCCAGTTGTCAGTCGCATCAGGGTCTGACTTCCCTTCGAACACAGGTGGTTTCATCCGCTTGAACGATTCCACGAGTTTGATTGCTTCGGGCATCGGATTCGCAGGTACCTTTCCTTGGTTCTGATTCATGGCCACGGCATTGAGTGTCTGATAGACCCTCGCAAGTTCTGTTTCCAAATCCAGACCTTCACCGTTTCTATCTCCTCTTCTAGCCATATTCTGATGCAAAAGATCCATTAAATTCGAGGTATAAGACATGAATTTTAAATCAACTTTGCATTTTATTGAATTTCAAACTTTATACATTCGAATTGAAAACATTTCTTGACATCAGAATGAAAACATTAGAAGCTACAACAGTCTAACTCCTACGGTTCCTCTTCGCTTCTCGAAGTTCTCCCCGTAGTTCTTCAACTTCTTCCTTCAGCACATCGGTCATATTCTTCCTCTTCTCGAGTTCCCATACACGATGACTGAAAACTGCAAAGTCGTCCTTGCGCTTTGCCAATTGAGCCTCCAAAAATCCGACTCTCTCCCGCAATATTTCTACCTGCCTCTGAAGAGATATCACAAGACTACTTGGAACTGGTTCTTCTTCTTCGTCAGAAGAGTCATCAGATGAATCCGGAGGTGGGATAATCTCTCGGAACTCAGGCCATTCTTCTCCGTCAGAGTCAGCTTGCCCTGGGTAGTACTCTTCCTCAGAATCTGCTTGTCCAGGATAGTAATCTTCCTCGATGATATGCCAATTGTCGTCTCCGGCAGGGTCGAAGTGATCAGCCATCTTAGAAATGGAGAGGAAGAAGCATAAGTCATAGAGCAACACAAATGTAAGTAACTTACATTTAAATCTCTAGACTCAAACACACTCTCTAATGTCCACTTCTAGGGTGTCGTTCCTTATAAATTTGTACAAGTGTGAAGCGTGGCTCTGATACCACTCTGTAATGCCCCGAATTCCAAAATACACTGAATTCAAGATTCCACAGGATCTTTACACTTCTTTCGTACAATTTTACAAGGAATTTAAAACTTTTCACTTTACATCAGAGTTACATGAAAACTTTATACTTTTCATTGTACAGCAGAAGCAAATTTACAACATTTAAATAAATGTACATCAACATTTGAATAATCTCTAAGCATCCGTGCTTCTTTAATCTTTATCATGTCATTTACCCTGCATACAAAACTGTGGGTACGTCAGTTTATTCAACCGACGAACATTATACACGGCCATCCTCTCTATGCCGGAAATAGTATAACTGATTTTCCATATTTAACAAACACAAACTTGTCACATATCAAACTAAAAGGAATATCCTATTGATGTCGTGTTGTGATTGTGCACTTAGTCCTTAATGCAATTATTTATATTACATGACACTAATGCACACTTGTTCGGATTCTATGCATCCCACACTACATAGGTCCGAGGGCAAGCCTCTTAATCGTTCTTCATCTTGTAGGGTTCAATCCCTCGTCATGATTTAGTCTACTACTGTAACTACGGTAAGTATCCTAGATGATCTATGAGTACAAGCTCGTGTACAGAAAACCTGGAGGGGAATCCCACGCCATGTCTTGACGCATCAAGCATGCATTATGTGGCAATTCAGCCTCCTTCATGGCACACGATCCTCTTGCAGTCACCAAACATCCCACAAGCGTCGCCAAGATCCCGATAATTCTGGAGTAGTGCCCACTCCATGTCTTGACGCATCAAGCATGCATTCTGTGGATCACTCTCACATCGTAGACTCGAGGCCTTCATACTTGTGTTTTTCTCTCACTTTCATCACCTCTTCACTATGTACTAATTCTTAATTTAATGAAATCATGAACAAAATCAATCTCTTAGAGTTAGCCCTCTCACTACTACCGGTCTTATTTCTTTCATTTCACAATGACCCAAACTGGTCTTTTCAATGTCAATAATCATAATTTATTCATCACTTTCACTTGCCGGTGTGAGTTTTGGCTACATCCTAATTTTCAATTTCATTTCACAAATTCACATGTTTGAGTTTTCATACTCAATAACATTTCTTTTTCCAACCACATGATTTCTAAATTATTCACGAGTCAATAACCATACATGGAGTTCAATTACTCATCATGTATTTCATCAAATATTTATTTCCACATTAAAAATCATATCACCAATTTTATGGTCAAGATGAATATTCACAATTCATTATTGTCACATTATTCTTCACTAAGAATAATTCACACAACTTCACTACCTACTTTCTTTCTTTATTATTTTTCCTTTCTAGCACTTTATTTCAAGTCATTTTTCAAAACACAATTCTCACAAAAATATAAGTGTAGAACCATAGTTCTAACTACACTTTTATTCCCAAAATGTACTTCATTTCATTCTAATAACTCCCATTTTATTTTTCATAAATCACACATAATTTTAGAATAATAATAGTATTTTTTAAATAATTTTTAAACATAAAAAATCCACCAAATTTTTTTTTCCCCACAAAGTTAATACTAGCCGAGACCAGGATTCGAACCAACAACCACAGAGAAGCAAGCCGCACGCTCTGGCCACTAGGCCAATCGCACCGATCAATATAAAAGGGGGTTAAAAGTCTTAAGTACTCTCAGTTGAAAAACTGATTAAATTTGTTAAATACACACAAAATATGGTGTTATCAAGGATCGAACTCAAACCGCACACTGTAGCGATTAGAAGCCTCCCGACCACTTGAGCTATAGGCTCAAGTTGTCTCAAATACAACTTGCATTTTAATTAAATCAACTCTCTATTTAATAGAACATTTCGATGTTTCAAAAGCTCTCATTTGAGTTTTACTTTCACTAAAATCTACTGTAAATCTCCAGAATAATTATTCACATAATAATTGATACTCCAGTAATTAAAAATAATTTTTTCCACTAATTAACACATATTTTGCATACAATTAGTTTAAATTGTATACTACTACTACCACATTTCTTTTTCGACATTTCTTATCCAATTTAACATCAATATTCTCTATATCAATTCCCTGTTTATATTCCTTTCACAAACCCACAAATTATATTTTAAGTTATTCCTTACAAACATTAGCACAAAAAGTTCATTCAAGCACATAAAACCATATTTTCATCTACTAACATTTGCATTTAGTTTTTTTTATGCTAACAATGAATTTTACTTCAAGCAATCCATAGCTATAAATAATTCACACACAACTTAAGTTTGATGATGGAATCACATACAATCTATTTAGCAACATTCCAATCAACTAGTAAGCCATTTTTCCAATTAAATGTACTCTTATTAATCTTTTTCATGCATTATCATTTCAATTCAATTTTAGCATGCTATCTAATTAGAAACAAGGAAAATAACCCACCTTAGCATGATATCTAATTGGAAATATGGAAAATAACCCACCTTAGCATGATATCTAATTAGAAATATGGAAAATAACCCACCTTAATTTGGAGAGAAATCAAATTGCAACACCTCCTAAACAAGAGTCCTTGCCAAAAGAGCGTTCCTCCTCCTCGTTGCGCACCCAAGCCTTCAAAGTACAAAACCGAAAGCTCCTTGATGCCGGCCTTCTTCTTGGTACAAGCACCACTCACTCACACACAACTCTCAATCTTTTATCTCACTTACTACTAATAAATCACTACTAACAAATGTATATAGGTTTTGGAGAAATAAAGAGTACAAAATAACTAGGCTGGAGGGGGGGGTATTTATACTAAAAATTTGAGTAAATGGAAGGCTAGGATCAAACTAGGAGTTAGAAATAAAAGGCTAGGATTCAAAGGGGAAGTTGTAGTAACCAACCATGATCAAGCAACCACCACCCATGACTCCACTCATTTTTTTCATTTCTCTCCATGCCAAAACCGGCCACAAAGGTGTGCTTTTGTACGTGTACGTGCAATGCACGTGCATGCATTAGTCCTCCATTTAAAAAAAGTTGTACATTATATTTTCTACAAAAATAATCTTTAAAAGATGTTCTACATTACAAGTTGTAACTAAAATAGAAATAACTCATGGGCTTTAATTAATGGGCCAAAATAATAGTCTTATAAAAAATAAATAAATTAGATTTGGGCTAGAAAGAAAGGCTTATGTTTATCTGAAGAAAATGGGCCTTTATAAAAATAATTAAAGAACACATATACATATATATATATACATATACTCATCATCCATAATGAAAATAATTATAAGATTTCATACTACAAAAATTGCACGTGCACACTACGTGCAAAATAAATAAATAATTTCCATAAATGAAAATCAGGGCATTACAGTAGTCGTCGCGCCGTTCGCCCTCACTCTCTCCCTCTCCGATCGAAGGAAGAAGACTACCAGTGAGTGGTCCGTCTCGCTGTTCCGTGTTCGAGCCCCCTTGATACGCTGTTCGCTGTCCCGAGTTTGCCCCGATCCGGTGTGGGGTTGCAGTGTGATTAGTGCAATTTGTTGTTTCGTGTTCGGCCGCATCAAATTCAATTCGCTGTTTGCTGTTTGGATCCAATCCAGTGTGGGGAATTATTGCTTGTTGCTATTATTGCTTGGGTTTTTCTCGCACGATCTTCGCACGTGTTCTTGGGATTGCTCCCCGGGATTCTAATCTCGTTATTCTTTATTCATATTGAACCGTCTACAAAAAAGGCAAGTCCACTTGAACTCTGTTATTTATTCTAGTTCAAGATTTTTGACCTCCTATGCAAGTAGTTCCACTTCAATTATCATTAAATTGCCTTGTGTCCTTTCCATTGGGAGTATCGAGGGTTTACACGAGCTAACCCGACGTACTCTGGACATCTTGTTACTATCCATTAACTCAAACCCAAGCCTGAACACATACATAACATGAATAAAATGAATAGAACTTGTATATGAGTAAAAGACATCGTGATCAAATACATGTGATTAATCGAGATCTTGTGACTTGAACTTGACATGATAAATTTGACTTGTATACTGGAAAATTTACTCTACTTGCTGTACATTAGCCTTGATACATTTCATGATGCTATAGCATGTTAATTACCCACTTTGATTAATATATATGTGATGACATTTTATAATTCCTATTGCCTTGTCTGTCTTGTACTGAGGTTTCAATCCAGTTATAATAGGAATCAATTAAAATAATATGAAAGAGAATTGTAGCCCTAAGTGTCTAGTTGCTGATAACATCCTGGAACTTCGAATTTCGAATTGTAGTCCATGGGTTATCGCCGTTTTAGTGTTACTGTGTCGGCTGTTTCCAGATTTGCTACTTCATGTTATTATTGTGCAATGCATCATGTTACTGCATTCTATCATTCCCTTGACATTCTTATACACTCTTGCATGGACATGAATGACTTAATAATAAAATACTAAACAAGCCGGGGTTCCTAAGGGTTGACCTAGTAATGGATAGTCTCAGAAAATGTACTCGGTAGGGCCCTCTTGTTACATGGAAACTTGACATGGAAGTTGGAGAATTATTTATGAAGACGTGAACTTGTTATCTTGTTATCTTGTTATCTTGTTATCGTGATACACCAAGTACACGCTCTGTAGATCCCACCACGAAGTCTAAAACGTACACTGTTTTGCGTGCACCGAACCTGTGGTATGGGACGCAGTAGTACGTGCACTAGATAGGAGAAACAACATGCTAATAGACATAAGTTGACACGTATATACTTGATTATGGCCATTGTTTACTACTACCATTATTGTCTTTGTAATTTGTTCTTGATTCATATTCCTTCATGTACCTTGTTCCTTACCCTCTACTTTTCACTACTTGCTGTACGTACTTGCTCTAAGGACAAATTATTCTTTCTTTTTAGATGAACAAGTACAGGTGCACAAGGAAAATTTCCAGAGGGCATTGATGGGCAGTTCTTCTACAATTGGCGCGGGATCCTATCGAACTATTTGGTAAGTTCTTATATTCCAGATTTGGTTATTGAATTTCATTCTCGTTTATGTGATTATTTATTTGTGCGTGGTTGTGATTACTTTCTTGTCATGTTGTTGAGTTAAGTCTGGTACAGCTTATGGATGATATGAGTTGGTGTACTCATATCATTCGCTGGGCCTCAGTTACGTGCCTGTGTTCTCGTATTTCGGGAAGCGGGGCGTGACACATTCATAATCTCTAATTGCTCTATTTGGCACTAAAATTTGTACATTTCTATAGTAGCCCCTGTCGGAGAGCTCACTGCAATCTAACGTAGTGAAATTGTGATTGAAAGAAGCCCAAGTCAAACATAAATGATTGTTGGTGTCCTTCCCTTTATTCCCATTAGCCTTTTACAAAAGGGATACTGATATGGTATAAATGACGTGACTCCATCAGGGTCCTTAGATTTCGCTCTTTCATGATCATCGAGTCAAACAGGTCCAACGGACTTCAGCTAGTTCAGGCCCACTTGCTAACGGGTCCGACTCGGCTTATCAAGGCCTAAGACCCGTTAGGTCCTGCCTATAAATATCAGACCTCTCCCTTATTCTCAAGGTAATAAACTTTTCCCCGTCTGAACCCTAACTACTGTTGCTATCCCAGTGACTAACTAGATCATCGAAGGGCCTGTCGCCGGGATCCATCCCAGTGTTTCTAGTCATTGTGCAGGTATCAAGATCCGAGCCGAGCTGCAAAGATCTAAACCGAGCACCTAGCCTCCGACTCTTTCCAGCTACTCCCGAGCCAAATGTACAACCTGACGATCATATCAATGCCAGTGTCGTCCCTTCCACTTCACAAATTACAAGAACTCACACCTGTTGTCCCCATGTCGTTTGTGGGAAATGCACGTCATTGACACCGATCTGACACCGGTTGACCGTTGACCGTTAACCGTTGACCAATTAATGATTTTCTCTAATTTTTCAATCGGGGACACGTTTGATCGGCGCTGGACGCCGAACGTTGTAGACGGTTTGGCTGCACGACACGTGTCACCTAATGATCGTCAGTCAACGATTGTCTCCGATTTTTCGACCGGGGACACATTTGATCGGTGCTGGATGCCGAATATTGTAGATGGTTCGGCTGCACGACACGTGTCACGTATTGATCATTGACCGTTGACCGTTGACCAATCAACAATGTTTTGGCGCTTTTTCCTTGTCGTTTAGCCTCCCTATCTTATGGGCTTTCCCTATCCTTGGGCATTTTAACTGCCTTAAAGGCCCAAGAAGTCCAAGAGTCGCATCTTAATCTATAAATCCCCCCATCACTTCTTACTTTCAGAAGTTCTTTTCTCTTTATCGGAGTTGTCAGAGCATTTCGGCGATCTTTCTTTTTCTGGCGAGATTTCCAACCGTAGCTGTCACATCCAAGGTAAAAAAATATACATATATTATCCATATATATTTATTTTATCAAAGATGTCTACGTGGTGTCATCCGGGGACGAGACCTCCCCCTTAGGCCGAGGCAAAGGTAGGTCGGTTGTTAGAGCGCACAGAGGGAAGGAGACGGTGGGATCAGTTATAGTCGAGGAGATTATTGAGAGCCGTTGAGCCGTGGGTAAGTTGGGCAGGTTACCAAGCACCTTGTCAAGCCTCGGCCGAGTTAGAGGTTATTCCGCCGAAATCTTATCCCAGGTCAAGCACGGGATGGCATCTTTATTCGTGGAGAGCGAACCTCGGGAGCGCTAGGAGGTAGATGATATCCCAACGATGCTCCAAGAGAACTTGCACTGCATTTGGGGATGTTTCTTAATTCCGAAGGAGTATGAGCTTGTGTTGCCGGGCCCAGGTGTCAGAGCTTGCATGCCGGCGTCTCCCGACACTTGCTTCTTCTCCTTCGATACCGTTCACACAGGACTTCGTCTCCCCCTTCCTCAGTTTACTGCAGACGTTCTTCGGTGATTCGGCTTGAGCCCCATCCAGTTCATGCCGAACATGTGGAGACATGTGAACGGCTTTGTTCGGCATTGTCAAGCAGCAGGGATCGAGACTCGGCTGAGTGTACTGAGGAAACTATATAAGATTCACCAAAAGAATAGGTCAAATTACAGGTATTATCTTACTCCCCGTCGAGGTGTGAAGTTGATTGAGAACCCAGACTCGATCAAATTTTGGAAGGAGAAGTTTTTCCTCGTACGTAGTAGTCAACCTTGGGGGATCCCTACGAGGTGGAGGGAAAAAGTGCCGAAGAGGGCAAAATCCGAACCTGTCTTAAGCCCCGAAGAGGAAGAGATGGTTAGGACACTATTAGATAGGCCGACCTTAGATTGGAGCGAAGTGACAGAATAACATCTTTTCGGGGGGGGGGGGGGGTCTTAGTTCGATCAACCCTACTATGCGTCTTTAATTTCGCTTCATTACTTGTTTTTGTCTTGTGCTGTTATATCTTGCATTTTAACTAACCGTGCCTTTTTCTGCAGAGGACCCTGACATGGACTTCGATTCGATGATCTCAGATCGGGCGACATTGAGTGGCAAAGCCCTCGAAGAGAGGAAGAGGAAGAAAGTGACTGCGAAGTTCTCTGCTTCGAAAACTGCCAGGGGTCAGACGAGCGAGTCCCCTGTGGTGGACATTGGATTGCTGCCATCTGCTTCGGCTATTCCATCGATCGGGGCTTTTAAGCTAGGAGCTGCCCTTGCTCTTGAGGCACCCCCCCCCCCCGACTGCCACAGCAGAGGCTATTCTGACGGAGGAGCACAAGAGGTTCTTTGTTCCGGACTAGCGCATAATGAAGCATGACGACTTCCTTGGGGATTCGGCCACTTGCATGCAAGAAGTCAATCATCTGGTGACCCCGAAGGATCGAGCTGCCATGGATGCAGGGTCGGTTGGCGACGATGCCTTGGAGATTGACAGGGCTAATATGTCGGTAAGTCTTCGCCCCCCTTCTTTTCATGGATTAGTTCTTGGACGTTTACTTGGTGATATGCTTGAATTTGAATCATCTTTTCTTGTAGATCACTTGCCACTTAGGCCATTTGATGAAACGGATGGTGGAGCAAGAGAGAAAGAGAGAGAGAGAGAGCTGAAGGTAGCAAGTGATAGGGATAGGGCGGAGAGCGCCAAGTCTCAGAGGCAATTGGAGAAGGTGACCCATATGTTCGAGACAGACAATGCAAATTGCGTTGTTGGAGTCTACATTGGCTAAGGCAAAGGACGAGATAGCTCGGGGAGAGCAGCTGTTGGCCCAAGAGAGGGAGAAGGCAGTTACGGAGAAGGAGGAAGCGGTGAGGGCTGCTCAAGGCGAAGCAAAGGGTTTCCTCAGGGGGAACATGGAGAAGGTGTATGCCAGAGCCCTTCTTCATGTGAAGGCGCGAACTCCCAGGTTCAAAATTTTGGGGGTATTCTCTTTATCGCCCTATCCCCGAATGCATTAAAGAGGACAAACAAGAAGATGAAGAAGACGAAGGGGAAGAGGAACCGGAGGTCATGACAGACCCCCTGTCCGCCTTAGTGGTGGCCCTGGAGGCGGTTGAAGGGGATGGTCATGAGCACGATGCACCCGGGTCTCAGTTGATTGAGGTCGATCCTTGACCCCTAGTTTTTGTGTGTAGCTGTCTTCAACTTATTTTTGTTTTGTATTTGTAAGGATGCCTTATGGAAGACTGACCACCGCTTTTTGTATCTTTACATTGCAATGAAATTAGTTTCCGATTCATAAGACATGTTTTTTTTTTGGCACAAATTTTTCTTGCATGTCCTGTGAACTTGTCGTTTTTGATAGAGTAATCTATCAGTCTACTTTGTAAATAGGTTGTTGTGTACGAGGTCGGCGAAGAGGCTCGTCTTCGTTCTAGGCTTCTGATGGCAGAGCTAGGGCTCTCTCGATCACGAGAGAAACTATCTAAAGCGGAGGTGGAGCTGAGCCATTTGAAGAGAGTCTTGGTTCGCCGAGGTGTCAAGACGCGGCGCAACGACGAGAACCTTCGGGAGTTGCCCCCTGAGGGCGTGGAAGACGAAGGTTCAGCGACTGTAGTGAAATCTTCTAAACGTAAAATCCTTCTTCGTTCTTTGTTCGAGGTTATAGCCGAAAGAGACTAACTGAAGAATGTGTTGCAGGAGAAGAGTTTAGAAGTAGCCCATCTTTGAAGGAAAATCTTTGAGCTCTCACGGGGGGGGGGAGTATGAGTGGGGTGCTCCATTTGAAGTTTAGGGTGATGGATGATTCCCTTAAGGAGAGGCTTATTGAATTAGAGGCGAAGAATATTCGGTTAAAGTGACTCTCCGAAGGGGCAACGTGAGGAGTATCTCTTGCTCTCGCGAAGAGTAGGCCCAAGGTAGGCCTTTTCATGAACTAGCTCTGTGATTGCCTAAGGCCCCAAGGAACCCTGGCAATGCTTAAAGTGGTGTGACCGGCTCCTCCAGTGGGGCGTCGATCGGTGAAGTGGAGAGAGTCGTCGGCCCTGATGGTGCGACTCGCTCCGTGGGGTTGGACATCACTTCAAACTGCTCGAGGGAGAAGTTTATAGACGGTGTTCCTGTAGGAGGTCGGAAACCGCGTGTGTCTTTGAAGAGAAATATCCCTCTGCCACGGAAGAGCTGAAGTGATGCCAGTTAGTTTTGCAGCATTGTGGTAGCTTTTCTCGTCCAATAGCTATTGTAACCTTTTTCGTCCAAATTTTTGACTAAGTTTTGTCTCACTGTCTTCTTGTAACGGCCTCGCTTGTGCAATGACGCTTGTCATCTTTTTATCAGGATTTTTGACTAAGTCTTCTTGTAACGGCCTCGTTTGCCCAATAACACTTGTAACTTCTTTTATTTGTGAAACAAGCATCATTTTTGGCTAAGTGTTAGAGAGCCGTTTTTCTAAGCGTTCGATAACACTTGTATTCTCTCTTGTTTGTGAAACAAGATTTTGATAACACTCGTATTCTCTATTGTTTGTGAAACAAGATTTTTTAGCCAAGTGTTAGAGAATTGGCAGCTATTCGACGAGTTTTGGGGGCATTTGAATGGCGAGTTGCTTCTTCGCCTACTTGCACAGAAGCAGTGTGGCAAGGGCAGCTCCATCAACCACAAATGGACTCCTCACTCATCCAGTTTGTTTCAGGAGCACTCGAACGGTGAACCGAACTGTGCCTTCTTGCTCAGAAGCAAGTAGCTAGGACGGTCCTTCGAACTGTGAATAAACTCCTAATAATGATGACAATGGGTTTTGGGAGCATTCGAGTGGCGAGTTGCCTTTTCGCCTACTTGCTCGGAAGAAATGTGGCAGGGGCAGCTCTGTGAACCACGAATGAACTCCTCACTCATCCGGGTTGTTTTAGGAGCACTCGAACGGCAAACCAAACCATGCCTTCTTGTTCGGAAGCAAGTAGCTAGGATGGTCCTTTGAACCGTGAATGGACTCCGAACAATGATGACGACAGGTTTTGGGAGCATTCGAGTGGCGAGTTGCCTCTCCACCTACTTGCTTAGAAGTAATGTGGCAAAGGCAGCTCTGTGAACCACGAATGAACTCCTCACCCATCCGGATTGTTTCAGGAGCACTCGTATAGCGAACCAAACCGTGCCTTCTTTCTCAGAAGCAAGTAGCTAGGATGGTCCTTTGAACCATGAATGGACTCCAAACAATGATGACGATGGGTTTTGGGAGCATTCGAGTGGCGAGTTTCCTCTCCGCCTACTTACTCGGAAGCAATGTGGCAGGGGCAGCTCTGTAAACCACAAATGAACTCCTCACTCATCCAGGTTGTTTCAGGAGCACTCGAATGGCGATCCGAACTGTGCCTTCTTGCTCGGAAGCAGGTAGCTATGACGGCCCTTTGAACCATGAATAGACTCCGAACAATGATGACGACAAGTTTTTGGAGCATTCGAGTGGCGAGTTGCCTCTTCGCCTACTTGCTCGGAAGTAGTGTGGCAATGGCAGCTTTGTGAACCACGAATGGACTCCTCACTCATCCGGGTTTGTTTTAGGAGCACTCGAATGGCAAACCGAATCGTGCCTTCTTGCTCGGAAGCAAGTAGCTAGGATGGTCCTTTGAACTGTGAATGCACTCCGAACAATAATGACGATGGGTTTTAGGAGCATTCGACTGGCGAGTTGCCTCTTCGCCTACTTACTCGAAAGCAGTGTGGCAAGGGTAGCTCTATGAACCATGAATGGACTCCTTACTCGTTGGGACTGTGGCACTTGTACAACGAGATACACCCCACACACTTGCTCGGGAGCAAATATGCCCTTGCGATCCTTGAATCCTGGATGGACTCCACAATCGTCCATTAAAGTGTTGTAGCGAGTGAGATAATGTTGTACACATGGTGTTGAATCTGTTAATTGCTCATAACTTTTTAGCAAAAAGAAATAAAGGACATATTTTATTGAATAAACTAGACGACCGCTTGAATGTGAGCCTTTATTACACGCCACGACCGCTAGAAATCGTCGGTCTATATTACATGTTTATAACTAGTAGGTGAGAGCGTTTAAACGCTTTCTTGGTACTTCATGAGGTGCTCAGCATTCCAGGTCCTGGGTATTTTCTCTCCCCCCCCCCCCCCCCAGGTCTTCAAGTTTGTAAGCCCCTGGGTAGACTACTTGTGAGATTTTATACGGTCCTTCCCAATTATTGGTGAGTTTCCCTTTCTTTTGGGGGTTTGAGATTCTTAGCTTCCGGATGACCAAGTCACCCTCCTGTATATTGGCCGGACGAAATCTCTTATTGTAGAATCTCTCCACCCTCTGTTGATATATGTTTCTCCGAATGAGGGACTTCTCCCAGATTTCTTCAAGGAGATCGAGATTGGCTCGGATTCCATTCGGGTTATGTTCTTCATCAAATGAGATAAGGAGAGGAAAGGGTATTGCTACTTCGAGAGGATTGATTGCTTCGGTGCCGAACATTAAATTGAATGGGGATTCACCCGTAGGGATTCTCTTTGTGGTCATGTAGGACCACAACACGCTGGGGAGTTCTTCAACCCATAATCCTTTCGCGGCTTCATCAATCCTTTTCTTGAGGCCATCCAAGATTTGCCTATTGGCGTTCTCAGCTAAACCATTGGTTTCAGGATGTAATATCGAAGAGAATCGCTGCTCAATACTGAGGTCGGTGTAAAATTTGTGGAACCCACTGCAAGTGAATTGCGTTCCATTATCGGTGAGTAGGATGTGAGGGATCCCAAATCGCAGACCACGTTCCTTTAGAAGAATTGTTGGACTCTATGTTCGGTAATCTTCGCAAGTGGTTCAGCTTCTATCCACTTTGTGAAGTAGTCAATAAAGACCACTAGGAAGGTCCAATGTCCAGTTGCAGGAGGGAAAGGCCCCAGGAGATCCATTCCTCACATTGCAAAAGGTTTGGGGATCGAGAGGGAACTAAGATTGGCTTGAGGGGTGCGCTTGACAGTAGAATTCCTTTGACAAGGAATGCATCGGCGGACATAGGCTTGAGCATCGCTTAGAAGAGTGGGCCAATAGTAACCGTGATTTAGTATCTTCCGCACAAGGAACCTTGCTCCGAGGTGGCTGCCGCCTATCCCTTCGTGTACTTCCTTCAGGGCGTAATCGGTCTCTTTGGAAGAAAGACACCGAAGGTAAGGTCGACCATCAATCTGGGTGTAGGAGCACTTATAAAGGATCCCTTCAATGAGCACAAACCTTTCTGCTCTTACCCGACTTTTTCTTGACTTTTTAACATCTGCAGGGAGGATCCCCTTGTCGAGGAAATCGATGAGGGGCTTCACCCAACAATTTCGAGGGGTTATGGGCATGAGCTCCAACGTTTCTTCTTCTATACTTGGTTTGAGCTGTACTTCAATTAGCACGGTTCGGTCGAGCCTGTCGAGCGACGAAGAGGCTAGTTTGGAAAGGGCGTCCGCATGCCCGTTTTCTTCTCGGAGAATGCAAGTAACCTGGACCTCTTTGAAAGAGGCTATTATCTCCTTCACGCATGCCAAGTACTTGGCCATGCGGTCATCCCCCGCCTCGTATTCCCTTTGGATCTGATTAACCACTAATTGAGAGTCGCTGAGCACACCAACTCTTTGCGCTCCTGCTCTTTTTGCCAGCAGGAGACCAGCAATTAGGGCTTCATAATAGGCAAGACACAGGTCCTCTTCTCAGTACACGTTTCTCTATTTTCCACTACTAGATCTTTCCCTTAACCCCAGCTTGGGTAATTTTTTTATTATTAGCAAACAGGCATGTATATTTCACAAACAGGTCAAGAATAACATGGTATGAACAAGTAACAGGTTCAGATTGCAAGATAAACATGTACAAGAGAAAGATAACTCATAACAGGATAATACTACAAAGATTCTAGTTCAGGACAGCAAGACAGTGCTGCACTAAAACTGAGATTTCCGTTGCTACAAACATGAAAATCAAAATTCGTCGAAGATTCTGGAAAATAGACTCCTGGCTGAATCCAAAGAACATATATAAGTCATATAGTATTTCACAAAATCATAGCTTAAAACTGAATTGAAACTAGAAAACATGTTCAGCCAGAAATCAGAAGATTGTATTCAAAGTTAGAAAAACAGCATGAAAACTTATTAATTAAATTCACGAAAAATATGGGGTACTTCCCTATACGTGTAGTAACAGAAAAATAAGTTTCATAATTTTCCAACAAAAATAGAGTAGCCGAGTAAAATCAGAAAACAACAAGACGCGACAGTTTTATAAATATGAAATCACAAACACTGCAGTACGAAGACTGAAATAACTCACAAACCATAAATCGAAATCCAAATCTGCCGAAAGGGTGATAAAATAGATACAGTAGACTAACTTTCATATTCACAAATATTTTGGAAATAACAAGTAGAATTAGGTCGAAAATCAGGTTCTTTACAGAATAGTGAGAAAAATCTGCATGTATAGTAGTTGTTTGGAAACATAGACAATTTGTAAAACTCATCAATTAAATCCATAAAAATTCAGGGTTAATCCCAATCAGCTCTAGAAGTACTGAACAAAATTTCAGATCAAAATAATAATTTTAACACCAGAATAAAATATATTACTCTTCAGAATTCATAGCAAACACAATCTGAAAATCTTTCTACACCTCTGTAGTAAAATAGGCATAACTCATAACTCGTGAATCGAAACTGAGATCCATCAAAAGGGTTTGAAAATAGATAGAATTCTCTACAGTTTATGTTCACAAAATATTTTCAAATATTGACCTTAATAGGGTCTAAAAAACTGAACAACATCAGGGTAACAGAAAAATACAGATTTGTTCTTCATACTCAACATAGATCACACGAAATTCATCCAAATCAACTCAAACATGAAATATAGTGTACTAGATGTCCAAACAACATGTTATAGGTTCTTTTACAAGTATTTGATAAGTATAATACGAATAACACATCAAGCACAGATATCTCAAGTAGCATGAACATATACATCAAATATGGTCAACCCTAGGTTAATTCATGTCATGTATGTCGTGAGGCAACTATGTTCAAATCATCATAATAGAGACAATATCAACAAGAGGATTCACACACAAATTGTCTCTAGAACCCAACTACGCTACAGACGGTATTTAGTACTTGTATTACACAAAGAAAAGAATACAAGTTACTTGCTTTAACCGATGATGAAAACGACGAAAATCAAGAATAATGGGAACGAATTCCCGAAGCACGAATGACGAACAGAAACCACGAACAACGAACCAATAAACACGCAAGCGATGAACTCAAAGCCCATGAACCAACGAACTACCAACACACACTCAAAGAGAGAGCGAGGAACGGACGAGGTGCACGAGGAGATGCACGCGCACACCACACCAACACCACAGTGAGAACACGGAGAACGGCGGACGGGACCTCAGGGTCTGGCCTAACGCACGTCGACAGAAGGAGAACGCAACACGTAGTGCTGCTGCTGTTTCTCTCTGGCCTGTCGACTGGGAGCCCAGGCAGGAGGGTGCACGGTGGGGCAGAGCACTGGTGAGGGGACACAGGGAGTCGGGAGATGATGGATTCACACGGGGTGCGAGAGGGTGCAGCGGGAGATAGGGAAGAGATGATCAGAGAGGGTGCAGGCAGGAGTCGGGGGTGAAAGGGGAGAGGGAGAATGGGATGAGAGAGAGATGGCGGATGGGGTACAGGGTGCATGGTCGAAGCTCATCGATTGTGGAGACGAGTTCGGCGAGACCATGGTGGAGCTCGTTACTAGTGCTCGACGAAATGGAGGCGAGGTCGAGCTCTGTGGAGAAGACAGTGGCTTTTCGGCAGCTCGAGGAGCTTGGAGATGCTACAATCAAGCTCAGAGTCAACGCTTCGTCGAGGAAGGATGGGAAATCGTGAAGGAAGCTCAACGACCTCGGGTCGAGCTCGGAGCTCGGAGATGGCGATGGTGGAGGTGCAGCATTTGAAGCTTTCGAAGGAGAGGCTGGGTTTTTCTATTTTTTGGTTTGGCGCCAAATTTTGATGGAGAAGAGGAAGGTGAGGGTGCGGGTTTGGTTAGCGGGTTTGAGACCCTAACCCGCACCCGTTAAGCCATCTATCCCCCTTTTGCCTTTTGGTTTTTGGGTCCCTAACGTGTAGCGCCCCGAATTTTCAATATAATATCTCAGAAATACATGGCACAATTTCTAGCATCAACCTCAATTGTAATAGTAAACATAGCCAAAACATGATAAATTTTTTTCAACTTTTATTACATTAATTCTTTACAAAGCACAACGGAAAATTAAATACCTTGGATTACAAATTCTTTCTTTTACAACACATTCTTTTACAATTTACATAAGCCATAACATCATTCTATCTCATGCATCCAAATCCCAAAGCTATAGGTACCTACCTATAAATCATGAGACTAGAGATAACCCTAACCCCCAAAACTACAGGGATCAGCCATAACGGTGTGAGTGATATGAAAGAAATACAACATGCATAAAACATAAGGAATAGAGTCATAAACAACATGTACCAACAATAAGAATAAATGGAATAAGAAATAACAATAAATAAAACATGAAAACATCAAGTGAAACTAGACTAAGTGTCAAGTGTAGAAAAAACAGAAAAAACAACATGCATAAACCAAGTCAAGAAAACACCAATGTTATATGCTGACTCTCTAAGGCATACTTGTCAGATTCTGTGCATCTCACTCTACATAGGTCCGGTGCAAGCCCTTAACATTCTCCACTTGATAGGGTTTAAATCCCTCGTTATGCAACTAATCCTACTGCGATGACTACTATGAGATCTAGATAAACTGTGAGTATTAGACCATGTCTCGATAATTTCGGAGGTCAATCTCCATCCACAGATAATTCCGGAGACTATTTCACTCACACCTGGGAATCTTCAAGAATACCCCACACCGTAAGCTATGGCGCCTCATCACATGAATACCCCATGAGCGTTGCCTCGACCCCGATAATTCCGGTGACTATTTCACTCACACAGCATGCCATACTGCGGTCCATAACCAATGTTCTCATTTCATCATATCACCATCTAGTGCTTGTCCTTATCTTTTAAGATAATTAGTTGATTACGAATCTCCTAGAGTTTGGTGTACCCCACTGGACTTAACCCAACTGCTCAACAATGGAGCCTCAACTAATCAAATCACAAAATCTCAACTGATCAACAACAAGGCCTCAACTAATCAAATCACAAAATATCAACCGCCGGTAATTAGGGTCCCACTTACCCTCTAGAGACTTATAAGTCAACCATCAACCCAAAACTTTCAATAAAACACACAAATCCATCATCAAAACGATCATATGAAGAAAACTCCTTAAATCAACAAAAATCTGAATCTATATAATGTACTCGTAAAATTCCAGAATTCAAATAAAATATTAAATCCATTAAATAACAGAAAACCATATTTTGAAGTCGTAGAATATCACAAAACATCAATTTCTTTGAAAATCACATATATCTCTCTTTATAAAGTCATAGGAATATAATTTAAGTTCTATTATAAACATAATATAACTTTGTGTAAAATACTGTAATCTGTAGCAAAACGTCATTTAAAACAGTAGATTAATAATCCACAATATCGAAGAAATAACCGTTTAAAGAAAACATCAGAAAACTCAAGAAACCCATCAGCCAGAACAGTGACAGTCGACTGTCGAAAATGGACAGTCGACTGTCCTGCAAAAATTTGAAGCTCAAGAAAACCCATCAGCCAAAACAATGACAGTCGACTGTCGAAAATGGATGGTTGACTGTCCTGCGAAAATTCGAAACTCAAGAACCGACATTAGACTGTCGACTTCAGTTCAAAGACGAAGCGGTTGACTGTTATTGCAAAAAAAAATTCGAAATTCAATAACTGACAGTCGACTGTCGAAAATAGTCGGTCGACTGTCAATTATAACAGGTTGCAGTTTTGAAATTCTGTGCATGTTTTAACTGATACACGGTTATACTTTATAAAATCACATTTTTTGTAAAACCAACATCCTGAGACGATCAAATATGACTTGTAGAACATATAGGAATTTATAAAACAAATCAAAACCACATCAAGATCATAAAGAGTGAATTTTCATCAAAATATTCAAAACAGTAAATGTGAATATGTACATATGTATATAGGTGTGTTCTAGCATTAGTTAAAGCATCAAATCCATCAAATAGGAGTAGTATAATGTTTAGATTCAATCTCAGCATTAAAACAATCAAAATCCAATTGAAAACTTCATAAAAATCACAAAATTCCACTTTCAGCCATTCATCATCAGACCCAAAGATTACAACCCCTTCTTATCATTTAAACTTGATTCTTTTTTATCCAAAATCTTTCCACAACTTTATTAAACACAAACCCCACTGATTTCATCGATTTACTCATGAATTCATGCAATAAAACAATCATTCATCCCGTTCTTTACTCATCACAATATCCAAACAAACCACATACATACATACACAGTGAAAGATTCTTATTTAATCAAAATTTGTGCATTATAAGCCCCATAACCAATTAAATGAGCAAGCCTTTAATACAAAACAACAAACCCATGATCTCTATTAGGTTCTTAACAAATCTCAAGTCATCTATATATAATTTTAACCATCCATAGCATAGTTTCATAAAAAGATTCAATTTTAGTTCATCTACTCATCAAAATTTATTATTTATTCATACAATTCTTAACTTGCTTTCTAATAGGTAAATCATCACATACAACATGCTTAGAACAATAAGAAAACAGACATATGTCACTCACCTTATTGAAGAATCAACCGAAGATAATAAAAAAATAAGAAAATCTCTCCATCTACAAGAAAACTAAGATCCTCACTTTGAAACTCAAAGAAAAATAATAATTAAGAAATCCCTTTGTGTAGTGCAACAAAGAGACGGCTACACTTCACTTTTAATAGGCCGGAATTAGGGTCTAGGGTTTTTGAATAGATTTGCAAAATATCTCTTTTAAATATATCTTTACATATATAAATCTTTATACTTGAAAATTCGATAAAAACAACTTAATTGAGATTTAAAAACAAAACAAACACCCTAATATTGGCTGGCACTGTTTTAAAACCCAGAAAACGAAATTGTACTTTTTGCCCTTTAAGTGACAATTTTGCAAAAAGACCCCTTTTTTTAATCAAAACTTGCAAAATAAACCAAATTTATTAGAACAAAAAGTAAACTCTTTACCTCTTAGTTGACCAGCAATCATGGTCATCCCAAAAATTTGGAAATCTGGAGTTTTCACTCTAAGTGGTAATTTTGCACAAAAGTCCATCTTTTTGTAATATTTACAAATAAGTCAAACAATTATAAAAAAAATCCAAAAAAAATCACAAATAATATCTAATAATAATTAATGGGCTTCCCCAAAATAATTTCTGACTTTGAACTTTCCAAGAAAATATTTTGCACGTGTTTTGCACGTGTAAAAAGATAAATTTCAGAAAAATATTTATTAAATCACCAAAAATCATTTTAATTCATTTATTAATCTTAAAAGCATTATTTAAATAATCTTGGGTATTACATAATGGGTCCAAACCCATGGAGGGCAATTTTGAATCATGATTGTGAACTTCAAAGTAGTTGTTACGGAGTTATCAACGAGTTATAGGAGCAATTCCGAATGGTGAGCCGCTCTGCACTTGCTTGTTTGCGAGCGGCAAAAGCGGCATCTAACCAAGTGTTGGACTCCGAACTTGTTGTTTTTAAGAAATTCAACGAGTTGTAGGAGCGATTCGAAATGGTGAGCTACTTCGCACTTGTTTGTTTACAAGCGGCTAAAGTGGCATCAAACCAAGTGTTGGAATCCAAACATGTTGTTTGATGATTTAATGAGCTGTAGGAGCAATTCCGAACAGTGTGGTGCTCCGCACTTGTTTGTTTACAAGCGGCTAAGCGGCGCCGAACCAAATGTTGGACTCCAAACTCGTCTTTTAAGCTTAGTAAGTTGTAGGAGCAACCATGTAGGACAAGCTGGACTCCGAACTTGCCGTTTAACGAGTCGTAGATGTGACTCAGAGAGATAGAAATGAGGCAAATGCAATAATTTTTAATAGAAAAAAGCTAAGTTTTATTGAAACAAACTAAGTGGTTGCTTCAATGGGACAAGCCATTATTACATGCTTTTGGCCGTGTTACAAGCATCAACCTTATTGAAAACTGAAAAACTACTTCTACGAAAGGGTGAAGGCCTCTTGGGAGGAGTTTGGTTCTCCCCCCATTGGACCTCCATGGATAAGGTGGAGGATGGCCCCAGGTTCGGAGTCTTGGAACTCATTGGGCCTCTCGATTCGATTGTCGGCTCCTCGGGGTGGAGGATCGGCCCCGTCCTTTCTGAAAAACTTGGCCAGGTGTCCTCGTTGTATGAGTTCTTCGATCTCCTCTTTGAGTGCCTGACAATTATCCGTGTCGTGGCCGTGGTCCATATGAAAGCGGCACCACTTATCCCTGTTTCTTTTCTTACCAGGGGTATTCATTCTAGGGGGACCGCGGAGTAGTTCTTCCTTGTCCACCTCCGTAAGGACTGCTGATACACTAGCATTGAGGGAGGTGAACTTCTCAAAACGGGGAGCTGTGCGATGTTGGCCATTGTCGTCCTTCTGGAATTTGTGGGAGCCTTCTTCGCTTGTATTCCTTCGTTTGTTCCCGAAAGATGTCTCCTCTTGACTGGGGGGGTTGAGAGCCAGTGGCGGAGGGAGGAAGAGAGGAGGGGGGATATTTGGGACCCCAAAAATTTTGTAAAACCCCCTAATATAGACCAAAATTTTTATTTAGCCCCCCCAGTTAAAAAAACTTTGGGACCCCCAAGTCTAATCCACCTCTTATTAAAGGCTCAATTATGTCGATGCCGGGGGAAAAAAATTTGGTACCCCCATTTTGATTCGTCTGGCTCCGCCACTGTTGAGAGCCTCTTCCGCTCGGATGTACTTCTCGCTCCTAAGAAGGAGTTCCGAGAAGTCCCGATGAGGCTTTTTGGCAAGGGACGCCCTAAGGTCGGTGTTAGTGACGTTGTGCCTGAATGTCGCAGAGGCTACCGATTGGTTTAGGGAAGCTATAGACCGGGCTTCGGCAGTGAAGCGCCGAACGTAATCTCTTAGGTGTTCACCCTTTTTTTGGCTAAGTGCTAGCAATGATGCACTTGTTTTCTCAGTTCTGCGATTGCCCCACGAAGTGGGTAAGGAAGACCTCCTCAAACTGTTCGAATGAGAAGATGGAAGCGGGAGATAGACGGGAGTACCACTCTCGCGCTGGTCCCTTCAATGTTGCTAGGAAGGCCTTGCAGAGGACTGCATCCGTGGCTTGATGAATCATCATGAGAGTTTTAAAACTCTCGATATGACCGGCGGGGTTCGACTTCCCATTGTAGGATTCAAAGCGGGGCGACCTAAAGGCTTTGGGGACCGGAGCTTCCATGATGGCCCTAGAGAAGGGGGGCCTGCTTGGTCGGAACTTATTGGCCCATTGTTCTTCTTCGGGATTTATCTTGTTGAGGCGCCTCTCCATCTCGTGGAGATGGCGGCGGACCGAGTCATCCCTTCGGTCGGATCTAGTCGACCCTCGGAACTCTCCTTCATGAGTGGCGGTATGGTGAAGGTTAGGGCACGCTGATAATGACTCGTGGCAATATTAAGAGCTTGCATGATATCTTGTTTGAAGTTCTGGAGCTCGGTCGGAGTGACTGGTGCCCTTCCAACTTGACGGTCCCTAGGTGTGGCTCGGCTTATTGGAGTATGACTTCTCCGCCGATGACGTAGAGGGGACTCTCTTTCCCTCCTCGTGGGAGGGGATCTTCTGGTCCTCGGTCTACGGGGGGTCCGGACTCCCGAGACCCCTGGGTGCTCAGGTTGAGAGACTTCCTCAAGGGCTCGCAATTTATTCAATCGAGTTAGGAGGTTGACCCCTGCTGACGGTTAAGAATTACCTGATGAAGATCTGTCCCTGGAGCACTATGGAAAGCCATAGAGTCAGTTGAGGGATTGTGGACCGAAACATGGTCATGGTGAGGGTGTTGCTTTGGACGTCTTCGACGAGAGCCCCCCGAGACCCTGGAGGGGCCTGTTGAGGAGGAGGTTGTTGAGGAAGAGGCTGTTCAGGTTGCGGTTGTTGAACTTGCTGATTGAGTTGAGGAAGGACATCTTGGACTGGAGGAGGAGGAGGAAGAGAAGTGGCTCTTCGGCTGGAGCCTGCTGCCTTCCCCTTCTCCTTCGGATGCATGGTTTGAAATTGACTTTCGCTGATGATGGTTGGATTGCTTTTCGTTTCCTACAGACGACACCAATCTGTTGCTGCTGCTGAATTTGGTATGGGAGAAAACAGATGAATTTGTGGATTCTTTTTGGAAACGAATAAGGCAAACCTGTTGACTTTTACCGGCGTTTGACTGGTTTCTTGTCGCTGTCGTTGACCTGCAAAAAAGTTCGATACACCGGAATGGATCCCGGCGACGAACTCTCCGACGCTCTTGTCAGTAATCAGGAAGATTATGAAAGAGCTTTATCTGGAAAAAGATTGATTACCTTTATTATGGTGGGGGGAGAGGGGTATTTATAGTCGCCTTTAGAGCTAGTTTAGAGATAATCAATTATCCCTATGCCCCGGTGTGTTTAGATAAGATGTAGAGTTTAAATCGTTTCATAGAGATAACCATGAATTTGAATTACTCTTTAAATATCTAAATTGGTTTGTAACGGGTTGCTACCCATATCCAATAGGACAGATCCGTTTTTGGGTTATTGGGCTTTGAAGAAAGATCCAGTTCCCAATTCAGACCCGTTTGTAGGTGCAATTACTATTTTACCCCTGAAAGCTTTAAGATTCGCGCCCAATTTGAACGGTCCCGGTTTAGTTCTATTTTTAGCCATATCAACGCCAACAAAAAGTATAGTCACTAAATTAAATAAATTGTCCATAAGAAAAGCTATAATATATTATTTAATTGCCTATATCAAAAATTTGCCCATAACAACATTCAAGCTAGGATTAAATTATTCACCATCCAAATTGTAGTACCCCGTATTTTTAAATATAATTTTAAAGATTTATAAATGAATTAAAATGATTTTCTGGAGATTTAATAAATATTTTTCTGAAGATTTATCTTTTTTATACGTGCGAAACACGTGCAAATATTTTTGGTGTCAATATATAATTTTATAGTTTTAATAAATTCTCCTACTTATAATAGAGTATATTTTAAATTTTGGAATTTTTCTGAATAAAGAAATTATTTTTATAAATACCTCGAAAGAGATGGGCTTTTATGAAAAAAGCCGTTTTGATCTCAAACAAATAATAAAAATTCATTTTTACTGATTTTTGGGCTTTCCATGGTCATCATTGAAAATAAAATATATCTAAATCCTATTTAGAGTTGATTTGGTAAAGATTTAAACAAATATGGTGTTTTTGCAAATATGGAATTTATGTTGGATCTTGTGCAAATATTTTCCTGGAAATTAAAATTCAGATATTTTAATTGGAAAATATAATATTTATTATTAGATATTATTTCTAAATTTTTTGGATTTTTACGAATATTTTATGATGTATTTGCAAATATTACAAAAAGAAGGACTTTTGTGCAAAATTGTCACCCTGAGTACAAATCCGAATTTTCTTTATTTTTGGGTTGTGCTGGATTGCTGGACAACTCAGTAGTAAAATGATTTGATTTGGTTTTAATTTATTTAACTTATTTTAACTACTTTATAAAGAAAGGTTTATATATGTAAAGTAATAATTTGTTAAAGGATTATTTTGCAAATATGTTTAAAACCCTAATCCTTCAATTTCCGGCCTATTTAAAAGATGGAGTGCAGCCGTATTTCGCTGCACAACACAAAGGTTTTATTGTTTTTATTTTTCTTGGAGATTGAAAGAGGAGATCTTGGATTCTTTGCAAAGGAGGAAGTTTTCGTCTTGTTTTGTTATATTCGAGGTGAGTGACTTGTTTTATTTCATTTTGTTTTGTGTATGTTGTATGTGAGTGATGTAAATTATTTTGTTGTTTTGTTTTATGTATGTGGTATGTGGTGTTTCATCTATTAAAAAGCATGCTAGGGTTTAGTATGAATATGTATGTTGGATGGATGATAAAAGTGAATCTTTGAGAAAAACCCTAGTTATGTGTGAGTATAATTTACATGTGGAATATTTTAGATTGTTGGAGAACCTAATATAAATTGTGAGTATGCTATTTCTTTTGGATTATTGCTGATTTGATTGAGTATGAGGGATGTTATGCATTAATTGATTAAAGAAGAGATTTTTGGACTATTGGTGAGTTGGATGAAAGCAACTTGGCCATGTAAATGATAAATTTTGTTTATGGATCAACTATTGAGAATAGTTGAGTTTGAGTTTGAGGAATTTTGAGAATGAGTAATGGATTAAAAGACCATGTCTTGAGAATTTGAGTTGTGATGACTAATTTGGGGATTTATACATTTTTGATTAAATTTGGGAATTTGTGATTTTGTGAAGAATTTCACTTGAATTTGGATTTACACAAATACTAATTTTGATATCTGAATATTTTGTTATTTTAGTTTATGGATTTGTGAAGCTCTTTTGGACAAGTATGCACAAACGTTTTTCCTAGATATTGTCTTTTTGTTGTTTAAGAAGAAATTGAGTTTTATGCGTATTCAAAGAATTTTACTATATCTCAACTTATTTTGGTATTGATATATTTTGGAATATAAAACAAGGTTATTTTGATGTATGATTTATTCTTAAATACTCTAATTTTGATATATGCACACGTTCCTGTTTTATTTTGAAGAAGTTCATCAAAAAGTTATTTTATCAATTCAAGTGGTTTTTGATTGATTTTTATGGATCTTTGTATATCCTATAAGTTGTATTTGATCATATCAGAAATATACTTTTTATAGATTTCGTTTTCGTAAAGTAAATCTTCGTATCGGTTGAAATGTGCACAACCAAAAGTATACAGTCTGTAGGTCGACAGTCGACTGGTATGACTTCTCAGTCGACCGACAGGACTCGGCTGCTATGTTCTCTAGTTTTTCTTGAAATTTCATTCTGGACAGTCGACTGGTACCCCTTAGAATTATTTCTTAAAGGATTATTGGGTTTTCTCTGGACAGTCGACCGATAGTTTTATAGTCGACTTATAACACTTAGATTATTTTCTTAAAATCATGGAATTCTCTTTCTGGACAGTCGACTGGTGACTATTAGCAGTCGACTGCTACTACTTAGAATTTATTTTCTTAAAAATGTTGGATTTTCACTCTGAATAGTTGACCGGCTCTAGTTTGCCGTCGACTATTACTGATGTTTCTTGAGTTTTCTAGATGTTCTTTAAATGGTTGATTCCTTAAATGTTTTCGGATCTCTAACTTACTATTCTAAATATTATTCTTTCTACAGAACATGTGTTTTCAAGATACTTTATTGTTGGATTTGGATTTTGAATTATAAAGATTTGGATTTTGTTGATTTTAGAGGTTTCTCCCTTTGATCGTTTTGACGATGGATTAGTGAGTTGTGCTCTTGTTGAGATCTCTAGGAGTTGAGTGGGAGTCCTGTGAACCGGCAAGTTGAGATTGTTGAGTTAGACCTGAGGGGTCTTGGTTTAGTTGTTGTTGAGTATTTAAGTCCGGCAGGATACACTAACTCTAGAGATGGAGATTTTGTGGTTTAATAATAATCAACCTAAGGACAGGCACTAGTGGGGATGTGATGGAACTTGAGAAACGTAGGTATAGGTTCATGGTTTTGTTAGTCCAACGGATGCGTTCCAGGACTGTTTGTTGTTATGTCCCGAGAGGACATTTGTGTGTTCGCGTGTCGAGGGTCTGCAGGCCTATTCACGGAGCATGCAGGGTGCATTCGTGTGTCGAGGGTCGGCAGACCTATTCACGGAATGTACTTGGTATATCTGCATGTCGAGGGCCTTGCAAGCCTATTCGTGGGGTACACGGGTTTGGGAGATGATTCTCCGGTGGTTGTTGTTGAGCTATCTTACATGATGCTTGCGCGTCGAGGGCTATGGTGCCTATTCGCGGAGTATTCTGGATCTTGTTTCCCATCACCGTAGTAGGATTAGTTGCATAACAAGGGGTTATCCCTATAAGTGGAGATCATTAAGGGCTTGCACCGAACCTATATACTATGGAATGCATAGAATCCGACAAGTACGCATTAGAGAGTCAGCATATAGAGCTTGTGTTTTCTTGACTTGGTTTTGTGGTTGTGTTTTCCTGTTTTTCCTACACTCGACACTTAGTCTAGAATCACTTGATGTTTTCATGCTTTACTTATTTGTTATTTCTCATTTCATTTATTTTTGCTGTTAATTTATGTTGTTGATGACTCTATGTTTATGAATTAATTATGTTGCTTATTTTATGTCACTCACACCTTTATGGCTGACCCCTTTAGTTTTGGGGGTTAGGGATTATCTCTAGCCTCGTGTTTTACAGGTTGTTGTTGCTTAGAGCTTGGGGTTTGGATGCTTGAGATAAATTGATGTAATAGAGCTTTTGTGTAAATTTTGTAAAAGAAGTGCTGTAAAAAGAAAGTTTGTAATTCAAGGTGTTTTGTATTCCGCTGTGTTTGTAAAGATTGTTGTAATAAAAGTTGAAATAAAAATTATCTGTGTTTTTGGACTGTGTTTAATATTACATTGAAGTTGATGCTGGGAATTGTGCCACGTATTTTTAAGATATTATATTAGAAATTCGGGGCGCTACAAAAATTCCACCAAATGTTGCCCATAACAATTAGTAATCAGCACGTGTGATGCATGCCTAATATATTTTAAAAAATTTTAAAGCAAAGACAACGATTATTGTCATAAAAAAAAAGAGAAAGTACATGTAGGCAACGAACAAAAAAAAACTTAAGATGATTAGAAATATTTATTTAATTAAATTTAAAAAACCCAACTAAAATTAATTAACTAAATTAGAACACTAAGTCGAGAAACCACTCACAATGTAGATATTGTTAGCACCACCATGTATCGCAGCTGCAAGTTTTGACCGAAATGGATTGTACTCCACCTTCATCCCATCCTTATTCTACACCAAAGAAAAACCAAAAAAACCCTACTCAACCCCAACCCCCACCCCCCCCCCCCCCCCCCCCCCCCCCCCCCAAAAAAAAAAGAAGTAAAAAAATTCAAAACTTTACAAAACCAAACCAATATTTACCTTAGCAACAACCCTCCTCCCTGAAATCAAATAAAATACTTATTAGAACCTCCAAGCTACAGAAGCAAACAAATCCAACGTTATTACCATCTAAGGCCCTTGATGAACATCATATATATAATTTCAATTAAGCATAAGGACATGCAATCAAAAATAATCTCAAACAACTACATTAAAAATAGATAATTAAGTAAACCCTCTTTTATCTATCCAAAGTTCCGTATAGATTTAGTTTTTATTTACAAAACTCTAATGGTAAGAAAAAATAAAATATTAGGCAGACTTTTAATTATTATCTTGATTTTCTCTTGAAGATTCAATAATTTGCACTCGAATAGACTCTTCATTGTCGTTGGTATGCAAGTCTACTAATCAAATACCTTGTTTTTCCTTTACCTAATAAACATATATGGTGGGAATGTAGTTTTCTACGTGCAAACAATTCAACTAAAGGTTTTTTAAAAAATAGAGAATAACAACATGAGCTGAGCAAGATTTTACCATCTGAGAACTCCTAAAACACCTAAGAAGTTCTAAAACACCGAAGAAGTCTTGAAGCACCCAATTCTTTTAGGGGAGTGCCTCCTCAGACCTAACCAAAAGAGAATTCATAACTTTTTTGGTGATAATTAATCAATTTGAAGTTAAAATCAGTAGAGAAAGGGGAAAATGACACCAAGATTTTAGTAGGAAAAAATGGATCTTACTTACCAAAACTGGATCAATAATCAACTATAGAAAATTTAATAAAGAATCAACATATGAAACTTTTTTTAAAAAAAGTTTCAAAAAACATATTCATGCTCACCAAACAAAAACAAAAGTGTTCCACAATATAATTTAGTAATTCACTCTATAGCAGCGGGCTATTGTAAACCAAATCTTCCCACCTCAAGCTTCAAAGTACAAAAAAAATCAAGTCGAATTTTCTCTTGTCCATAATTTTCTCAGCAGAATTTGGCAAAAAATCAAGTGTTCGGCAACAAGACCTGGTCTTTTCATGGAGGAGTGCACTCCACAACCAACTCCACCAAAATCGAATAGAACTTCAATAATTCTCTTGTGATGAAACTCGTTTCTCCACCTACAAGAAAGTTACTATATTGTTTCATAATCTCAAAGTGTTCGTAGTGATACAACTCAAAAGTAACTGCAAAATAACCATTTCAATAGCCCCTTGTATTCTGAACCAAACGTCTACGCTTTAAAGTTCGTGCAAAAGTGCAAACTGCAATCTGCAAACTCACCCAACTCCCCTAACAATAACCAAAAACTCTCATTTTTGCACTGAAATTCATGCAAGGGCAAGGTCTCCAAACTGGTTCGTACACTGAAGTTGCTACAGTAATCAAAAGTACTAATTTTTGCTTTGAGATTCGTGCTAGAGAGAGATGGAGGGTTTCGGTTACCTGATCGCCGACCTTGAAGCGGGAGACGGAGAGGCCGACAGCGACGACGGTGCTGGAGCACTCGGGCCAGGGAAGGGGTTGGCGCCCCTCGGCGGAGGGTGGGTGCCTTTCCTCTGAGCGCAATTGGCACGGTAGGGGCGAGTACGTCATGGTCACAAGGGGTATTTATCACCACCGCCTTCATTTCAGTCGAAATCGAAAGGTTAGCGATGGAACTAAAGAGATTCGTAGGCGATTAGACTATTGACTATTGACGACAAAGTGGGCTAGGAGGCGGGGGCGAGTCGACGGCAACGGTGATGTAGAGAAGGTGAGGAAGAAGTTGCAGAGGCATGATGCTTATAGGAACATGAGACAGAAGATTAAGGATTTTTTAAATATGATTTATTTTCAAGTACAAGTTTGTTTGGTTATAAATTTAGGGTTTGTTTGGTTACAAACCCCAACTCTCCCATTAATATAGTAGAGATGTTAGTCTCTATTTGTTAGGGATCGACTTGAATTACAATGTGCATATATCAGTATCAGTATCAGTGTGCATTCCATTTGATTTTTTATTCTTTTTTAATTTTATTTTTCTTGCGGGGTATTTCTAATGGAGATGTACTTTGGAATAGCCAACCCATTTACCAACTCATTTACTTCTTTCTCCCTTCTATCACATGTACGCACACTGCACGTGACCAGACTAAGTGGAAACTGTAGGCAGTTGTTTTTTTCTTCTTTTATTGTAATTCCCTATAAATAGAGTGGGAGTGGGTTGTAACAGAAATCATCAATAATTAAGATTCATAACATAAATTGTCATTCCCCAATTCTTTAATCTCTTAACCCAGATTCTCTTCCACGGCGAAATCCAAGCAGGCTCGATTCTCAGGCCCTAACAACTTGGTAACATAGCTGGTTAATGATGGAAATGGACGAGATGTGAGGGGTACGATGACGACGAAGAAGGAAGTTAAGGCGATGAAGCAGCATATGGATTCGATGCAGACTTAACTCGAATTTATCATCGATCAACTCCATGTTAGAACTTGAATTTCGTAAAGTAGAATATTTCTAATAATCTTTGTCAAGAAGTACAATCACAGGAAAGAAAAAAAACAAACCAAACAATTTGATACAGAGTCGAGATTTATATCTCTGTCCTTAAAGAAAAATTCACCCCGTAATATGATGGTTGTTGACGAACTGCCTCCCAAGATACAATATTATTACCTTCTCTGAAGAGCAGCACCAAAGCTTCAGAGGCACCAGCGAACCAGCAACTACGTTGTACTCTCAGAAAGACTCAGACACTCAAAGGAAGAAGGAGACCAGATTGTAAAATTCAAAAACTATGTAAAAAACAAACAAATTTGTCTATAGGAGATTAGAGGCGTAACAGATGGATCCATTACTCTGTAACAGCAAAGTAATGGCACAAAAGCGTAACTGATGGATCCATTATTCTGTTGTTACAAAGTTATGGCATCAGTTACAGAATTTGAACAGCCTCAGGATACAAAAAATAATTTAGGTTGGCCAGAACCGGGGCCGGGCGCGCCCGCGCGTGTGTGTGTTTGTAACTTTGGTTAGGTCCTCTCTCCACTACATGTTAGTGGTAATCCCAGGGCAACGCCCTTTAGTCCATTCTTTATCTTATATACTAAAGAAATCTTTCTCAACTTTCGATGTGGGACTATCTATTTTCTCCAAATTTTCTAGTTAGTACATTTCGAGTACCCAACTTTGGACCAACATTTCTCTTTCATACGGAATCCGTTTTTGGCAAACAAGTACATTACCGAATAGTAATAGATGAGAGGAACACAATCCAATCACTTTTCGATGCCGTCGGTGGCCGGAGCCCACCGAAATCAGGCTCGGAAAATATGCCAAAAATATTTCCAACAATCCCCCACATGAATGGAAATTACCAGACTATGCAATCCAGACACGACAGAAAAAGACATGACACAAAAAGACACGATAGAAAAGACTCTGAGAGTACAATCGGAAAATCACTGCATCAGGAATGGTAGTAATTTTTCAACTTTGAACCACCCATAGTGAGTAACCATCAGATTCACTTGACTAGGTAGTGAACATGATGTCTTGAACTATCCAGGCTTTGATGTGAACCTAGACAATAACTATCACACAGTTTCATCTCCTCACAAAACTAGGTTATCTTGTTGTGTTCATTTTGGCCTTGAACAACCCTAGTTAATCGTGAGTAAACTTGGAGAATATAGACTCTCTTCATTCTCCTAGAAACAGCTCCATTTCACACTCATAAGGTGATTGCTCATAAAGAGTATCCTGCTATACTCAACTTTTATTTCAAAATTATGGGAATCATTAAAAGCCAAGCTTATCCTAACCATTTGCAGGTAGCATTGTTTATCATCCTAAGAATGGGTACGAGATTTTAATCTCCCAGTGCTCACGTCGATTCAACAAGATTTAGTTGTCCCATTAAACCTGGATCTTGGGATCTCCAGTCACCTAGGTAGGGTTTCCATCAAGTATCCTCTTTCGTCACAGGCTTTAAACCCATTCCACTTGATGATCTCACAACTTGCTCTCATGACAAACCTTTAGTAAATGGATCCACTAGGTTGTCGGCCGATTTTATATACTCTATATAGATTATTCCATTTGAGAGCAGTTGTCTAATGATTTGTGTTGCCTTCTGATATGACGAGATTTACCATTATACATACAACTCAGTGTCCTTGCTATAGTCGATTGGCTGTCACAGTGTACACATATAGCAAGCACTGGTTTTTTCCACATAGGAATATCCTCTAAAAAGTTTCGAAACCATTCTGCTTCCTCTGGCGCTTTGTCTAAGGCAATAAACTCAGATTCCATGGTGGATCTTTCCAATAACGTTTGTTTAGAGGATTTCCATGACACAGCTGCACCATCAAGAGTGAAGACATACCCACTAGTGGATTTCGAGTTCTTGGAGTCCGATATCCAGGTGGCATCACTGTAGCCTTCTAGTACTGCTAGATATCTGGTGTAATGCAACCCATAACTCTGAGTATGTCGCAAGTAGGTTAATACTCTAGTTATTCCTTTTCAGTGACTTCATTCTAGATTACTTGTGTAGTGGCTCAGTACATTTACTGAATGCGCCAAGTCTGGTCTTGCACAATTTGTTAAGTACATCAAACTACCAATTATACGTGCATATTCGAATTGTGATATACTGTCACCCGTATTTTTTGGACAAGTGAAGACTGGGATCCACGGGATTTTTGGAAGTCCCATTGGAGTAATTCTTGAATCTTTCAACTACCTTCTCAGCATAATGAGCTTGAGACAAGGTAATTCTCTCAGACATTCTGGAAACTTTGATTCCTAAATCTGCAACTTCCAAATCTTTCATATCAAACTTACCACTAAGCATCTTCTTAGTTTGTTTGATAATATCATTATTTCTACCAATAATGAGCATGTCATCTACATACAGACACACCAAAATGTATCCATTTGGAGTATCTTTGATGTAGATACACTTATCACATTCATTTATTTTGAACCCATTTAACATCATAACATTGTCAAATTTTGCATGCCACTGCTTTGGAGCTTGTTTCAATCCGTACAAGAATTTTACAAGTTTGCACACCTTATTTTCCTATCCAAGAACTACCTAACCTTCACGATGTTTCATGTATATTTCTTCTAAATCCCATTTAGAAAGACAGTTTTGACATCTATTTGATATATTTCGAGGTTGCGTAGAGCTGCAATAGCTATCAGCATTCTTATGGAAGTTATTCTCATGACTGGATGATAAGTATCAAAGAAATCTTGGCCTTCCTTTTGCCTAAATCCTTGTACCACGAGTCTAGTATTATGTTTCTCTATTAAACCATCTAGTTTCAATTTCTGTTTGAAAATCCATTTACATCCTAGAGCTTTACATCCAGAAGAAAAATCGACCAACTCCCATGTATGATTTTGCATGATGGAGTCTATTTCACTTTTGATTGCTTCCTTTCACATAGGAGCATCAGGCGTAGATATGGCTTACTTGAATGTTCTAGGCTCATTCTCTAACAGAAAGGGCGTTACAAAGTCAGGACCAAATGACTTTGATGTTCTAGCCTGTTTACTTCGTCTATGTTCATCATTATCATCTCCTGGTTCATCAACCGAAGTACTTGCACTCCCTTTTTCACGTGTACGTTTGGAATACGTAGCATCCTTGCACAGAAACATGTATTCAAAGAAGGAAGCATTCCTTGATTCCATTATTGTATTCACATGCACGTTCGGTATATCCGATTTATATACTAAGAACCGATATGCACTACTGTTGTGTGCATAGCATATGAATATGCAATCAATGGTCTTAGATCCTATTGTGACCTGTTTGGGATTATGTACTGCTACCTTTGCTAGACATCCCCACACTTTGAAGTCTTTATACGAAGGTACATTACCTTTCCATAGTTTGTAAGGTGTCTTGCCAGTTTTCTTGTGAGGTATTTTATTGAGAATATAGTTGGCGGTTAGCAATGCTTCCTCCCACATGTTCTGGAGTAACCCATAATTTAACAACAAGGCATTCATCATCTCCTTCAGAGTTCGGTTCTTGCGCTCGGCAGTACCGTTTGATTCAGGTGAGTAAGGAGCAGTTGTCTGATGAACTATTCCATGTTCAGAGCAGAATATATTAAATGGTGCATCATACTCCCCTCCTCTATCACTCCTAACGATTTTAATCGTTTTGCAAAGTTGATTCTCAACTTCAAGCTTATATTCCTTGAATTTATCCAATGCCTCATTTTCGTTATGTAACAAGTATACATAGCAGTATTTTGTGCAATCGTCTATGAACGTCACAAAATACTTTTTACCGCCTCTGGTCTGCATCAATTTTAAATCACGCAGATCCGTGTGAATTAAACCTAGAGTTTCAGTATTTCTTTCAACAGAACGGGATGGAGTTTTAGTGAGTTTGGCCTATGTGCAAACTTCACATTTGTCGCAATTGTCTAACTTAAATTTTGGTAGTAAATTCATGTTAATTAATCTACGCAGAGAATTGAAATTAACATGGCCTAGTCTTTCATGCCAAACATAAGAAGACTCAACAACATAAGTAACATGATTCATTTCATTAATTTTGGGTACAACAGGAACAACAGATTTTGGGATGACTGTCATTACATTGAATTTGAACAATCCATCCTTAACATACCCTTGTCCCAAGTACACCCCATTCTTTGAAAGTACAAAATTGTCAGAAGCAAGCACGACCCTAAATTCATTCTTGCTCAGCAAAGATCCCAAGACCAGGTTCTTACGAATATCCGGAACGTGCAACACATTGGTTAGTGTTAGTTCCTTGCCAGAAGTCATCTTCAGCACTATCTTTCCTGTCCTTCAATCTTGGAAGTGGAAGAATTTCCCATGAACAAATGTTCATCCTTGTTGCATTTCTGGTATGAAGTGAATATCTCTTTGTCCGTGTAGATGTGCTTGGTGGCTCCAGTATCATACCACAACTCACGAGGAATGCTCCCCATCAGATTGACCTCTGATACAACAGCACAGAGGTCCAAGTCAGAGAGATCAGTGGACAGGTTCTCAGCTATGTGCGCATGGGCTTTCTCATTCCCTTTCGCCTTTCCAGTTCCAGTGCGGATGTCATCCTTGCTGCGACATTCAGATATCTTGTGCCCCAGCCTACCAGACTTGTGTCATTTTCCAGCAAACCTATTTGCAGCAGGTTTCTTGTTCGAGCCATGTGGCAAGAACTTCCTCTTTTTTCCCTTTTGTTCGTGCTCCACCATGTTGGCTTTTCTATGGACTGATTTCTATAGGACTTGTCAGCCTTGCGATTGTCCTCTTCAATCCGCAACCTGACAATTAGGTCCTCAAGAGACATTTCCTTTCACTTGTGCTTGAGGTAGTTCTTGAAGTCCTTCCATCCAGGTGGAAGATTCTCAATGAACGCTGCAACCTGAAATGGTTCACACAACGTCATGTTCTCTGCAGCGATTTCGTACATTATTACTTGCAGTTCCTGAATTTGACTCACAACAGTCTTGGAGTCGACCATCTTGTAGTCCAGAAATTTGTCGACTACAAACTTCTTAGAGCCAACATTTTTGGTTTTGTACTTCTTCTCCAAAGACCCCCACAGAAGTTTGGATATCTTGAAAACACAGTATACATTGTAGAGCGGGTCTACCAAACCGTAAAGGATGTAATTTCTGCATAGGTAATCACCTTGAGTCCATGCATCAACAGCAGCAACAGAGTGCGCATCCATAGGTGCCAGTATATGGGCAGTTTCAGTCAGAAACCATTCCAGCTTCAAGGTGGTCAGGTAGAACTACATCTTTCCTTGCCACTTTTTGAATTCAGTTCCATTGAACTTTTTAGGCTTTTCTCCCACAATTATATGTGTAGGCAGAACGACCGTTTGTGCCGCAACCGGTTGTGCAGTCACATTCTGGGTCACTGGGATTTGTGCATTGAGTTGTCCACTGACATTCTGAGTTTGTTTGCCTTCCATTTTCTTTCTGAAATGGTTAAAATTGAACGGTTAGTTTTTTGTTTTTGTTTTTTCCAAAATGATAAACAGCACCTGTAAATATTCTTCAAAAATCTATTAGAATAGAGGAAAAAATTTTGCTTTAAGATTGTTAGAACTTGAATTTCGTAAAGTGGAATATTTCTAATAATCTTTGTGAAGAAGTACAATTACAGGAAAGGAAAAAAACCAAACCAGACAATTTGATACAAAGTCGAGATTGATATCTCTGTCCTTAAAGAAAAATTCGCCCCGTAGTGTGGCGATTGTTAACGAACTGCCTCCCAAGATACTACTGTATTACCTTCTCTGAAGAGCAGCATCCAAGCTTCAGAGACACCAGCGAACCAGCAACTGCGTTGTACTCTCAGATAGACTCGGAGACTCAGAGACTTAGAGAGAAGAAGGAGACCAGATTGTAAAATTCAAAAACTATGTAAAAAAACAGACAAAATTGTCTGGACTTATAGGAGATCAGAGGCGTAACAGATTGATCCATTACTCTGTAACAGCAGAGTAATGGCACAAAAGCGTAACTGATGGATCCATTATTCTGTTGTTACAGAGTTATGGCATCAGTTACAGAATTTGAACAGCCTCAGGATACAAAAAATAATTTAGGCTGGCCAGAGCCTTGGCCGGGCGCGCCCGCGCGTGTGTGTATTTGTAACTTTGGTTAGGTCCTCTCTCCACTACATGTTAGAGGTAACCCCAGGGCAACGCCCTTTAGTCCATTTCTTTATCTTATGTACTAAAGAAATCTTTCTCAACTTTCGATGTGGGACTATCCATTTTTTCCAAATTTCCAAGTTAGTACATTTCGAGTATCCAACTTTGAACCAACATTTCTCTTTCATTCGGAATTCATTTTTGGAAAACAAGTACATTACCGAATAGTAATAGACGAGAGGAACACAATCCAATCACTTTCCGGCGCCGCTGGTGGCCGGAGCCCACCGAAATCAGACCCGAAAAATATGCCAAAAATATTTTCAACAATTCCCCACATGAATGGAAATTACCAGACTATGCAATCCAGACACGACAGAAGAAGACATGACACAAAAAGACACGACAGAAAAGACTCTGAGAGTACAATCGTAAAATCACTACATCAAGAATGGTAGTAATTTTTCAACTTTGAACCACCCATAGTGAGTAACCATCGGATTCACTTGACCAGGTAGTGAACATGATGTCTTGAACTACCCGGACTTTGATGTGAACCTAAACAATAACTACAGTGGGAGAAAAGCCTCAGGAAACAAATAATAATTTAGGCTGGCCAGAACCGAACCGAATTGAACCGAACCGAACCAAGCCGAGCCGAGCCGAGCCGCGCGTGTGTGTAACTTTGGCTAAGTCCTCTTTCCACTACACGTTAGTGGTAACCCCAGGGCTACGCCCTTTAGTCCATTTCTTTAGCATATATACTAAAGAAATTTTTCTCAACTTTCTATATGAGACTCCATTTTTTCCAAATTTCCAAGTTAGTATATTTCTTGTACCCAACTTTGGACCAATATTTCTCATTCATACGGAATCCGTTTTTGGCAAACAAGTACATTACGGAATAGTACTCGACGAGAGGAACACAATCCAATCACTTTTCGCCGCCGTCGGTGGCTGGAGTCCACCGGAATTAGGCCCGAAAAATATGCCAAAAATATTTCCAACACTCAAAAGCATCATCACCCATCGACCAACAATGTACCACTACCAAGGTGAGATCATGAATTTAACACCACTGAAAGAACTTCTTCCAAATTCAGTTTTCCTGTTTTTATTGGGGGAGATCCAACTGAATGAATTCTTGGATTGGAGCAATTCTTGAAATTTTACCATGTACCAAAAAATCAGTGGTTGCGTTATGCGTCTCTGGATTTGAAACAAGATGTGGCGCTGTGGTATACGAGGAACATAAGTGATAGGATGCATGTGATGAAATGGGTGGAATTTATAGAAGAAATGATCATTCGATTTGGCCTTACTTAGGTTGAGGAGTCTGATGCTGATGGTGTTGGAAGGAAAATTCAAGATAGTGAGAAAGATTCAACCTTGGAAGTTGGTGATTCAACTAAGATGTAACAAATTGAGGAAGAAACTGAGAATTGTTCTTATTATGGAGTTAATTTCAACTCAACTATTCAACCTAGAAAGTTCATGGCAATGTATTTTAAGGGGAGTGAAGTTTTTCCTCAGTGTATGAATTGGAAAGAGGGGCTGCATTTTAGAGACACTGACACTTTCAAGGAAAAGAAGCACACACTGTTACGGTGTTCAAGAGAGTCAAAAGTTTGTGGTGGTAAATTGTTGCCCAATGGACGTTCACCACCTGTTTGTTCAAATGGCTGTGTTTACAAAGTTGAATTTCCTAATGGTCAAATATTAGCTATAAAGAAGATTGACATGGTTATGCAGCTGGAAAGAATCTCCCTCTCTCCTTCGAGCACAAGAGGGATGCATATGGCTTTGTTGTTCGACCTCAACACTTGCAAAGATATCGAGAGTATGCAAACGTCTACAAGGAGGAAGAAGATAAGGTTGAGCTCGCAACTGCATTTCTTGAGAAGGCAAAGTCTAAAGGCGTAGCACTTCTGTTGCCCACTGAAGTCGTTGTAGCTGACAAGTTCGCTGATGATGCAAACAACAAGGTTAGCATCTGCCATTCCTGATGGCTGGATGGGACTTTATATTGGACCTGACTCAGTCAAGACATTCACCAAATCTTTAGAGACCACTAAGACCGTCATCTGGAATGGACCCGTGGGAGTGAGTTTGAGAAGTTTGCAGTTGGAACTGAGGCAATTGCAAAAGAAGTTGACTGAGCTCAGTGGAAAGGGTGTAACCACCATCGATGGAGGCTCAACACATAATTACTTAAATCTACATGCAGCATTGATGAATGGCTTGAAAGTGCTTCATAACCCTTAGTATAAGGTGACTATAGCAAATGGAGAAGTAATCCACACTGCAATTAAAACAGGGTTGAAGATCATGTCTGAATCTAAGTCAGGGCCACTGTGGTTAATGGTGATGTTATGTACAGTGAGGGAAGAATAGAAAAGGCTGAGTTCACAGTGCAGGGGTTATCTTGATAGCAGTTGAAGTCAAGATACTGAAGGGAATAAGTAACCAACACATTCAAATGATTAATGCAGCAGAATTGCCCAAAGTCTTGGAGCATTCCTGTTAGGCATACATGCTACAGGTTCAAGAGTGTGAAGAGACCTCAAGAGTTGAGTCTCAACAGGCTCAATGTTTCTTTTTGAATTCTATTATTGAGAATGCAAAGCCACAGGTCGTGGAGGAAGAATTACAATCGAAGCTACAACCCTACAAACAAGTCTCACTGAAACATGCAGAGCCCCGGAAACTTGCTCCAAGGTTAGACTTACTTTCTCAAGCTTCCATTCATCCAGTTTTTCACATCTCCAAATTAAGGAAATGTCAGGGCTCTCATTTTCACATCCCTCTTGATGAATTGCCACATTGGTGGGCTCATACATCTTCTACCCTGTACCTGAGGAGATTCTGGACAGAATAATGCTTAAGAGGCAGAACAGGGTGTGAGTTCAGCTATTGGTTAACTGGAAAGACAGGGATGTTGATGAAGCTTCTTGGTTGGATATGGATGAGTTTCAGCAGCAATTTCCTTCTTTTGAACTTGGGATAGGTTCAATCTGAAGGGGGACGAACAGGAAAGATGAGAAATGACCAAAATTAGAAACCTTGGCTTCGAATCACTAGGAAATGGAGATGGGCGACGCGTCGAAGAGAGGGAGTGAACGGGAGAGATGAGAAATGACCAAAATCAGAAACCCTGAGCTTTTTTTGGATTCGACAAAGAGAGAGAGAACGGGAGAGAGTAGCGTCCGATTGAGAAAGAAAGAAGCTGAGAGAGAACGGGAGAGAGTAGCGTTCGATTGAGAAAGAAAGAAGCTGAGAAATGACTATTTTGCCCTTCAACATATCAGTTGATAGTTGGATCAAATCTTGACCATCGGGTCGCAATCGAACGGTTGGGACTCTCAGCTCTCGATAAGAATCTCAGCTTCTCAGCTCTTAATAGACTTACTATATATATATATATATATATATATATATATATATATATATATATAGAGAGAGAGAGAGAGAGAGAGAGAGAGAGAGAGAGAGAGAGAAATGCTCAGTTGCAAATGGATTTGTTTGCACAGACCCGTTGCAAACTAAGTTCCTGGCCATTGGATCGCTACGATCTAGATCCAACGGCCAGGATCGATCTCGCCCATCAGCCCCCCTCCCACTTAAGTGAGAAGGGGTAAATGCGATATTTCGCCCCAAAATAGCTCTTCGACTTATTCAATCTCTCACTCTCTCTCGCTCGCCGCTGATGAACATGCATTTTTTTTTGGCGAAAATTGAACCTAGGCCGCTGTTGGAAATAACTGCTTAGGTACTTCAAAATGAGTTTTCGACCTTGGCCGTTTCTTCACACAATGGCTTATGTATAACCTAGGCCGTTGTGTGGAACAACGGCTTAGGTTATACAAGTGTATTAAAACACTTGTACAAATTTTGCTCTCCTCTTACATTCTCTCACACTCAGTATACTCTCTCTCTCTCTCTCTCTCTCTCTCTCTCTCTCTCTTTCTCTTTTTCTGGAAAACTCGAACACATAGTCAAACCCTATCTCCTCCTCCTTAACTTGCTTCTCTCACTCACTCACTCCCTCTTCTCGAACTCTTGCCCTCTTCCATTGAATCTCCCAAACCCAAAAAACCCCAATCTAACGAAATCTCTCAAACCCTAAAACCCTAACCCTAACGAAATTACCCAAACCCTACTCATCCTCCTTCCTCTACAGCAGCACAACCACCTCCTCTATCTCCTTTCCAAACACCCACATTGTGAAAGGTATTAACTCTTTTCTACTTTAGTAAATCTAGCTATGTTAATTGATTGAATTTTTGTTTCAATACTTGAGTCTACAATTTTTGTATTATGTGTAGTTAATTATATGTTAGTTTCATGATGTGTATTGTATGTAGTAGTTTTTGTAGATGTAGATATAGTATTAGTTGTTGTTGCTCGTTATTAGTAATGGCACAAATGAGATCCAAAAATTCTGAAATTTTGGGAGTAGGTCGGACTCACCACGCATAAGCCAACTAAACTTGTAGAAGTGTGTTTGGATTCACGGTTTGGGAGAATTGGTCGTGTATCGCTTTCCATTCTTTTTCTTGAGTGAAAAGCGATATATTGCCGTATCGCTTAAACCTTGAGTCGAAACTCACTTCTACAAGTTGCGTTGGCTCGTGTGCGGTGAGTCCTACCTGCTCGCTAAGTTACGGAATTTTTTTATGTCATTTGTGATTTGTCCCGTATATCAAACAACAACAATTATACTTTGATATTTTTTGAGTGACTTTTCACTAGAAAACCGCACAAAGAACATCCAAAAATACAAAATTTTGCGATATGTCGGACTCACCACACACAAAAAAGCTAAAACCACCACTTTAAGTGTGTCGAGAAAAGGCATAAAAGTGACAATTTTGGATAAGTACTTCTGACTAAACACAGTTTTAATTAGGTTTATTTTGAGTCTAAAATTGCTTTCAGAATAAAAACTCTCTCCAAAAACAATGTCAAACAGAGCCTAAAAATGTTTATATCCAAAAAGCAATATATCTAAAGTTACGAAGTTCAGAAACTGTCTAAGGGGCATTCTGATATAGCATATAGACCAAACATTTTCATTCAGTTCATCAGGTCATAGAGAGATCAATTGTTCTTTAAATTCCCAAATTATGATTCTTACTCTTAGTTTATAAGCTAACTGTAAACATCTCATAAGACTGTATCTGATTCCACTTTAAAAATGAGGAATTTATACATGTGGATTGATGTGGGAAAAATCGTGAGCGATCTCCACCAATGATCCTTGCACGAATCGCAAAGCACCAAACCAGGCCTAACACCAACCTCCCTACTGGCCCAAGCCAGAAAGCTCCTCGGCCTTCCACAGGCCCATTCATGCATCCGGAGAAACCGCCTACCACTCCAGGCGCTCCGTCGGTTACGCCGTGACCGTGCCCCCATAAATCAAGGGAGTAACTAATCCCAGATATGAGATCAAGGGGATTGGATACCGCGCTAAGAGCGGGGGGTAACGGTTCCTTCTCAAAGGACCTATAAACACTACATGGAGTAGACCATGACAGGGAACGACTCTTTCACCACAGAATCCCCTCCACTCTATAGCTGCTTTCTAACTTAAGCATCGAAGGGTCTGTCACCGGGAACACTTCTGGTATTTTAGACTTGATTTTGCAGGTGGACGAAGCACCCATCAAAGACCGAACTAACCCAGGGTTTCTTCAGATCCCGAATGAAGGTCGGGATCATTGCGGTTTCCTTAAATCCAAAGAACTCACATCATCTATTGCTCCCACACCCCAAAAAAAAGTCAGCGACAGATTGGCGCCGTCCGTGGGAATCCGTAAATCAATCGAACTCCCGATCCAAGTTCTGTCCGAAGTGACCCACTCTCATGGCTCCCAAAACGAAGAAGATCGTCGCTATAGGGCCTTCGATCCCTCCTCCCCCACGGGTCTATAGCCCTACGAATACCCAGGGCTCGCGGAGACAGCGGACCGAAAATATGCAGGGACCAGTTCTGCGCATCTCGCTCCGTCTCAAGGCTGGTTGAACAAATGTGGCAGACGACCTCCGGGTCGTCATCAACAGTCGATCCAACCAGGGAGACCTCTGAAACTAGCTCAATCGTTCAAGGGGCGAGACCACACCATCAAACCTAGTCCCAAGCCACAATACTCTTCGGTCCCAAGGTCGAGATAGACAACACAGCCACTCTCCGAGAGACCGCCAACATCCCAGCAGTCACGGTAGAGAGGGCCACATCACTCGTGTCGAGTTCTAAGAGTTCCAGGCAGAAGTCTTACAGGCACTCCGTGGAAGAACCCAGAACAGACAACGTCCGACTAGAGAACAAATCGTGGACTCTGGGGAAGAGGAGTCCCACGGGTCATCTAGACCCGGAGATAGGCAGGACGATGTCTAATGACATCCTCAGAATATGGGAGACCGCCTAGCTCGGATATGCGAGAATAGGAGACGATTCATTCGGGGTCATCAACTATCCAGACCCCCCTTCTCTGCCCGAATCCTCGATGCCCCTATTTCGAGAAACTTCAAACCTCCACAGTTCGAGACGTACAACGAAGAGACAGATACTGCAGATCACATAGAGAGATTCAAAAGCCTCATGATAATTCACAGTGCCTCAAATTCTCTCCTATGTCGCGTTTTCCCAATCACTCTGCGTGGGCCGGCTCGAGAATGGTATTCTAAGCTCGCCCCTAGTTCAATTTTCTCCTTCAATCAACTCGAAGAGAATTTCCTCACGCACTTCATGACAAGTCGCAAGGCGGAGAAGACCAGCGCCTCCCTTCTGGACCTAAAATAGAATGATGGAAAGTCCCTCCAAATATTTGTCTGAAGATTCACGGCAGAAGCCAGGACAATCTCCTCCCTCAACGCCGGGTTGCCTCGGCGGCCGACACAACGTCCGCCACGACCAACTGAAAGCCTCCCTCGCCAAAAAACCTTCCATCGACTTTCTCGATCTTCTACAAAGGGTCGAAAAATAAATCCAAGCAGAAGAGGCTCTGCACCCCGGCAGCTGGAAGGAGACTCCAGCAAAGTAGAAAAGGAGATCCGATGAGTCTGAGGTCCCAAAGAAGTCACAAAAGGACCTCACTGGTCAGAGGCGTCTGCCTCCTGTCCCTTGGTTCGAGAGGTTCACCTCACTATCCGTGAGTGTTTCGGCCATCCTCATGGAGATTAAGGACAAAGAAATGGTCAAGTACCCACCCCCCCCACCCCCCCCCCCGCACTGTCCAACAACCTTGCCAGAAGATAGGACCGAATGTTTTACTGCCGATTCCATCGGGACCACGGGCACGAGACCGACAACTGTCGGACTCTCAAGGAGGAAACTGAGGCGCTCATACGTAGAGGATACCTGGCCGAGTTCACTCGGAGAACTGGACATGCCTCTCCGCCTCGAAGGGCGAACAAGCATCCTGCAACGGACCCCAACCCGTCTGGAGCCGACAGTCTGGCTATTCTCCATTGTGTCCACGGTGGACCGATGGGCGGAGACTCTAATGCATCCCGCAAGGCTTTCATCCAAGAAGTCAATGCAGTCCATCAACAACTTCTCCCCAAGGGTCGAGGGCTATCGATCTCGTTCTCGAACGAAGATCTCAAGGGTGTCCGACACCCACATTGTGATGCTCTCGTCATTAGCCTCGGTTTAGCAAATCATGAGGTCCGTCGTGTCCTGGTCGACAACAGGAGTTTGGTGAATGTTCTGTTCCTGGCGGCCTTCGATGTCCTAAAGCTCCCCAGAGAAAAGCTAAAACTGGTGGGGTACACACTCCAGGGATTCTCAGGAGCCCCTGTTCAGATCGAGGGAATTGTAACCCTCGACATCACTGACAGGCAGGCCCGGCTTCTCGAACCGAAACCATGGACTTTATGGTGGTGAATATTCAAGCAGCTTACAACGCCATCCTCGGTTGGCCTGGCCTTGCATCCCTCCATGCGGTACCCTCAGCGTACCATATGAAGATGAAATTCTCCACCGAACACAGAGTAGGCATAGTCTAAGGTAACCAGGAGGCCGCCCGAACCTGCTACATGGACGCTATTGGAGTGACAGTCCTGCCCCTCGACGCAGTCGATCTCCCCTTTGAAAGAAGCACAATCGGGTCAGAACCGATCGATGAGCTGGAAAAGATCTCATTCTCTGAAGACAACCATTACAAGTGCTTTCAAGCGAGCCAATCCCTTCCTCCAGACCTAAAGCAAGGCGTCTCCAATTGCGTCCATCAGGGTCGGGACTTGTTCACTTGGGCACCCTCAGATATGCTCGGAATCTCCGAGGACCTTATAATGCACAGGTTGAGCATCCGCCCAGACTCCAAACCAGTGCAGCAGAGGCACCGCAAGTTCGCTCCTGATCGGCAGCAAGAAACCATTAGCATCTATTGGCCGCTTTCTCTCCAAATCTGGCGAGAAATCACTACTGTTTTTTAAAGCCCTCAGAGGAGCTGAAAAAATTGAGTGGGGGAAAGCTCCAACAGCATGCTTTCGACCAGTTAAAGACATACTTGGCTAATCCTCTGCTCCTCATCAAAATTGAGCCGAACGAAGTGCTCTCCCTCTACCTCGCCGCTTCCGAACACGTGCTCAATGCTGTCTTGGTTCGGGATGAAGGCGGGAGTCTCAGAAGCCAATCTATTACGTCATTAAGGTTCTTCGAGATGTCGAATTCTAGTACTTTAAGTTGGAGAAGATGGCCTTACGCACATGTCATGGAGGCGAGAAAGCTTCGCCCTTATTTCCAAGCCCACTCTATCCAGGTCCTTATAGACCAACCCCTCAAACAAGTGCTCTACAAACCCGAGATGTCAGGCCGGCTGATCAAATGGTCCATCGAATTGAGCCAACACAACATCAGCTACAGACCCGAACTGCCATCAAGGGTCAGGCGCTCGCTGAATTCATCATCGAATGTACAATCCCCGACACTCCCGGGACGCAAGAAGACGAGCCAGAATGGGAACTCTATGTGGATGGATCGTCTTGCGAAGGCGGGTGCGGGGTCAGAGTCATACTTAAGGGACCAGACACCTTTGTCCTCCAATATTCCCTTCGTCTCAATTTCTCGACCTCCAACAACGAGGCGGAGTACGAGGCAATGATCACGGAGCTCCTTCTGGCCTGGAAGGCAGGAGCCAAATGCATAAAGATTTTCAGCGACTCCCAACTTGTGGTCAATCAAATCTATGGAGAGTACAAGGCTCGCGACTCTCGAATGATCCAGTACCTGGCGCACGTTCGCCTTATCCTCTCATATTTCGCAACGGTGACTCGGATTCCTCGTGAACAGAACACCCAGGCCGACACCTTATCCAAGCTAGCCTCCTCCTCCTTCGAGGGGTTGGATCACACTATCTTAGTGGAAGTTCTCCTGAAACCCAGCATTTAAACCTACGAGGCTCCGGAGGTCAACTGCGTCAACTTACCCGCACAAAAAGCTACTTGGATGGATCCAATCTCGAACTTCCTAAAAGCGGGCGAGCTACCCCAGGATCCATCTGAAGCGAGAAAGGTTCGAGCTCGTTCGGAAAGGTTCGTGCTAATCAACGATACACTCTTCAAATGCTCGTACACCAAAGCAGACGGGAGACCCTACCTTCGCTACCTAAGCCCCCAGGAAGCCAAATACGTGTTGGAAGAAATGCATGAGGGGATCGACAGCTGTCACACGGGCAGTAGAGCGCTTGCAAGAAAAATATTCAATCACGGATACTATTAGCCGACCCTCCTCCAAGATGCTCAGGATCTTGTAAGAAAATACAGCCCCTGTCAAAGGCATTCCTCCATTCGACACGCCCCCCAAGCTGAGCTAAAATCACTAGCCAGTCCGATCCCTTTCGCTATGTGGGGAATGGACTTGGTTAGCCCATTTTCCATGGTGAACGGCCAGAAATGCTTTCTCATCATCGCCATAGACTATTTTATCAAATGGGTCGAGGCCGAACCACTCTCCACCATTACTGAGCATCGATCTCAACAATTCTTTTGGAAGAGCATCATCTACTGATTTGGTGTCCCTCGAATACTCGTAATCGACAATGGCACCCAGTTCACCGGCAAAAACTTTCGCGAGTTCTGTACCGACTTGGGGATCCAGCAAAGGTTCTCTTCCCACACCCCCAATCCAATGGCCAGGCCAAAAACGCCAACAAAAATATCCTGGACGAATTGAAGAAGCGCCTGGATAACTCGCCAAAAGGCCTATGGGTAGAAGAACTATTGAGCGTCCTATGGGCTTACCGAACCACAAAAAGGGTCCCAACAGAAGAATCTTCATTTAACCTGACCTTTGGGGCCGAAGCATTAATTCCTTTAGAGGTCGGTCTCCCCTCTCCCCAAATCATAAGCTTTGATGAAAGTTCCAACTCCACAGGTTTAAGAGCCAACCTCGATCTCCCTAACGAGGTCCGCGAGAAATCGACTATCAGAAAGAACATCTACCAACAAAGAGTTGAACGCTTTTACAATCAGAAGGTTTGATTGACCAATATAAAAGCGGGCGACCTTGTACCCCGACGACTCGCCATCTCCGAACCTACTAAGAAAGGAAAACTTGCTTCAAATTGGGAAGGTCCTTATAAGGTCTCCAAAATGATACGTCCGGGAACCTACCGACTCGAAGACCTGGGAGGCAAGGCGGTTAAAAAAACTTAGAATGCGAAGCACCTGATCAAATTCTATGAAAGCCCTTAAATCGACTTAGACTCGTGACAAGGCAAATGTAATAGGCGTCAACTTTCTGTGGCCATCGAATAAAGTTATTTCTAGCTTTGCCAGTTAATCGCCTATTCCATTTCACGGCTAAGTCTAAACTTCGAAAGGAGTGCCTCGAGAGAGCACCTCGACTCCGAGTTCCACGCAGTCCTCACTACAAAGTCTAAACCTCGAAAAGAGTGTATCGAAAGAGCGCCTCGACCCTGAGTCTTCCGCAGTCCACAATGCTAAGTTTAAAACTCAAAAGGAGTACCTCGAAAGAGCACCTCGACTCCGAGTCCCATGCAGTCCTCACTGCTAAGCATAAACCTCGGAAAGAGTGCCCTGAAAGAGCACCTCAACTCTGAGTCTTACGCATTTGTCACTACTAAGTTTAAACCTCGAAAAGAGTACCTCGAAAGAGCACCTCGACTCTGAGTCTCCCGCAGTCCTCACTGCTAAGTCTAAACATCGGAAAGAGTGTCTTGAAAGAGCACCTCGACTCTGAGTCTTACGCAGTTCTCACTGCTAAGTTTAAACTTCAAAAAGAGTGCCTCGAAAGAGCACATCGAATCTGAGTCTAATGCAGGTCCCACTGCTAAATTTAAATCTCGAAAAGAGTGTCTCGAAAGAGCACCTCGAGTCTGAGTCCTACGCAGTCCTCACTGCTAAGTCTAAACCTCAGAAAGAGCACCTCGACTCGGATTCTTACGCAGTCCTCACTGCTAAGTCTAAACCTCGAAAAAAGTGTCTCGAAAGAGCACATCGACTCTGAGTCTTACACAGTCCTCACTGCTAAGTCTAAACATCGAAAAGAGACACTAGAAAGAGCACCTCGACTCAGAGTCTTACGCAGTCTTCATTACTAAGTCTAAACCTCTAAAAGAGTGCCTCGAAAGAGCACCTCGACTTTGAGTCTTATGAGAAAAAATTCTCACTGCTAAGTCTAAACCTCATAAAGAGTGCTTTGAAAGAGCACCTTAACTCTGAGTCACATGCAGTTCTCACTGATAAGTTTAAACCTCGCAAAGGGTGCATCAAAAGAGCACTCACGCAGTCCTCACTGCTAAGTCTAAACCTCGGAAAGAGTGCCTTAGAAGAGTACCTCGGCTCTGAGTCTTGTGCAGTTTGCACTGCTAAGTTTAAACCTCGGAAAGAGTGCCTCGAAAGAACACCTCGATTTCGAGTCCCACGCAGTCCTCACTGCTAAGCCTAAACCTCAGAAAGAGTGCCTCGAAAGAGCACCTCGACTCTGAGTCCCACGCACTCCTCACTGCTAAGTTTAAACCTCGAAAAGAGTGCCTCAAAAGAGCACCTGAACTCCGAGTCTCACGCAGTCCTCACTGTGAAGCCTAAACCTCGAAAAGAGTGTCTCAAAAGAGCACCTTAACTCTGAGTCTTACATAGTTTCCACTACTAAGTCTAAACCTCGAAAAGAGTACCTCAAAAGAGCACCTCGATTCCGAGTCCCGTGTAGCCCTCACTTCTAAGTCTAAACATCGGAAAGAGTGCCTCGAAAGAGCACCTCGACTCTGAGTCTTCCGTAGTCCTCACTGCTAAGTCTAAACCTCGGAAAGAGTGTCTCGAAAGAGCACCTCGACTCCGAGTCCTATGCAGTCCTCACTACTAAGCCTAAACATCAAAAATAGTGCCTCAAAAGAGCACCTCAACTCTGAGTCTTACGCAGTTCTCACTGCTAAGTTTAAACGTCGGAAAGAGTACCTCCAAAGAGCACCTCGACTCCGAGTCTCACGCAGTCCTCACTGCTAAGCATAAACCATAGAAAGAGTGCCTCGAAAGAGCACCTCGACTCTGAGTCTCACACAGTCCTCACTACTAAGTCTAAACCTCGAAAAGAGTATCTCGGAACAGCATCTCGGCTCTAAGTGTTGCGCGGTTCTCACTACTAAATTTAAACCTCGAAAAGAGTGCCTCGAAAGAGCACCTCGACTCTGAGTCCCATGCAGTCCTCACTGCTAAGCCTAAACCTTGGAAAGAATGCATTGAAAGAGCACCTTAACTCTTAGTCTTACGCAATTCTCACTACCGGAAAGAGTGCCTCGAAGGAGCACCTCGACTCTGAGTCACATGCAGTCCTCACTACTAAATCTCAAACCTCGGAAAGGGCGCCTCAGTTCCGAACACTAAGGAGTTTTTCCCTGCCACATCAAACGCAACAAGGATCTCTCCACTGGCAAGAATTCAAACATCTCAAATCTCAACAAAAACAGGTCAACTAACTAAAAGAAGACTAACTTTATTGATCGAAAGATGATTACAAAGGTGGTGGCCAGCCGCAAGGAGGCATACAGATCGCTAAGGTCTAAACCTACTTCTAGACATGGGACACAAACGACTATCCGAACAATGAAGATGAGAAACTGGTCTCAGCAAAGATAGGCACTCATGAAAGGACCAGAAGGAGCCAAACCAACCAAAAGGCACTAAGTACCTCTCAACTCATCAGTCCCCCTCGCTGCCATAGCTCGACGATGTCTCCTCCAGCACAGAAGAGGCATCATATCCGACTAAAAGCATTGATGATGAAGCCCCCTGGGAATCACCGAAGGAGGATGGGAGTTGAAGCCAAAAACGGCCGGGACAGCCGCCGCTCCTACAGGTCCAGCTAAGAAAGTCTCGAAAGAATGATGAAGAGTCCTCTGATATAGGTAACTCCACATCCACGGACCTCGATCCACGATCGAAGGCATCAAATCATGTAATCTGAGCCGTAAGTGACGAGCTTCGACACACCTTCGCCCCAAGTTCTCCTCGACTTGGCCCTGACAAAGCACGAACTTCCTACCAGAAAATCACGACCAAACCCCAAATCCGAGCACAGACACGGAGGAATTTCTCAAGGGTCAATCACGATTACTACAAATCTTGAAATCCAAGTCGAGCAAGCCAAGACAAGGCCATAGCCCTCCAAAGGCGAAATCTCGAAAACTCGAGCCAATCTCTGGAAATTTCATCGAGGAAACAGTCGCTTGTTGGAGAAAATAGCTTAGAGGCGAAGGGAATTTATAGGCAATTCAGCCAATCACCTCATTAAGTATGAATTCAAACTGTCAACACTTCAACTTCCAAGACATACAGTGACCTCGATTATCGCGAATGAAATGACCTGAGCAAATACGTGGCAATTATGTGCATAAGAGCCTCTTCGAGCTCCGTGAAACCTCAGCTACCTAGCCCCAAATTAGCAACATTCAACAATTAAACAAAGAGAAGGAAATGCGCAGAGTCAAATTTTATTCATTAAAAAGAAGGGAATTACAAAAGCGGTGTCCAGTCCGCAAAAAGGGCAGCGGTACAAGCAACTCGTTAATGTCGCTTCAGCGCCGGTCCTTTCTCACTGATGGGGATCGACCTTTTCTCGCGAGTCGTGGCATCCAGCTCGGCCATCCATTGCAAGTCCTCTTCGCTTGCATCGACGACCAAACCTCGAGCGAGAGGTGTGGGTACCAGATCTTCATGTGTGTAAGAGCCTTACCGTACCCCGCATCCTGGGCGTCGAGGACCTGCAGCACAGTTTCATCTAACTCCTGCTTGTCCTTAACCGCACGCTGAGCTGCCTCGTCAAGCAGTCCCCACAATTTCTTCTCCTTGGCCTGCCACGCCAGCCTAACCTCAGCCCATTTCTCTTTCTCGGCCAGCAACCCCTCTCCCTCCAGTGCCTTCTCGACATCCTTGATAACCTGCCAGAGTTCTTAGCTCTGACACGCCAATTCCCTACCACTATCCTCGGACTCCAGAGCCCGAGCCAACATCGTGTCCAGACTCCGCTTCAGCTCAACCCCAGTAACGATAGCCTGCGGAATGAGAAAACCGTCAAGAAAACCATACGTTGAAATCTAAAAAGAATGTCGACTTCAAGTGGCAGATCCTCTTCGAGGCAACTAACCATAATAGAGATCAGAGCCCAACGGGCGTAAACATCGCCTTGGGCCTCCCTCATCAGGGACACTAACTCCCTAGGAGTAGCCAGATTCTCCACCACCTGAGCCGCATTCACGCGGTTCGTCGTCAAATCTTCCTCTGTGAGAGTCCAGGGGGGTCCACACTTTCGCCGGCGATAACACCTTTGGCGTCGTCAGGGTAGTCCCCTCCGCGGAGACCGGCGACTCCGTAACGTTCGGAGGATCGGCACCTTTGCCTTTCTTCGTCCCCAGAGACGCAACATAAAGGGGAGAAAGATGACGCTCGAGGTTCCCCCTTGTACTTTCTTCCCTTTGGGGGCCTCAGATACCCCAGTCACCTCTCCGTCCAACGTGGCCTTTTCCTTGGTCAGCCTCCCCCCCCCCCCCCCCCCCCACGTCTGTCTCGGCCTTCGCACCACTGTCAGCCTGAAGCTCAGCCTCAGCCTTCGCCTCGGCTTCAGTCTTCGCCTTAGCTTTGGCTGCCTTCATTGCCACCTTGCAGGCCAAACGTCTCTCCATCAAAATCGCATCGGAAACCTTGATCAAAGGAAGAACAAACTCAGCAAAGGGAGACGAAGGAATAAATTAAGGAAATAACAGGCAGAAGAAAGCAATATATAAGCACGAAGGGAACATCGAACATTGTGCACTCATGTGGTAAGCATGGAACACGTGGGTCCCTTGGCCCTTGGCTTCCTCTCTAGAAGGACCCTTCGAATTCCACAGATGTTGCTCTCCTACAGAATTGGTCGGTTAGATCGACCCGACAGCCCAACGCGACTATCATGTCGATGCTTTGCCCATGAATTATCTACTCCTCGCAAACGGTCGACGACGCATTTCCGAGAGTGGGGGGTTCATTATGTTGGAAAAACCGTGAGCGATCTCCACCGATGATCCTTGCACGAATCGCAAAGCACCAAACCAGGCCCAACGTCAACCTCCCTACTGGCCCAAGCCAGAAAGCTCCCTAGGCTTCCCGCAGGCCCATTTATGCATTCGGAGAAACCGCTTGCCACTCCAGGCGCTTTGTCGGTTACGCCATAACCGTACCCCCATAACTCAAGGGAGTAACTAATCTCAGGTCCGAGATCAATAGGAATGGATACGGCGCTAAGAGCGGGGGGTAACGGAAAATTCTCAAAGGACCTATAAACACTGCATGGGGGAGACCATGACAGGTAACGACTCTTTCACCACAGAATCCTCTCCACTTTATAGCTGCTTTCTAACTTAAGCGTCGGAGGGTCTATTACCGAAACACTCCCGGTGTTTCAGACTTAATTTTGCAGGTGGACAAAGCAGCCATCAAAGACCGAACTAACCCAGGGTTCCTTCAGATGCCTAACGAAGGTCAGGATCATTGTGGTTTCTTTAAATCCAAAGAACTCACATCATTTGTTGCTCCCACACCTCAAGAAAAAGACCGCAACGTGGATCATTACTAGTAACTACAATAATGAAGTCATCAGTATCTAATCATCTAATCCTTCTAGTCAGAAGTCAAGATACACTCATATGCAATTACTTAAAAACAAAGAGGGGGAACACTCAAAATCATCGTCAATGTCATCGCTTTCTAAATTTCAAGTCAAATATGAAAAATAAATAATCAATGATATCTTGATCAGAAAAACACTGGATACGGATCAATTCATATTTAATTGTCGAACAAGATAAATAAGGTTGATTGGAGGAAGAATCTTCATGTCGACTTGATGAACTAAACACAATGTCAAAGGGTTCTATCAAATTTGGTTTTGAAGGCTTCGCAAGAAAATATTCTCACCTCTTCGGCGTAGCAAGATTTCCATACTCCAAGGAAAAGGGTGCTCTAAAAAAAGGATAACGGTAGGGGCATCACCAAATCAGAAGCACCTCAAAGGAGATGAAATGAGGTTTGTTTCCAAGTTAGTTAGAATAAGAGAAGTGAACACGAACTGCCAGGTTTTCAGGAGGCTGCATAGAGAAGATGTAGTAAACAGGTTAGGTTATGGTTCATTTGGTAGGAGAAGGAAAACAAAGAGGGAAGAAACAACCAATAATATTCTCATGAATAATGCAACTTGGGTACAACTAGCATCACTCTACACTACACTCACAGGTATTGCACCCGCAAGTTGACGTGATCGTTTAATATCATTCATAGTTGAGCACAACATATGGAAGAAACTCAATTGTTAGGGGTATCAATTAACAAATCCTAAACTCTATTCGATTCTTCATTAAAGTGGAGCCTTTTAGCACCTCTACGGTCGTTATCTCCTTATTCGTGCAGTGCTGCAGAGTTCAGGCCTTTGTCTGTTCAATATATCCTACCTCGGTGTGAGGCAAGGCATCAATCCTTTCAGGCGTTAAGGCACATCACTTTGACAGGTTTACGTTTCAGATGCACTGACATCTCCAGAGAGCAAACTATCCAAATAATCAGACAATCTGTGCTGGGTATTATCAATTAACCTCTCTAGTTATATAACTCGATGAATCTTTGACATCTAAGATGCAAGTTTGCATCACTATGGTGAAGCATGAAGAATATCTAAGTGTTTACGAACAACAGTAAAATTGCAGGTTATTGTTATAAGTCTTCACACACTTTATATTTTTTAGATTCGATAACATTAAAACTCTTTCAAAATTGGGTAAAAATCCAACTTGGGTATGTAGGGTTTGAACATGCAATCTCTGTACCCTAAGGAGGCAAAATTGATAGAATAACAAAACTGAAGACTCCGAGTTACAATAAAAATAACAAATTCTTTATCCCTAACTTTCTTTGGAAACTGGCTAAAAGAATGCTTTTCCTCCATAGCGGAATCCCTTCTTACATTTGTACTAAGCTAGACCAACTTTCAGCAAATAATAGTCATTAGCAATGAGTGAAGTCGTCAGTCATAACATATATTAAACAAACTATTAGTTATGGTTAACGAACTACAGCCATAAAAAGAAGACGAGCCAAATCATCAACACCTGTTTTGCCTTGAACAAGACGGCTGCCTGCTTGCTGGGACAGCAAAAGAGCTGTGAAAAGATATACAATTGCCCTGTGGTGAATCTCTAAAAGGCTGTGTGGTGAAGTTAAAAATACAATAAAAAAACACCGTATTATGAATGATAAACATGAACAAAAAGATAGTCACAGAAACAGCTACTAACCAGCCTGTGTTGTCCAACAAATTTTGATATTCAACTTCTTCGGCGTTAATTATACCGCTGGAAAAACTCTGGTCTTGTCTCTTTTGTGTTCTTTCTTCCCCACCCTGAAGCTCTTGTTGCGTCATCCTCATCTGTACTTCGATAACCTTTTGTTCTTCCAGTAGATTGATAGGAACCCAGTAAAAGGAAAGAAGATCCAGCTTTCAGTATAATTAACTGTGAAACCGTTGTATTTGGTTATTAATGAGTAAAATTGTTTGAGCAAAAAGAAGAAGAAAAACTATTCCATATCAACATTCAACACTAACAAAGTATTGTAGTTGTACTACACTATCAATGCTTGGATTTTTTTTAAATTTTTTAAAAATTTTTTAATAAAAAGAGAACGTATGTCAATTTTGAAGCCTCGCCATTTGTTCAGTGCCTTTGCTTCCTTCGACTTTACACCATGATATTCCAAGGCTTAGTTAGACAATTTGCAGTAAGGAGACCTTGTAGTGTTACATAATAAACCATTTGTTCCCTATCCACATGCCACAATAGAAATCCACAATCTACAGTACTAACCATGCTTCCAAACATAAACTGACAGAAATATACTGAGTGGGTCGAGTAGAAAGAGGAGGTTTCATATGTAAATTAACATTCTGACAAGGAGTAAACCGTTATCTACTTATCTTCAAATTAAAAGTGATCAAAAAGACGGCAACTGTTTCAAAATAAATGGTAGAACAGCAATACCTGTACATATGCCCTTCATGCAACATCTTATACGGTGAAGACTTGGATAGTACTAATGAAAATCTAATGGAAGATAGAGAAGTTAGAATCCAACTTAGTACAGTCTAAGAAAAAAAATCAACTATATTTACTTTCAACAATAAAAAATCACATTAAAAACCAGTTTGGTCAATATGAAAATGCAAGTGGACACAAAGGAAACAGCAAAAGGATACACTTTGGTCAAGCTTGTAATAACAGTAAATAGAATGATAAAACCGAAAATGAGAAAAAGCTTCGTGAATTTTAATAAAATTCTGTTCGGTGCAATCCCATTTATAAAATATAGGAACTTTACTAGTTTCTGGTTTCACTGAAGCTCCTACAATAACGAATCAAACAACTCCCTGTTAATCATCAATCCTATTCCAGTGAGGTTTCCTTTCTATGATGTATTTTTTTGTTCTTAAACAACATTTTTAAAAACAGATTTGCTATTACTCAAAAGAAAAAAGAAAAAAGAAAAAAGAAAAAAGAAAAAAAAGGTTTGGCGCTTTTTCCCAGTAAAATCCTAAAAGCCCATGCTCTACTTTCCTCTTTGCTCCACTACCCGTTTTCCACGACTTTACCAAAATATCAAACATCAATTCAGTCAAATTATCACTCTTTCCACATATCCCAACATACTGTTAGAATATAAATATAAAACCCTCATCACAATTTCAGAGTTTTACGTGGTTATTATAGCACCCCAGGTACAATTCTCACTAGCGGAGCATAAACACTACATATACCTAATTAGCACGAACAAGCCAACACAAACTCAATGTGACAAGACATGTGAACTCAGGGAAAATTTTGAATAACTACATTAATATAGAAAGTATTGAGTCAGATTTTTGCGTTCTGACACGTGTTCAGCAGATAGGGCTTCCAGATAGAAGTGTTTCCAAATATAAGTGTTCGTGTTTCATAGATATAAACTGTTGCGGACAGCCAACGTCTAGGACCACAAAAGGCCCTCAACTGAGGGTGTGTTAGAATATAATTATAAAATCCTCGGTTCTCATATCAATTTGGAGTTTTGGTGTATTGGCAGTGTCATTTCACATGGTATCAAAGCAGCTCATGTTCAATTCTCACCGGGGACAATTAAAGTACATACATCTAGATCCAGCCCATACGCCATCAACTGTTTGATAATTGATATAAATATAAAAACCCTCAAACCCTAATAACAACTTCAGAAATTTTTAGTTCCTACATTCCAAAAAAAAAAAATGAACTACAAAGGAAGACAAGGATGATAGAATAGAATGTATCATAATACCAGCAAGTTAATAGGGGCAGTCCTTGAGATCGACAGTGAGACTGCAATTGTCATGACCAAGGTAGGTAGGTGCGACCGTGAAATCTAAAATCGGCTTCCTCAATTATGATCAATGGTCAATCATGTACCTCCTCCTTCCAAGATTAGAGAAGAGAAAAACCTAATTTGGAAAGAAAGAAATAAAGAGGTTTATCAGGTTCTTGGTTTCTTTGGGTTCTTGGACGAGCCATTAATGGAAGAAGATGATTAGAGAATGAAGAAGAAGAGAATCAGAGATTGGGAAGGATGAGATTGAAACAGAATTCAAGAATCTATATTCCCAAAAGAGCTCATTACAGCTACTATATAAAGGCAGGTGAAGAAGTTTGTTACGCTAAACGACAAGGCCAACTAGCCCGTGCGCTGCGCACCTCTGTTCACCCGCCAAACAATCAATTCAAAATACACGTGCTTCACATGTAAACTACTGATACATTGCTGATACATTGAAACAGACTATCAAACTATCTTTCAACTCTTCCCATGGATTTCCAAAGTAACTGCAGCTATTCCGGTGATAGTCGGAGCTAGTATATCCCTGACAACTCCTCCCCCCTTAACAACGAGCTTGTCCCAAGCTCGAAATTAGGAAACTTTGCTCTGAAATCATCGATATCCATCCAAGAAACATCTTCCAGTTCCGAACCCTTCCATTTAACCAATACCCACCCTATTTTGCTTCCTGAAAATTCGTCTATCAAGAATAGCTTCTGGTTCTTCTTCACGTACATCTGGAACCCATCAATGAGGCAACTCTGATGTTGACGAAATTTCTTGAGTTCCATAAAACTTCTTCAATTTGGAAACATGAAATACAGGGTGAATGTTGGCTTGAGGAGGTAGCTCTAATCGATAAGCTACTGTGCCAATCTTCTCTAAGATTTTGTAAGGCCCAAAGAACTTCATTGCTAGCTTTTGAGGTGAAGGATTCCTCAGTGAAACTTGCCGATATGGTTGTAATCTGAGAAGGACCAAATCACCTACTTCAAACACCTTTTCTCTCCTTCTTTTGTCAGCAAACATTTTCATTCTGTTCTGTGCTATGCTGATGTTCTCTTTCAGCAATTTCAAAATAGCATCTCTCGATAGCAATGTTTCTTCAACTGTTGGTAATGCCGAAGTCCCCTTCACATAGTGCAACAATGAAGGTGGAGGTCTCCCGTATACACCCTCAAAAGGTGTAATTCCTGTAGATGAATGCCAACAAGTATTATACCAAAATTTAGCCCAAGGTAACCACTTAACCCATTCTAATGGTTTTTGCCCACAAAAGCATCGAAGATACATCTCCAACGTCTTGTTAACAACTTCAGTTTGTCCATCACTTTGAGGGTGATAGGCGGTGGAATGGTGTAGTTTACAACCCTGCATAGAAAAAAACTCCTTCCAAAACTTGCTGATAAAAATGGGATCTCTATCACTAACTATTGTCTTGGGCATGCCATGTAATCGATAAATGCCTTCCACAAACACCTGGGCCACACTCTGAGCTGTATACGGATGGGATAAGGCCATAAAATGCGCATATTTGGTGAGACGATCCACTACAACCATAATCACAGATTTGTTACCACTCTTTGGGAGTCCTTCTATAAAATCCATGGAAATTTCCTCCCATATCAAGTCTAGTACTGGTAAGGGTTGCAACAATCCGGGAGGAAGCATATTCTCATGCTTATTCTGCTGACATACTAAGCATTCTTTAATGAATTTCCTTATATCTTTGGAGATTTCATCCCATGTGAACACTCTCCTCACTCTTTGAAGAGTTTTGTGAAAACCTGAGTGACCACCTACACTCGATGAGTGATGGTCCAAAAATATGGTTTTCCTCAATTCTGCGGTGGGACTTAACAAAATGCTACCCTTGTAGTACCATACTCCTCCTATCAGTTCATATCTATCAGCATCAAGCTGATTATTTTGTAGCTTATCAAGCTGAAGATGAGTCCGTGATGAGGAACCATATAGATGAGTCCTTCAGAGACCTTTTGGGTAAAAAGAGAGTGCTGAGAGGGGTATTGGATCCGGATATGTGGAGAGAGGGGGCACTGGAGGGTAGCGAGAGTCTCGAAGAACCGTTCACGGAGGAAGAGGTGCTTAAGGCCATTAAGATGTTGGGGCAAGACAAGGCTCCAGGTCCAGATGGGTTCCCAATTTGCTTTTACACCAGATTTTGGGACATCATCAAGAGTGACTTCCTAGACATTTTCTACGAGTTGTATACGGGGGAAGCACAGATAGAGAAACTTAATTACGCGAATGTTGTCCTTATTCCGAAGAAGGCAGAGATCCTCAGCTTTAAAGATCTTAGGCCCATTAGCTTGCTGAACGGGTCTTTCAAGATCATCACAAAGGCATTGGCCAATAGACTTACTCCAGTCCTCAATGATATCGTAGGGGAGCCTCAAAGCGGTTTTGTAAAAGGTAAGGACATCCTGGATAGCATCGCATCTGCACATGAAATGGTGTTTAGAGGCCACAAAGACAAAGTAGACGGTTTCTTGTTAAAGTTAGACTTTCAAAAGGCTTATGACACGGTAGAATGGGATTGTGTGGAGGAAGCGCTGGACCTCAAAGGATTCGGGGAGAGATGGAAGGGTTGGATCAAGAAGTGTATCAGGAATGGGAAATCCTTCGTCCTTTTCAATGGAGTGGCAGGAAAGGAAATTAGATGCAAGAGAGGCCTCAGACAGGGAGATCCGCTATCTCCTCTGATTTTTGCTATTATTGCGGATGGGTTGGCTGAAATGTGTAGGAGAGGAAGGGAGGCGGGTCTAATTAAGGGCATCGCAGTTAAAGGAATTGCCGAGCCATTATCCATACTTCAATATGCAGACGATACCTTAATGTTCGGACAAGCTAAGGTTGAGGAAATGTTGGCTGTGCGAGTGCTACTGAGATGCTTCGAATTCTGGTCCGGTCTGGCTGTCAATCTTCAAAAGAGCTACGCTACCCCGCTACACAACAATGGGGCATCCTCAGAACTGACATCCACATTGCTACAATGTGCAACAAAGGAATTCCCGATCAATTACTTGGGAGCGCCAATCAGACCCGGGAAGCTGCTTAAGGAGGACTGGATCCCTCTGGTGGAGAAGATTGAGAGGAAGCTGGCAGGATGGAAAGGCAGATCGCTGTCCCTGGGTGGAAGGGTTACGCTTATCAACGCAGTGCTTAGCAGCATCCCGACCTACCTCATGTCAATCTATGAGATTCCTGGGTGGGCTATCGATAGAATTGACAAATGTAGACGTAGGTTCCTGTGGAAGGGTACGCGGGAGGACAATAAGGGCATTAACCTTATCAGATGGGAAAGGGTATGCAAGAAGAAAGAGTTTGGTGGTCTAGGGATTCTCAACCTCAGAGATATGAACAAAGCTCTTCTTTCCAAATGGTGGTGGAAAATGCATAAAAAACGTAAAGCTTGGTGGAGCAATTCGTTTTTGAGATACAGACGAAGGAAAATCGTCAGATTTGGGGGAAAATGTAAGTATGGAAAGGTGTCCCAAATTTGGAAGGGTGTTGCGAAGACTGGAGATATTTATCACACAAACACGAAGTGTACACTGGGGACTGGCAACAACATTAGGTTTTGGAAAGATAAATGGTGCGGAGACAACACCTTACAAGCGCTTTTCCCTGATCTTGCCTCGTCCGTTAAGAGGGTAGAGGCTATGGTGGCAGACGTGTGGAAGAATAGGCAGTTAAGTCTGGAGTGGACAGATACCATTTCCAACGAGGCTCAGGAACAATTCTTGAGGTTAAACGAATTGTTGCTACAGATAGGAACCCAGGAGGGGGTTGAGGAGGACGAGAGAGAATGGACCTTAGGTCAGAACAAAACGTACTCGGTCTCCTCTGTGTACGGATTCCTCAACGACGGAGGTACCAGGAACGCAAACGCAAAAATCATCTGGAAGACTAAAGCACCGCCGAAAGTCAAAACCTTCCTTTGGTTGGTTCTGAACGATGCAATTCTATCCAAGACGAATCTTAAGAAACGTAACATTCTGCTAGACGCTACGTGCCAACGATGCAGTCTGGGGGATGAGGATGTCAGTCACATCTTCTTCAATTGCCAGAGAGCTAGACTTGTCTGGGAGGTTATGGGTCTGAATTTGCAAATCACCGAAGTCCCGAGCCACACAGACCATCTTTGGGGGGGGGGGGGGGGGGGGGGGGGGTGGAGATCAGTGCACATCAAAACAGAACATAGGGGGAAATGGGATACTATGGTTGGGGCAATATTGTGGGGTCTTTGGATAGATAGAAATGAATTTTGCTTCCATAATTATTGTTGTTCTGTTAATATGTTAATCCATAAAATACAATTTCTGATAGAAGCTTGGACAGGTCAAACAGGTAGCTGGAAGAAGCCAAGGTTGGAGGGCGCGTAGTTGAGGCTAGAGAGGCTTGCTCGCTTCCATCATGGTCCTAAAGGGAAGTTACATCTGTATGACTGGGTGGGGTTAGCATCGCAGTGGGTCTCATGTTGGTCTTATGTTGTATTCTCTTGATGTTGTATTTTCTTTCAGTTAGGGTGTACTCTTTGATGTAATAGTCTAGATCATGGATATTTTGTAGTTGGGATCTTATGGTTTCGTTAACCGATCATTAATGAAACAGGTGACCATTATGGTCACTTTATTTTCAAAAAAAAAAAAAGTATTGTAGTTGTACTACACTTTCAATGCTTGGATATTTTTTTATTTTTTTTAATTTTTTTTTATAAAAAGAGAACATATGTCAATTTTGAAGCCTCGCCATTGGTTCAGTGCCTTTGCTTCCTTCGACTTTACACCATGATATTCCAAGGCTTAGTTAGACAATTTGCAGTAAGGAGACCTTGTAGTGTTACATAATAAACCATTTGTTCCCTATCCACATGCCACAACAGAAATCCACAATCTACAGTTACTAACCATGCTTCCAAACATAAACTGACAGAAATATACTGAGTGGGTCTCGTAGAAAGAGGAGGTTTCATATGTAAAATAACATTCTGACAAGGAGTAAACCGTTATCTTCAAATTAAAAGTGATAAAAAAGACAGCAACTGTTTCAAAATAAATGGTAGAACAGCAATACCTGTACATATGCCCTTCATGCAACAGCTTATACGGTGAAGACTTGGATAGTACTAATGAAAATCTAATGGAAGATAGAGAAGTTAGAATCCAACTTAGTACAGTCTAAGAAAAAAAATCAACTATATTTACTTTCAACAATAAAAAATCACATTAAAAACCAGTTTGGTCAATATGAAAAATGCAAGTGGACACAAAGGAAACAGCAAAAGGATACACTTTGGTCAAGCTTGTAATAACAGTAAATAGAATGATAAAACAGAAAATGAGAAAAAGCTTCGTGAATTTTAATAAAATTCAGTTCGGTGCAATCCCATTTATAAAATATAGGAACTTTACTACTTTCTGGTTTCACTGAAGCTCCTACAATAACGAATCAAACAACTCCCTGTTAATCATCAATCCTATTCCAGTGAGGTTTCCTTTCTATGATGTATTTTTTTTGTTCTTAGACAACATTTTTAAAAACAGATTTGCTATTACTCAAAAGAAAAAAGAAAAAAGAAAAATGAAAAAAGGAAAAAAGGTTTGGCGCTTTTTCCCAGTAAAATCCTAAAAGCCCATGCTCTACTTTCCTCTTTGCTCCACTACCCGTTTTCCACGACTTTACCAAAATATCAAACATCAATTCAGTCAAATTATCACTCTTCCCACATATCCCAACATCATGTTGGAATATAAATATAAAACCCTCATCACAATTTCAGAGTTTTACATGGTTAATTGGTTATTATAGCACCCCAGGTATAATTCTCACTAGAGGAGCATAAACACTACATATACCTAATTAGCACGAACAAGCCAACACATACTCAATGTGACAAGACATGTGAACTCAGGGAAAAATTTTGAATAACTACATTAATATAGAAAGTATTGAGTCAGATTTTTGCGTTCTGACACGTGTTCAGCAGATAGGGCTTCCAGATAGAAGTGTTTCCAAATATAAGTGTTCGTGTTTCATAGATATAAACTGTGGCGGACAGGGAGTTTTGGTGTATTGGCAGTGTCATTTCACATGGTATCAAAGCAGCTCATGTTCAATTCTCACCGGGGACAAATAAAGTACATACATCTAGATCCGGCCCAAACGCCATCAACTGTTTGATAATCGATATAAATATAAAACCCCTCAAACCCTAATAACAACTTCAAAAATTTTCAGTTCCTACATTCCAAAAAAAAAATTTGAACTAAAAAGGAAGACAAGGATGATAGAATAGAATGTATCATAATACCAGAAAGCAAATAGGGGCAGTCCTTGAGATCGACATCGAGACTGCAATTGTCATGACCAAGGTAGCTAGGCGCGACCGTGAAATCAAAAATCGGCTTCCTCAATTATGATCAATGGTCAATCATGTACCTCCTCCTTCCGATCTTCTTCCGATCTTCCAAGATTAGAGAAGAGAAAAAACTAATTTGGAAAGAAAGAAATAAAGAGGTTCAGAATTAGAGATATTCGTCGAAGTTTCTTATCTTCGTCAACGTTTGGGATATTCTTGCTTGGTTGCCTGATCCTTGCTTGTCTTTTTTTTATCGTTAATGGTGGGTCCAAAGTAGGGGTGGCAACTGGGCCGGGTCAACCGGCGACCCACCCGCGACCCGGCCCACGAACCCGGCCCGGTTAAGACTTTCGCGGGTTCGGGTCGAACCCGGTGAACAGTACCGGGTCGACCCGGGTCGCTATTTATGCGAATTGGATTCGCGAAATCCGGCCCACGAACCCGGTCAACCCGCGAATTGGACCCGCCAACCCGCGGGTCGACCCGCGAATTACGACCCCCGACCCGTGAATTGAACCCGCGAATTGAACCCGCGGGTCGCTAGCCGTTGCTTGCTTCTAGCCGTTGGATTGGTGCCGTTGGGTTTGGCACGTGGCAGCACAGCAGCAGCAAACGGCTCTTAGAGCCGTTGCTTGCTTGCTGTTGCTCTTTTTTTTATTTTATTTTATTTTTTTGTTTTCACCCACTTCTAAGCCTATAAATAGCCCCCAAAAATCTCCAAAAAAATCACACCTCCCTCTCTTACTCTCTCTACTATTATACATCAAAAAAAAAAAAAAATTGAACAATTGTAGTAATCATCAAACAAGTGTACAAGGAGGCGTATACACGATCAAATTTCGGTCGTATCGGAGAACAAAATTCAACGTCTTCAACGTCTTCAACTCTCTTCAACCATCGACTCAAATCTACTTCAACTCTTCAATTGCGAAATCGGCAAAGTGCTCCTCCATCTTTTCTATTATATTCTAATTTTCCCTTTTTTTTTATACGCGTATTCCACGGTGAACGGTATCAAAATATCTCTATCTCTCGTTTTTTTTTTCGTTGTAGTTAAAATTATTGTTTGTTTTTTGAACTTCTCTATCTCAACCCTCTTGTTTTTTAGTTTTTTTTTGTATAATTCACCGCTTCTACATTGTAGATTTTATTTACATACCACATTACTACACTATGTCTAGATCACGCGGTAGCGGTCGTAGCGGACAAGATTCTTCCTCATCTTCACGTAGGCCACCAATTGTCCCAATTATTGAGCCCGCCCAAGATTACATTGATCCTACTATGGAACAATGGGGTACACACGACATGGATGTTGTAGGTAACATTCAAGTAGAAGAAGAACAACAACAACAACAACCCGAAACCACACAACCCCGTAGTAGTAGGAAAAGTAGAGGAGAAACTAGCGATTGGCACAAGTATTATGAGTATATCCCGGACGAAAATATTCCGGGTGTAGGTTTGAAAGTGTGCAAAACATGTAGCAAAACATACAAATTCAAGAGGGGTGACGGCACCGGTACAATTAGTAGACACATACAACATAATCACAAAGAACTTCTTGATCAAATACAAGGCCAACAAAAAATTAACCCTAGGACCGGTCAAGTAGATAGCCACCCTTATGATCCCGAACTCGTTCGTCGGGAAATGGCCCGATTAGTCATTAAGGAAGAGTTGCCATTTTCCTATCCCGAGAGTAGGAACTTGGAAAATTTTAATCAAACGGCCTTAAACCCTCATTTTAAAAGAATTCCGAGAAATACTTGCAAATCGGATTGTTTTAAAATGTATGTTGAAATGAAGGACGCGTTGATTGCAATTTTATGGAGTTTAACTTGTAGGGTTAGTTTAACTTCAGATTGTTGGACGGGTGTCAACAATATTCCAACGATGGGAATAACCTGTCATTGGATCGACAATGATTGGATTCTTCAAAAAAGAATCATATCACTTGCGGCGTTGCCATATCCCCATAGTGGCTCTGAAATAGCAAACCGTATTATAGAAATTTGTGATATTTTTCATATTCGCGATAAAATTATGGCTATTAGTTTTGATAATGCATCTAACAACAATGTAGCAATTACTACTTTAAAATCTGTATTAAACCCTCCAGCTGACAATATTTTTCATGTTAGATGTGCATGTCATATTATAAATTTATGTGTTCAAGATGCATTAAAAATAGCTGATCCATATATAATTAAAATTAGAAATTGTGTACATTTCATTGCATTAAGTCCAAGCATTTTACAAGAATGGAAAGCTTGGTGTAGGGTTAGAAATGTTCCTTTTAGAAAATTTCCAAAGGATGTTAGACACCGATGGAATTCTACTTTTGATTTATTGAATGTTGTCACCGATTATAAAGCAGTTGTAAATGATTTTTGTATCGCAAAAAATATGCACAATTTTGAAATGACTCCGCCCGATTGGTATTTTGCCGAAGCTTTGTTGAAATTTTTAGAACCTTTTAAAACCGCAACTTTAAAGTTTTCAAAAACATATGAATCTACTTCTAGTAGCATTTTTATTGAATTAGTTAGCATGATGCAAACATTTAACGAAATGTTAAATGATCCCTATATTAGTAACATTGTAATACCTGCATTTCAAAAATTTTTGAAATATTATTTTCCTCCTCCTATGTTGATTTGTGTTGCTACTATTATGGATCCTCGTATCAAATTAGAAGGTACGAGGAATTTGATAGAAATGTTTTTTGCATGTTTAGATAACAATGTAGAATTAACAATTGATTGCGCTACTTTTTTAGTTCAGTTTGAATCTACATTAAATAACTTGTATGATTATTATGATAGACGTTTTGCTTCTAGTAGTACAACTTCTGTAGTTAGTTCTTCTTCTGGTAGTTCTAAAGGTAAAAGTAAAATTGGTGATAGAACATTTAGTCTACTTGAACAAATTCAGTCTAAAAAACCTAGGACTAATCAACCAAATGAATTAAATTGGTATAACCAACAGGATACTGAGCCTACTCTTTCCCCACTAGATATTTTACAATGGTGGAAAGAACATGAACACACTTTTAGTATTCTGTCTATTATGGCTAAAGATTTGCTAACTCCTCCTGTCTCTACAGTTGCTTCTGAGAGTGCATTTTCTACAAGTGGCAGGGTTCTATCTGATTACAGAAACCGGTTGAAGCCCGAGGCGTTGGAGATGCTCGTTTGCACAGAAGACTGGCTGAAGGCTGAAGATAGGACGCAAGGGAAAGCACTATCAAGTTCTACAAGTGGGAGCAACTCGCCCGAAGAACAACAACAACAACAACAATAGCTTTTCATCTTATGTTAAATTAGAAAAATTGTAGTCAATTAAAATTGTACATAAGAAATATGTTATTGTATAAAACTTATTTGTGAATTGAATTCTCCATTTCATTTCGTTATAAATTGTTCAAATTGTATCACTTAAATTCGTATGAATAAAATTTCAAAATTTGTTGTCAATTTCACTCTTTCAATCTTATTATTATTATTATCACGATTTTTTTTGTTTATTAGTATTATTACTTACTTAGTATTATAATTAAACATTATTTGGGGATATTTGATTCAATTTGAAGAATTGTAGTATTATTACTTATTAGTATTATTACAAAATTTAGTGAATTACATACTTAGTATTATAATTAAACATCATTTGGGGATATTTGAAGAATTGTAGTATTATTACTTATTTAGTATTACTTAGTATTACTTACTAAGTATTACTTACTTACTAAGTATTACTTACTTAGTATTACTTACTTAGTATTATAATTTTGAAGAATTGTAGTATTATTATTACTTATTAGTAGTAATGTAGTATTACTTACTTAGTAATGTAGTATTACTCACTTAGTATTATTATTAGTAGTAATGTAGTATTACTTAGTATTACTTCAATTTAAGCTACCAAATATATATATATATATATATATATATATATATATATATATATTATTAAACGGGCCAACCCGCGGGTCGACCCGGCCCAACCCGGGTTGAGCCCTAAAGGGTTCACGGGTTGGGCGGGCCACCCAATTAAGAATCTGACCCGGCCCAGACCGGCCCGTATAACACCCCAACCCGGCCCGGCCCGCCTACCCAAGCGTGCCAACCCGCACGGGTTGGGCCCGGACCGGCCCGGTCGACCCATCTGCCACCCCTAGTCCAAAGCCTCCCGCGCTTCATTAAAAAGATTTTAATAAAACATACAACCAGCATAAGGAGTATGATGTTCATGGCGGCATACACCATGTGACTCATCCCCCGTCCAAAAGAACATCAAGAACCCATCCCATACAAGATTGTTCCCTATCCCCCAAAAAATTGACAAAGTACATACAACAAGTATTGTAACCTGACACACCCCCCCTCCCCCTCCCAAAAAAAGAACCTCGGCACAAGGTTCCTCATCCTGGCAATCACTCATTCTCCATTGCATCCTCCTTTTCATCGTTGTCTGCCTCATTATTTGGAGTAACTACGTCTTCATACAAGTCCTTGATTTTCTTGTTTGTTTCTGACCCTGCAAATCGAGACCAGAATTTGATATTAGCATTAATCTTGAATAATAGTTGGCGATGCATGATGTGTCTGTGTGTGATTCTAAAGATTCTATTATTCCTCTCAAGCCATAACTCCCAACAAATCCCTGCTACCCCAATTCCCCAAATGTCAATATACTTTTTCTGCACATTGACATTCCTCCATTCCCCCCTAAAGATCTGATATCGTTTCTGACCCGGCACCCACAATACCTAACCTATGGAACAGATCCCCCCAGATTGGGACAGCATACTGGCATTTAATAAACAAATGGTCGACTATTTCATTATCCTTTTTACACATTACACAGTTTTCGGGTCCCTGCCACTTTTGCCTTGCTAAGTTATCCCGTGTGAGGACCGCATTTCTGGTTACCAACCAATTAAATACCTTAATGTTAAGTGGAACTTTAACCTTCCATATAGGATCATGCACCCAAATACCCCCATCGTTTATCCCTTCATAGGTAGACCTAACCGAAAAAACCCCTCTTTCCCCGCCTTCCACATCATTTTGGCTTGATTGTCCTCTCCGGTCGGCTTCCAACAATTTAAGAATACTGTTAGCTCCCGCTTTTATCTTCATGCTTTCATGCTTAGCCTGCCCGTCATTCTCGGTCTCCAGGCATCGTTCCTCCACTGTCTTGTGACCCAATCATTCTTATTTGTAGCAAATTTATATGCATCCGGAAATCTTCTTTTTAGACCGACTGGCCCGCACCATCTGCCTTTCCAGAATTCGATTGTCGCCCCGTTACCAATGGCGAACGATACCCCTGCCAAGAAAATATCTTTAGTACGCGTCACCCCCTGCCAGAACCCCGACATAGACCCAGTATTTTTCTGTTTTTGGTGCACACTACCATTTCTGATATATGCCTCCCTTACTAGCCCCGCCCATTTAGCCTTTGATCTTGTTTTCAATTTCCACCACCACTTACACAGTAGTGTCTGATTCATTTGTCAAAGATTGATAACTCCCAACCCTCCAAATTCCTTTTGCGTACATACTATCCCTCATTTGATAAGGGAATATCCTTTGCCATCCGTCCCTGACCCATGCCACAGAAAGCAACGTCTAAGTCTATCAATTTTCTTAATTGCCCACACTGGTATTTTGTAGACTGATAGAAGGTACAATGGTATCAAATTTATAACCGAATTAAGCATAATGATTCTTCCACCGATGGATAGCATTTTTCCTTTCCATCCATCCAATCTTTTGGCAATTTTATCAATTATTTCATTCCAATCCACTCGTCGTGGTCCCTTACTGCCAATATTCATACCAAGGTACTTAATAGGCAATACTTGAATAGGACAATTCAGGATACCTGCAATAGTGTTCCCAGCCTCCCCTGTATCTCCCAATAAAGTAATTGTGCTCTTGTGAAAATTAACCTTCAACTCGGACCACTCCTCAAAAAGATACAATCCCCACTTCAACAGTGTAGCTTGTACAATGTCACATTCTCCGAAAATAAGTGTGTCATCAGCATATTGTACGTTAATAACTGCTGAAACCCCCCTTCTCAATCCCAGCCCATTAATGAGCCCCAGATCTCTGTATGATTGTAACATTCTATGCAAGCCGTCCGCCACCAGGGTAAACAGCAGTGGTGATAGGGGATCCCCCTGTCGCAGCCCTCTCCTACATCTGATCTCGTTGCCAGGTGTCCCATTGACTAGGATCCTCACCTTTCCCGTGTTAAGCAAAGTCTGAAACCATCATATCCATCTGTTCCCGAAGCATCGCATCGTAAGGACCTCCAATAGGCAATTCCATCATATGCCTTTTCGAAATCTAACTTAAGCATATATCCCGCCTTCCTATATCTCTTGGTATCCTGTATCACCTCCTGGACTAGTGCCACCCCCTCTAAAATGTCCCTTCCAACAATAAATCATGTTTTCTTCAAAAAAACAATAAATCATGTTTGATATTCCTCCACTATATCCCCAATTAAACCTCTCAGTCTATTTGCCAGTACCTTTGTGATGATCTTCACAGAGCAGTTTATCAGATCTATAGGTCTTCATTTCCCAATATGTTTGGCTCCCAATTTTTTTAGAATTAGGCACACATTCGCATAGTTCAACATATCCAATTCCAATGTTCCCTCGTAGAACGCACTAAAGACTTCCATTATATCTATCTTCACAGTTTCCCAGAACTGCTTATAGAATAGGACTAGGAATCCATCTGGTCCTGGGGCCTTATCCTGCCCCATTCCCCAAATTGCTGCCTTCACCTCTTCCAAAGTGAATGGGTCCTGTAGTGACCTTATTTTGTCTCTAGTATCTTCCCCTACCTCCTCCCAGAGGTTCTCGGTAGCCCCAAATTGTCTCTCCCTATTCTGACCGAACAGCTCCTTATACGTTTGATAGACGTGTTTTGCAGTCTGCTACTCTTCTGATACGATTTTTCCCTCGATATTCAACGAATGGATGAAGTTATTTCTACGCCGCATGCTAGAGATTTTGTGGAAGTACTTGGTTTTTGCATCTCCTTCAGCTAGCCATCTCACCCTTGACCGTTGTCTCCACATGATCTTTTCCTTAATGTAGATGTCTAAAATTTTCTGTCTACATGATGCTAATCTTTGGAATTGTGTGTCTTCAAGGCCATATAACTCCTCCTTCCTTTCTAGCTCCTCAATTTCTTGTAGGATGGCCTCCTTCCTGTGTAGGATATTCCCAAACTTATCCTTATTCTACTTTTTTAGTTTATTTCTGAGTCTTGATAACTTCCTCACAAGCCACCCTGCCGGCTCCACCTGTGTGCTTTCCTCCTCCCAGCTTGACTTAATCAACTCATGGCACTCTTTGTCATTAAGCCACATCTTTCAAAGCGAAAGATCTTATTTCTCTACTTCCCTAGCTCTCCAGTGCAAATAACAATCGGCACATAGTCGGATGTGTTGCGTATGCATGATCTCGCCATCGCCCAAGGGAATTTCGTTTCCCAATCTATCGACACTAGGATTCGGTCTAGTTTTGCAAGAACCGGTATCCTCCGATTGTTAGACCAAGTAAACTTTCGGTCATTAATCGGAATTTCCATCAATATTAGGCTGGATATGACCTGATTGAATTGGCTTCTGTCATGACCGTTTCTCGTCCTTCCTTTTCTTTCATGACTATGCCTGATAATGTTGAAGTCTCCCCCTACCACCCATGGCAGGGTCCATTTGCTTATGATCTGATATAGTTCATCCCAGAGCTGTTGTCTACGGCTCCTGTCATTTGGGCCATAAACCGCCATGATTATCTCCTTCCATCCATCCTTCTTTCTTTCTACTACTACCGCGACCGTAAAATTGCCCACCCAGTCATCCAGTAAGTCAAAATTACTAGTATTGACACCTACCATCACCCCCCTGATGCGCCTGAGACGTCAAGAATCCTCCAACCCTGTATATGTTGTAGATTTAACCCCCTGAGGAACTTGTCCGTTGGTTAAGACAGCTTTGTCTCTTCCAGACAGACAACATAGATTCTGTTATTCCTAATGACCTCCCCTACCATTCTACGCTTGGCGAACTGCCAAGCCTCCTAACGTTCCAGAAGATGGTGTTACACATTAAAATCATGGCTACCCTCCACCCCTTGATCACTAATACACATTTTGACTAAGTTATTGGATACACATTCAAAATCTACCTGCCCACCAAGACCCTCTGTACTTTGAAAATATTATTCCTTTCCCTATCCCGAATAACTTGTATTATGTTTGTGTTTGTTTTTTTATCATGATGCAGGTTAATACCATAAGAATTAGCTAGCTGAATTAACAGGTAATCAGGAATAGAGCCGAAAATAGATATAGGCGTGTGTACTTGCGATGTTATCATAGCTTTTCCGCTTCGCTGCCCTTTGGTAAATTTCTTTAACCGTCATGGTCTTGTCCCCACTGCTACGTTGTCTATCGCTACGCCTGTATCCCTCTGCTGCCTTGTTAGGTTTTCTCTGGACCATTGATTCCACCCTGGGGGTATCCTCAAGATTACTTTCGACCCCTAACTCTCCCCCCCATGTGGTTCCCCTGACTTGATTGATTCGTTGTCTGATTCTGACGAGTCTGCAGATTTGTTTGACTTTTCTGTAGCCCAATTTCCCAGCAAAGCTTAACCTTTTTCTTTACCTCCCGTTGCATTCTTTTTTCCACCTCTTTTTGTATCATCTCCTCTATGTCGTTCCCCTGCTCTCTGTCACCTTCTCGTTCGATATTGGTTTTAAATCTCACTTCTTTGCTCCTCCCCCTTACATACACCCGATTGGCCCTCACTCCTAGTCAAATTCCCACTCTCTTCTTGATTTTTCCCTTGGTCCAAGAATACAGAGGCTTCGTAGTCTCTATCCCGGCCCAAATTGCTTGGTCGGCCCACACCTTTCTTTAAGCCCATATTAGGTGGGTTCAAGTTTGAATTCAAATCCGTTACAAAGCATGTTCCTTTCCCCGCCTTGGAGACCTCGAGACCCGTGTCCCCCAAACACCTCGTACTTTCTTCAGGTTCAGCTTCGATGGGACCCCCTTGAATAATGCCCTCACTTGCTAGACCCCCTGCTACCTCCTCATGCCCCACACCAAAATGGACAGATGTCCCCTCCCACCTTTATGCTCTGCTGCTAGTGGGTCCCGCATCTTTTGCCGTGATTTTTGTCGCTTTCCCAAATGAAAATTCCCCCTCAGCCTGATCTCCTCCCAATTCGTGCACCTTTTTGATGAGCGGCTGATGTACATATTCGTGAACCGGTTCGCAGATCGCAACTGGTTCGACCCTCTTCGACCGCTCTTCATCTTCTTCGCTCATCCTCTTCTTCCCCGCAGCAATTTCCGACCGCTTCGCCTTTGCTTCTCTAAACAACTTTTTAACCACCTCCTGCTTATCCGGTCCTGTACCAATTGCCGTCGTTTCTTCTTTGACCCTGACTATGACGAGGAAGCATCTATTTTCCACCATATTTTAACCACCGTAGGAATTCTCTCAGGGTCTTGGCAGGCGATTTTTATTCTAGCAAACCCTCCCTTAAGCTTCTCAGCAGCTTCGTCCATCTCTAGTACTGTGTCGAACCTTCAAACCACATTCTGAAACCCCCCATCTCCCAATAGTGGTACGGTAGTCCGCCTAAGGTAATCCACCTCACCGTCGACACGTCTCGTTCAACTGCCCCCTCCTCCCTTGACCATGGTTTGATACAGATTAAAACCGCCCCCCGCTTATTTTGAGTTCGTCTCTTCTCACCAGAGCAGCGATGTCCTCGCTCGTCGGAAACTCCGCGATCCAAAAGTCCCTTACTTTGTGTAAATCCCAACTCCGGCGATTAAACGAGTCTGATAGGCTTCTAAGTCTAGTGATAACCTCTGAGGTCGAAGGCCAACCTCGCACTGACCGGATAACCCCTAGCGTCTTCATCAACCTTTCATTGGTGGCCATCATCCTCCCAGTTAATGAGACGATAGCATGGCCTGATTCCTTCTTCGTCACCGGTGGCCGCCTCTCTTCCACCTGTCTTCCTCTCCTCTTCTCCCCTCTAACGGGGCACGAAAGTACTTTGTGTCCTGTTGCTTTGCACTCAAAGCAGACGAAGACCCTGTAGGGGCATTCCTCCTTCCGATGTTGATCACCGCAGAACAAGCACGCAAGTGTCCCTTCCTTCCCTCGCATAAGCTCTCGTTTCTTTCAAGATTTAGAGTGGTAAACTTCCCAAGAACCTCCCTCCTCAATCCCCACATTCTCTACCTCCTTGCGTAAATTACTTAGCACCGATAATAGCTCTTGTTCTGAGAATTGTGAGGGTGACATGATTGGCGTTGGTGACCTCGTTGAAACTCTTGCGGTGATAGTAGGTGTCTGCCAAAGTATTTGGTGCTGCAAAGATGAGGGCGTGTTCGGCGAGTGCCTCTGTTGATGTTGAGCTTGCGGTGGTCTAGTTTCTCTTACTGGGGTTTGTTAGTGGTGTTGTCGTTCATGTGGCGGGGATGGAGCCAACTTCCTGTCTTGGCCTAGGTGTGTGAAGTTCGGAGTTGTGGGGAGTGGGTGGTAATATTTGTGGAGATCGCAACCTTCTCCGTAATTCATGCTTCCCCTGTTCGCCGCCTACTCTCCCCTGTAAAGGGAGAGTATCGGTGACCACCCTTGGCGAATCCAGTCCTGCTCCCCTCCTCTCCTCATACCTCCGAGGTGGTGATCTCTGGCAGTGACTGTCCCTATAACCTCTGGCTTTGTGCTCCTCATGCCCATGCCCATGCCCATGCTTGCCATGTGGATGGCGCCTCTCTTCATCGCTGCTGTGTTCTCGAGGGGTCCAGATCCTATCCCGGCCTTGAAGATGCTCAGACAAGCCTCTCATACCGTAGACAGAAGCTGAAAATGCGGGGTAGGTGAAGGTGATAGCTGGTGTTAATCTAGGTAGCTTGATCCTTGCTTGTCAATATGCGTGGTTAGCGTACGATTAATAATGAAGGGGAGAGGGAGGGAGAGAGGGAGGTTTAAATAATGATTACAAGAGAGCGAGAGAGGAAGGAATTAAGGATGATCCATTTTCTGAACCAGTGCAAAATATACATTCCTACTAGCTAGTGAGCAAGGGGTCAGGTTCAAGCCTCCACTTTTACTATCCCTTATTATGAGATGAGCCATGAGTATCTGTATGAGGTAGATGTGTGCCTGCGGCCCTACTAAAAAATAAATAAATAATAAATAAATCCATGAACTACCTTAACTTTATATAGGCACATCTTATGGCCACCCTATTTCGTTGGTGAGTGATTAAACAAAATAAGCCTCATCAAACCTCCAACATCCTTGGAGGGTGATAGCATATCAGAATAAAATAAGTAGATAAAAAGCTCCCTAATAACCTTGGGGGGAAGGTATATATCTAGTCAAAAGTAGGTCGATCTCTATCTCCTCGTCGTCGAAGCTCTAGATCTAGAAGGTACCTACAATATGGGCCGTAGGCCCTAAGTTAAAAGTAAATGCACGATCTGAGTTAGTCAAACCCAAAATACTATTACTAGTCCCACGAAAGTATAAGTCCTTTACGTCTAGCTAGAGAATAAAAATCAGCGCAACAATGTTACAATTGCTATGTACCATGTCTCTCTTATCTTATGTTATTCCTATACAGGCTCATCTTGTACCTCACCGTTTTACCATGAAAAAAAACCTTTACATAGAACTTGATTTACGAATTCATTCTTACTGGTAAAACCATACTAAATGCCGAAGGACGTGTATTAACTCATTATTTTGTATAGTAAAACAAAGATTAAAAATAGTTCACTCAATATATATGACAATATCTATATCCATATTTCTTAGCAATCTGCAAGTACACATGAACCATTCCTTTTTTTTGTTTTGCTAAAAACATAAAGCAATCAATTGAAATTATAATAGTAGAGATGTATTGACAAGTGTCACAAACATTTAAATTCTAATATATTTAAATTTCAGTCTTTCACTCTCATAAAAGCTGAGAATACGATATATTGTAGCATTCATAGAATGACCAGCAACCCGTGCTTTCTCTAAATGAATGTACATGGGATATAACTGTATAAGACTACAATTTGCATGCAAGAACAATTAGTAAATATTGTTGTTGGAAATCCAGAACAATGAGATCGAACATGCAACAAAATATCACAATAGTATATCTGTTGGAAATCAAGCAGAAAATGCAACAAAAACCAATTGATGAAAGCAAAGAAATAAAGTAAATAAAAACAGATAACTGTATTAAAATATTAGTAACTATCACAAAGCATCAGAGATAAATACTGATTAAACTTCTATTAATATGAGATCGACATATAAATTTTGGAAATTTTAGATTCTTTGATCTTCAAGCAGCTTCTGTCTAACAGCTATGTCAGAATCACTATTAAAACATGGCAAAAATGTCTACATTAACCTACTATTGAATATATCATCATATAATGGTTAACATCATATTAGAAAAATAATAAATTCTTGCATTTCCAGAAGAACACCTTGAGTTTAATCGAACATTTCATTTGTGGTGATCTGTAACAAGCCTCATTTCAATAGTAAGGCTCAATATCTCATGCATAATTGCAACTGCTCGTTTATCAAATTCTTGTGAGCCAGGAGTCAGATCTCGGGCATCAGCATATGGAGATAGATAAGATCTCTTTTGAAAATGCTCAATCTTCACACCAATTTTAAATATTTTTTTAAAGTTAGGAGGAAACTTCATAGGGAATGGAAGACAGAGCAATCCGGGTGAGTGGGTCTCAAAAGTAGATCCTGCCATAGTTCTCTTTTCAATTTCTGTAATTGCCCAAGAAGGATTCCAAGAAGTGAGTACCAGGTATTCAATGTCATCCATTTTAACAACTCTGAACTGTTCTGGAAACATATGAATCCATTTAGTTCTGAAATCAAAGGGGAGGCTAAAGTCTCTTCTAAAATGTGCAACCTTATCCAATGGAAGTCTCTTATCCACTGACATCATTAACAACCTGGTAATGTACTCAACAGCTTTGTCAGTATGTTTTTCAAGAAGTCTAGTCTCTTCTTCGAAGAGATCCTCAGCTTTCTTAGTGAGCCCACACCATATGACTCCTTTCTTGTCCCGGTAGAGTTCAAAAATCTTTGGAGACTTTCTTACAAAATCAGCAACCTTGTGAGGCTTGCTCAAACTAATCTGTTGCTTGTACTGCTCCAACCTTCTCAAGGGTATAATCTGATCAGGCTCTTTCCTAAGAATTTCCATCACAAACAACACCTTTGATGTTACCTTCCAACGTTCTGTCGCAATCTCAAGATCATGCACCCGCTTAATCTTGCTTCTATCTTGCACTCTTTTGCTCTTTGTCATCCATCGCCTTTGTGAACATAGCATCCAATTGTGAAAGGATCCGTTATTTTCCATCGGAACAAAAGCACATAAAGCACATGACACCTCCTTGAGAAGAGAAGGCAGGAAGCCATGGATGGTTTTATTCTTCAACTGCAGACTGCTGAGTGTAGTTCTGAACATCATAGAATGTAGTGTACACTCAAAAAGCACATCACCCTGTACAAAATGAAATTTTTCATCATTAATCGAGGAGACTTTTCAAAATATAACGACAACAAAAAATACAGTTATAAAACCTGAACCCAAAATACAAATTATATGAAGCAACTGATGCATTGAAAACATAATCAAACATACAATCTAAAACATGCATCGAGAAGATTACAACTGCATATTCTTTAGACAAATATGCACAACTTTTACATTAATTATACTAGTATAATGCACGTGCAATGCACGTCTATAAAAAAGTTTAGTCATTAAATTAAATGAATTTGTATATTTTGCTTTGACGTGCATGACACGGGATGTTTAGTCGATGTAGTTTGTACGTATATTGCACGGGTTTGCTCAGTTACAAAATTAGGGTTTGTTTGTTTACAACCCAACTCTCCCATTAAAATATTAGAGATTAGATCACCAAAGTATATGTCATCTTCTTAAAATAAAAATAAAATAAACACCATTATACTATAAAAACTATTCAGAAAAACATTCACTGTATATCAACTACTTACTTAGAGTGTATATATTAAAACAAAACTAAAAACAAGCTCACAACTATTATAAACATAATTAACAACCGCAATTAGCTCAGCATCTGCAAATTCTTTTACTAATTTTAATCTATAATTATCATATGGTATATGCTACAGCACATGTAATTTCTCCTTTCATTGGCGGACCATCGATACAACTCACATCCACATCCCCAACTCTCTAGTTACAATAGTACATATACATTTTCATAATTTCCATACGCATACACTACTCCCATCAAGGTTCCAAAAACCGCAAATGGGAAAAACAACGGTAGGTTGATGTTTCTATTTAATCCTCAATTTTTATTTTTTATTTTTATTTTTATTTTCATTAAATCACCTCTCTTTTTTCCGAAGCGAGCTATATTCTCATCTTTTAGAACGCTGTCCCCACTTATACCAAAACATACATATCCACCACCTCCATTCAATAAAAAAACAGAGAGACAAAACACATGAGTTAATAGTCTAAAGATAGTTCGAATATTTTTTTTAAAGAAAAGGTGAAGTATGGCACCCTGTTTCACTAATGATAGTTCGAATAGTTATCGAGTTAAATACTACTGCATAACCTGATATAAGTTCAAATATGAATTAACATAGTTCAAATTCGTGAATTACCATTAAGTTCTAATAGGAGTGCAGTTTCATGGGCATTTCGACGAACACCTCAAGGGCAACTAAGAGGGTTTTTGTTCATGAAAAATTTATATTGGTTATTGATGATTTGGTTGGAAACAAACATTCGAGAACGCACCTTTATGGGTTAAGGGAGAGTGCACGAAAGAGAGAGAGAAATGCAATCGGAGAAGAAGAATAATAATGTTTCCACTTACTGAATCCAGCTTCTTCCTACTCTAAAAATCGCACCCAAACCCTAAATTCCCTGTTAAAAAACTGGAATCATAATTGAGAAACATCAAATGGGGAGAGAGAAAAAAGAGAATCCGAATACCGAAATAGTGAAATACCCAGTATTCCGGTGTAAATTTTTTTTTATATGACACTTTTTGAAAATATTTGCAGAAAGATAACGGTTGTCAAAGTATATGTGCAAGTGAACTCATCAACTAAACTCGTCGTTACCAACGGCAAGTTTAGTTGTTTCATGCTCGCCATTGTTACACAGCAAGTTTAGTGTTAATTTTTTGAGAAACTCGTTATTCCCAACGACGAGTTTAGTTCAAAATTTTCAATGAAGACTCGTTGTTCCCAACAACGACGACATTTATACTAGACTCGCATTTATATTAGACTTGTTGTTGAGAATGGCGAGGATGTAAGAAATTGCACAGAGTTCAACATTCTGATAGTGATGTAAAACTAACCCTAAATAGAGAATTTTCAAAAATCTTAAATAACTAATTTTACCAACATGTAATGTGGATCAAAGTTAGAATTTTAAACAATTAATTAGTTTGATGGATTTTCAAAAATTGAATTAAGTTTAACAAGCTCAATTAATAATTCAGTTCTAATAATCAATAATTAAATTTCTCAGCGTTCTTAGCAAGTAAAAGGTTCAATACTGATTTGTACTCTAATTAGGCAGGTGAAACGCTCAATCTCAATATTTGTGGTCGACAATTAAATTGAATAATATAATAGAGATAATAAAGTAGTATAACACAAATATTTAAAAATTGGAAAGAGTATACCGAGGGTTCGGAGAACTCGGTGTAGATCTCTGGTTGAACAGCAACGCAGAACACATCAATCAGCAACAGCAGTGAGAGAGAGACCGGCCACAACAGCAAAATGAGCAAGAGTGACGATCGGCGGCGACGCGATGAACGGCGACGATTGCGGTGGACAGCAGGCGGAGCAGCAACGTCGGAGGTCGGCACTGGTCGGTGGTCGGCAATGGTGTTCGTGCACGAGGAGGAGCAGCGATGGCAAATGTGGAGGTTTGGCGATAACGAGGGAGCGGAGTTCGGTCGTTGCGGTGGAGGGGACGACGGCGTCGTTAGGGTGGCACCGAAGGTGGTTCGAGCAACGACAGGGGGTCAGAGGGGCGTGCGACGCGGTGGCGTGTAGTCGGTTGGAGTGGCGGAAGGGGAGTTCGGGAGTGTTGCTGTTTTGGGTTTCGAAAGGCAGAGGAGAAGAGAGAAAGAGTCGGGATTTGGAGGAAGAGGAAGAGGAGAAAGGGGATTAGCGTTTTGGGTATTTTAGTTGGAAATTTTAATTTGATGTAGAAAAAGAGACAGGAAGAGCAAAATTCAACACAATAATTTTTTAATCAAGAATGGCATATTTTTCTCATTAATCTCACAGCTTATAAATAGACTTAAAACAAATTTTGATACAAATATGAACAGATTCTAAAAATCTCAAAAATATTTCAATGCAAAAAATAAAGATTACATGTGACTATAATTGTCAAAAAAAACAAATATGGTACTGAAATAAAATACTAAATTAAATAGAATTTATGTTCTCATCAGTTAGACTTAGTGAATTTTCGAGAAAAAACTCCAGATAATTGTTTTTTGAACTAAACTCGTCGTTTCCAACGGCGAGTATAGTGTAAATGTCCTCGCCGTTAGGAACAGCGAGTATTCATAAAAAAATTTGAACTAAACACGTTGTTCCTAACAACGATTCTAATATAAATGTCCTCGCTGTTGGGAACAGCGAGTATTCATTGAAAAATATTTTCGAAAAGTGTCTACCTTAGGTGGCACACTCCAATAGGCAGGAGAAGATAGAGCAGATGGGAGAACTCTCCAATAGGAGTATGTCACCTAAGATAGTGAACAAAATGGTAGTAAAAGTGGTAGTTGACGAAACATTACTCAAAAAAAAATCTATTCAGTGTATATAAATCATATAATAAATACAGTTTAGGCCCAACACTTGGCAATGGATTTCTATTAGATCCTCTAATTTTTCAACTGTGTTGTAAACCCCTCAAACAGTATATAACCAACAATAATCGTAAATAATCCATAAAAACAATACACATTGTGTACCTTTTTCTAAGAATTCGGACCATGACAATTGGTAGCAAGTAAAAACATGTCCTCTTCCAAACAAGCCACTTGTTTTGCCCAATTGGCCATGGCTTTGCAACTGCAGTTGAAGACTTGAAGTTGTTATAAAGAAATATATATATTTTTTATTTTGAAACTAATGCTATTGTCAATCCGTATATATTTTGTACTTTTGGATGATAATTGATGAGATGTCAAGACTTTCCTTACACATGATGTCAATAATGTGATGCGCATGATCCGAACCTATGTTTGATTTTCACAATTGTAGGTTTTTCTATGTTTGATTTTCACAATTGTAGGTTTTTCTCGGGAAGCATGCCAATCTTGAGTGTACATGGAAAAAAAATTAAATTAAATTAAAAAAAAAACCCGAAGAAGGCAATATAAAGGTGCCAGGATTTCATGCCGCTGCTCTCAGCAATTATCGTAAGAAGATAATGATGGAATTTTATATATACTTAAAAACATGCATAAAACATTAATAACAGTCTGAAACATGTTTTTATGAATCTAGATTTTAATGATGTTGCAAAAGTGTTTTAATATAAAATTTTAAATCATGAAACTCCAGATCTTTTGCTAAATCAAAAGAAGAAGAACATTAAAAGCGAAAGTACTAACCTGGAGCCATTGATGGAGATTGCGCAGAAGGTTTGGATCTTCCTATATGATAGGCACTTCTATAAGAGGATGTCTCTCTATTCTTCTGTTGATGGATTACAGATGGAATAAGAAGATACGTATATATAGGGGACCATAACCCTAATTGATAATTATTGATTTCCAATTTTGCCCATCAAAAAATAAGAAATTTACTTTACGGTCTCTGCACGCGTTATATCACACTTTAAATTATATTCTTTTAACCCATTACTTAATCTTGATTAGATCACTTTAATTTGGGTTAGACTTTAGAATAACAATTATACATTTAGTCACATATGTGAGCTCACATAGATTATTTTCCAACAATCTCCCACTTGGGCCACATATGTTACTCCTTATAAATGTACATACTTTATGAGCTCAAAATTTTGCTATCATAACCAAAAGCATAGCCAAACAATCTCGTCCATTAATCATGTAAATATAGGATCAAAGAAATTTTCGTTACATTTATCGTAACTAAATTCATCAATGGTCACATATATCAACATAATCAAATGACATAAATCAAGTGTGAATGTGTAGCATGGAAATTTCATGCAATGTGATCTATACACATGCCTATTTCCAACTGGTCATCTTTAAAACTTAAGTGAGGTCAGAATCAAAACATGACAAAAGAGTGAGAAAACTGAATTCTTTATTTCTGATCAGAAAATAACCAAATGTATAAATGTCTCACACAACCGTAATGCAAATAAAATACAAACTCCCACTAAATCATGATATCCTCAAATAATACAACACCCATATGAGCAGTATGCTCATAAAAGACCTTGGGTGGTAATCCATTTGTGAGCGGATCCGCTATCATGGAGTTTGTCCCAATGTGCTCTAAGGACATCTGTCCACTTTGAACTCTTTCTTTCACAACTATGAACTTTATGTCAATATGTTTTGACTTTGTCGAACTCTTGTTGTTGTTGGAATACATCATTGCTGACTTATTGTCACAAAATAACTTGAGTGGTCTTTCTATATTCTCCAAAATGTGCAGTCCAGTGACAAAATTTCGCAGCCATATTCAATGATTCGATGCTTCATAGCACGCTACATACTCTGCTGTCATAGTGGAAGAAGCTATAAGTGTATGTTTGACACTTTTCCAGGATATAGCTCCTCCAGCTAACAGGTAAATATAGCCTGATGTAGACTTTTTGCTATCTTGGCACCCTAGCGAAATCAGAATCAGAATACCTTACGACCTCCAAATGATCTGATTTTCTATATGTAAGCATGTAGTCTTTTGTTCTCTGAAGATACCTCATGACCCTATTGGCTGCTATCCAATGGTCCATACCAGGTTTGCTTAAATACCTGCCTAACATCCCAACAATGTACGCAATATCCGGACGCGTACATACTTGAGCATACATTAGACTCCCAATAGCTGATGCATAGGGATCTTTTTGCATTTCTTGAATTTCAAGGTTACTTTTAGGGCATTGATTGAGACTAAATTTGTCTCCTTTAGCAACAGAGATATCTCCTGGTCTACAATCTTACATGCCAAACCTTTTGAGTACTTTACCGATGTATTCCTTTTGTGATAATCCAAGAGTACCTCGAGAACGATCTCGGTGTATCTGAATTCCTAATACAAAAGAGGCATCCCCAAGATCCTTCATCTCAAAATGCTTAGACAGAAATATTTTAGTTTCGTACAATAAATCTATATCATTAGTGGCAAGCAACATGTCATCGATATATAGAACTAGGAATATATGCTTACTCCCACTGAACTTGTGATACACACAATCATCAACTACATTCATCTTAAAACCAAATGAGATAATTACATGATGAAACTTGCGGTACCATTGACGAGAAGCTTGCTTGAGTTCATAGATGGATTTTTTCAATTTGCAAACCATATTCTTTGGATCTCCCGACACAAAATTTTCTGGTTGCACCATATAAATTGTCTCGTCAAAGTCGCCATTGAGAAACGCCGGCTTGACATCCATCTGATGTAGCTTAAGATCAAGATGAGCAACAATTGCCATAATTGTCCTAAACGAGTCTTTCGATGAAATCGGAGAGAAAGTCTCTGTAAAATCAATGTCTTCTTTCTGAGTATAGCCTTTAGCTACAAGATGTGCCGTATACCTCTCTACATTACCATTTGCATTCCTCTTGGTCTTAAATATTCACTTACAACCAATTGGTTTTGCACCTTCTGATAATGGGACAAGTTCCCAAACTTTGTTGTCTTGCATAGACTTATACTCCTCATTCATGGCATTCATCCACTTTTGCGAGTTACAACCTTTCATGGCCTGATGAAATGTGATTGGATCATCTTCTATCATTCCATTGTCATCCTCATGTTCTTGGAGAAATACAATATAATCATCCGGAATAGCATTCCTCCTTTCTCTCGTGGATCTCCTTAATGGCACTGGTTCTTGAGGTTGTTGAGTTTGTTCTTCTGGAACAATTACCTTATTTTGAATGGGGGTTTGTTCAACATTGTCTTGTTGAGGTTCCGGATTCACTTCTTGATCAATAATAGGTGTGGGAACCTGAATATTGTCAAAAGTGATAGTAGGAATTGGGTTTGTAATTGAATCCAATTCCTCCTCAAAAGCAATGTCCCTACCCTTATTTCTCCCCAAACTCAACTTCCTCAAAAATGTTGCAGTTCCTGTCTAAAAAAAACATTTCTAAGTGTGGGATCATAAAACTTATAGCCCCTAGATCGTTCAGAATGACCAATAAAGTAGCTGCTCAATGTTTTGGAGTCCAATTTCTTTTCATGTGGCCTGTAAGGCCTTGCCTCGGCAGGACATCCCCAAATGTGAAAGTTCTTTAGACTAGGCTTTCGACCTGTCCAAAGCTCATAAGGTGTTTTTGCAGCTGCTTTAGTTGGTACTTTATTGAGAATGTAAGCTTCTGTCTTTAATACTTCTCCCCAGAGGGACTCAGGTATGGTGGAACGAGCAATCATACTCCTTACCATATCCTTAAGAGTACTTTTCTAATCCTTGAAATTTGTCCCATTAAGCATGAGAATAGAATTGATGTTAGCAGTTATTGAGGCAGCAGATGATAAACTAGCTGAATATAGAACAAAAACAAACAAAATAGGCTCACATGAGAATCTATATAAAACAATAAATTCAAATAATGGTTAATCTCATTTCAAGATACCAGGAACAACGTTAATATCAAGTCTTTGGACAGTAACATTAACTGTAAGCGGTACTCTTGTTGTAGTAATCAAATATTGACAATAAATTCTGTCAAATAATAAGTCATTCTTTGGACTGACTTATTGTTCACATGGAATACCTTATAATTGTCATATATTTATTACCACAGATGTGTACAAAATTCGGCCAAATATTAACTTACCTTTGGGTCAGTTAATAAACGCATGAATTACAAACAAACAATCATCTTGATATTTTAAATAAATTAATCTACATAAAAGAGGTCACTATGGCAACATTTTATTTCAATTGATCTATTCAAAATATTAGACTTCATAAGAAAAACCAAAAACATAATTTGAATTTAATTGTTCCCCAAAATTTTATCTTTTTCTTAATTTTATTTTTGTAATTTTACTTTTTTTTAATTTTAGATAGATAATGTCAAGATAATATCAAAGTGATTTTATAACAAAAATATATATAACAAAATACTAACTTTACTGACAAGAAAACAAATTCATAGATCTCATCTCCCGTCAATTAGGAAAGAGATAGAGCACATCCGAAGTCCAAACGGATGGTCCCCACCACCGCCACGTTACCCATGTGGGTGGGTGACAGCAACAGCCAAAACAACATCCTGAAGTCATTTCCCATAGGCCCCATCCAACATATCAATTACAAACTGAAGCCATATAAAAATCTCAAAACCAGAGATGGATGTCAACTTACTGAATTAAAACCACTTGAAAAGTGGATCTAAAAAAAATTTCTAAAAAAATTGAAGCCCAGAGAATGTGAACCATATTTTAAAAGTTTTTATCACAAAAAAAATAATAATAATAATAAAATAATAAAAAAAATTCGAAACATAGCTATACAGATCTGGTTGTAATTGATTCTTATCCTTAAAAAAAGTTTATCCAAATTCAGAACCACCAAATCAACATGCTTATGCTTATGTCAAGAAAATATATCAAGCACGTCTTTATCTTCACACAACTACCCCTTAAAATTACCCTGGGGGCAATCTGAACCCATATCTGAATAATTTTCACACAACTTTATGTCAAGAAAACAATATAATTTTCACACGTCTTTATGTCAAGAAAACCATATAATTTTCACACAACTCCCCCTTAAAATTACAGTGGGGGCAATCTTGATTAATTATGCATATCTAAACCCATATCTGAATAATTCATATCTTTTAAAAAAATCTTTATCCAAAAACTGGTCCCACCGGCATATGAACAGCGAATAGCCGATATACAAAACTTTATGAATCTTTATAAATCTTTAACAAAACTCAAAACCATATTTTAAATCATTACAGATCTTACGGTTTTGATTTTTTTTACTTTTAATTAAATCTGAAATATGATCTTAACATGGATCTGAATATATTGTCAACCAAAATAAATTATATAGATTAATACACTATTCAATCCAGAAAATGCACCAGAACAAATGCAACAGAACGATGGAAATTTAATGGCTCCAAAAGATTAACAAATCAATTAGCCTTTACAAATCCAAATTCAATTAATTTAATTATTGAATCTGAATCTTTAGAAGACAAATACCATAAAAGGAAGATCAAAAGAAACCCTAAATTTCTTAAATTTCTTTTAAACAATAAACCCTAAATTTTCTTCAATTAATTCAGCAAAGATGGCTCTGATGCCAATTGATGGAAACTTAAGAACATGCATAAAATATTAATAACAGCCTAAAACATGTTTCTATGAATCTAGATCTTAATCATGTTGCAAAAGTGCTTTAATATAAAATCCTAAATCATGAAATTAACTACAGATCTTTTGCTAAATCAAAAGAAGAAGAACATTAAAAGCGGAAGTACTAACCTAAAGCCATTGATGGAGATTGCACAGAGGGTTTAGATCTTCCTATATGATACACACTTCTATGAGAGGCCGTCTCTCTATTCTTCTGTTGATAGATTACAGATGGAATAAGAAGATACTTATATATAGGGGACCATAATCCTAATTCACTACAAACCGCATGGGCTATAGCGGCATATCTTTCGCGGCATTTCCACAGCGCGCCGCTATAGGTACAGGAGAATTTTATTTTATAAAAAACACACTCTCTGTAACGGCGTGTGACAACAACGCCGCTATAGACTCAAACAGTAATGCCGTTATATATATGTGTATAACCTATCGCGGCGGTTATATATATGCGCCGTTATAGGGTGGGGGTAAATAATGTTCTGAAAAGCTACCCCGTTCTAAACCCTCTCCCCCCTTTTTACTTTCCCCAATTTTTATCCCGCTCTTCTTCCCGTTCTCCTCTAACCCTAATCCCGCTTACTCTATCCCTAATCCCACTATTCTTCCCGCTCAGCACACACCGCCTCCCCTCTAAAATCCATCGCGTTTCTCTCTCCCCTCCCCCACTTACCGCCTCACCTCCCTCGCGCGCACCACCCTTGCCGCTCTCCTCCTTCGCCGCTCCTCCTTATTGCTCATCTTCTTATTCGTTCGACCAAAACCCTAAACCCCCTATTCTCTCTCTCTCTCTCTCTCTGTAATGGCGGCGATCGACGAAATTATCGATTCCAAGATGCGAAAGCGCGAGCCTTCGAAGATGTGCAATGTGGATCCAAGAAGGACCCGAAACCGTTCAAGTCCAAACCCGCTAAGCCCGCCGTTGCGGCGGCGCCGGCGGAGAAGCCGCAAACCCCGAGAGAGCGCAGACTCGCCGCAAAGGTATCGAAATCTCATTTGGTTTTTGACTAAAATGCCTAAAGTTGATATCTTTTTTCTTATTTATTGATTGTTTGATGAATTTGGATTTAGGCAATGTCGAAAGAGAGAAAGAAGAAGAGGAAACTGAACTACAATCTCGAGAAAGTGAGCACCAGTTCTGTTTAATTTTCAATGTTGGAGTTTAGGAATTTATTTATTAATAGAACATTGCTCATTGATATATGACTAGTGAATTATTATGTGACAAAGGCGAAATGGTAGTTGCTCAATGCCTAAAAGTTGGACTTTTGCTCAAGTTAGAGGCTAAAATGCAAAAAACTAACATGAGATTACTCGGGCATTTGAGAATTGATGTACAAGTGTGTTTTGCAATGAAAAATTGGTGTTCTCAATTACCAGCTGAAACTATAGGCTAGTTACTTGCTATACGAAAAAACTAGGCTAGTTTTTGGCATTTTACTATACTTTGTATGATTTTCTGTATGCCTACTATTATTACACATAGGTAATAAAATGTTTTAGTTTTATTGATTATTTGCTGAATAGCTTAGTTGGATAAAATAATATAGTTTGCCGCAGTAAAGAAAGCGTCATGAATACAAGATATTATATTATTATTACCTTACGGCATACATAGTGTAGTTCTTCAGACGAGGTGTTTCCATTTTTATTTTTTTTTACTTTTTGTCTTATGTTATTTATTTATTTTGGCTAAGTATTAACTTTTGGTAATGCTTGGCAGGAGTTAGCTTCATTGTGGGAAAAAATGAGATGTCATAATATCAGCAAGGAAGAGAGATCCAAGTATGTACTTGTTTGTTTATTTTTTGGGAGCATATGTTGTTATTTGTTTAGTTATGTTTATTTAGATGTTCGCCTTGCGTTTGCTAATTAGTTTACATGGCATAAGGTTTGTAAGTGAAGCTTTAAAGAAAATGAATGGAAAGTATCTAGAAATCGCAAGCTCTCGTGTCTCTGCTCGTGTTCTTCAAGTGAGTTTGATTTTTCTTAAGTATTATGTTTATCTTTTTTACGTCTATTTCATTGCCATTTATTACGCTATCTGAATATGATGTTATGTCGATGCTTGTTTATGTTCTTTTATGGTTTCTGTATCATGGAGTATGGGACTCGCGAGCTTAATAGCAATCTTATGCAACAAATTAATTCATGCTGATTTTTATATGCGAAAACTAGGCAACTACCGAAGACCAAGACTCGTATTGGTATATCAATGGTGAGCAACAGAGGTAGTGACTTTTCTTCCTATGGATATATTATGTATTTATTTATTAATATTAATTAATTCATATTTATGTTGCTCAATGTCTTTTCATATTTATGCAACAGAGGTAGCGACTTGTTAGAGCAACACTGTGTGTAATGTCTTTTCTTTTGTACATGGAGCACTGATCAACCCAAATTACAATAACTTATTAAAAGATCGCAGTAAAACGTAGAAAATTCTATTTACGATGATCCATTCAAGAAAAGGGGGTAATAAACTAAAGATAAATTAGTTTTTTTGCGCGATTATCACGTAAAGAGTTAGTACTCCTACTAAAGATCATATAGTCTCTAGATTAAACTAAGAGAATTTTCTGAAGCATATATCTTCAGCATCACAATGACAGTATAGTACAAATTCATGTATATTTCTATAATTGTTCTTAATTACGATGTGATATAACATGTAATTTATTAATTGAAGAGGATGATCCTTTACCTCTATATAGAAAACAATTTCATGTTAGCACCTATTCCAATACTTTTGGCTACTAACTACTGTGAAATTTAAAAATCGTGCAATTGTATGTTTTAACCATTTGGGATTACATCAAAGAGAACTTTTTCAACAACCCAAAAAAAATGTTAATCACATCAACTGGGAAGATGAAGAGATTATCAACTAATGTTTATGCCGTACGTCGGCCAGTTTCTGTACAAAACGCAGATAATATAAAGATGAAGAGATTATTTTGACCTCTTGTTTAAAAAAAAAGTAAAATGTTTAGGTTTGTCTTTCATGTTTCAAACAGATATGACGGTAGGTTTTCAAGACTGAAATTGAAGGAAAATTTCATTTAAATTTGTATGTTGGCTATGATTTTGTAATAACTATCATAAATAACACAATGAATTTTTCGAAGTATTTTGAACGATGAGAAATTTATACTTGAAGCAAAATCATTTCCAAATCACTGGGCTAAAAAAAAATTCGCTTAACTGAATGGCTACTAATGACTCTGGTACTCTTGGAGGAGTTCTAAGGAACAAAAGAAAATTATTAAAAATTTCAAATGCTGTTTAGATTAATTCATTCAAAATGTATGTACAGCTCCATCCCTTTGACTAACTACTCCATGACAACTTTCAAAAACATAATTAAAATAAAGTTTGAGTTGGTGTTTACATCAATCGATGCTTGTTTATTCATCGCAAAATGAATATTTGTAGGCTAAGAGAGACTTAATCAATCTTAATATCTCTCACATCAAAAGCGTAGTTTTTGTATGAAATTTCTGACTGACTCTTGCCATTGGTGATCAAACTTGATTAATATTCCAATCTTTTATTCGTGCATGATTGCAGCTAAAATTAGTTAATTAATTAATTAAAGTTAGAGGCCACAAAGAGTAATATTTTAGTCCCTATCCGCATGCTCTTACGATTAATTAAAAAGAAAATGAACTTTGTTATCATGTGACATTACAATTGGAAGTAAAAATTATAATAACGTTAATTAAAGGTTTGTGAGGTTGACAAAGAATTTCTAAGAAGCATATATATATATATATATATATATCCACACGAGGAACGGATATTACACTATGCGCGCACCCTGATCAACCTCATGAACAAGCAATACATAGAATAATGCCTTAATTAAATCATAGAATAATGCCTTAATTAAATCATGATAGAAATGATTGTACATTTATGGTTTATATTGATGGTTAAGAATATTACGTCTATTTCATTGCCATTTGGAGTGTATGCATGCTTTCCATTAGCCAAAAACAGTGAGTCTGACACGAAACATGTTAATGGCACTATAGGGATGGTCTATCAATTTCCATATAGTTGTGTGATTTTAAACCCTTACTTCCAAGCATGAAGCAGGTTGTGTGGTTTTAAACTCTTACTTCCAAGCATTAAGGAGACAAAAATATTATTGTCTTTGTTACTCCAGGACCTTGAGATTTAAAGTGCAAGTTAATAACAATTTGTTATTCTTATTTACATGAATGCTACACATTTTAAAAATTACTGATCTATTGAAATTTCGCAATCCTCTCGAATTTTTTCTTACACCACTGAACAATAGCTGCCCATACTAGATACCTCTTACCTCCACTGTTCCTGTCAATGGATGTCCAGCATAATTGTGAAAACATATATTCTACTGATTCTATACCAAATGAAAGATATATATTTTGTAATTAATTTTTTTTGTCTTTTCTAGACTATGATTTTTTTTATCGTTATTTCTAGGCTATGACTGTCATTATTATTTAAGAGTTAAGTAACATTTATTTCCTCCATTTTAGTTAAACCTGTTTGTTGCTGATCATCTACAGGGGCCTAACAAAAATCATCTCCCAGTTCTGAAAGCCCAGATTCATGAGGTATCAACTGACCCAATTTTGAGCGTTCTGAAATTCTTTTTGTCATGCGCAAGTGTGCTTCTACTCAAACCCAATTTTCAACTGAAGGCTTCTGTCGATGGTTCATCAAATTCCTCTCCATTGTCATCTTCTAATGGTAAAGGTCCCAAGACTGAGGGTGCTTCTCAGCAATCTCTTGCAGATATGGACTTTTCTGCGTTCATGGCCGAAGTTTCAGATATTGTAAAGTATGATCTCTTACCTTTATATGTTAAGACCCCAAAATTTTGTTATTAGTTATTTATATAGATAATTGCCTAGAAAGTTTGCAGGTATTTCAATTAATTTCATTAGTCACAATGGAAAAGTATAAAATACTATCAGTTAATATGAGGTGTGGACGACAATTTTGATTGATCTCAATATGGTTCCACACATTCAAGATACAACTTAGCTATTCGCCTTTCTTTTATGAAACTTTCCATCTCCTGTTTCAGGCATTGTAGTTTGGCAGATATTATTTCTAATTTAATACTACTCTTTTCAACAACTTCTTGCTCGGCCCTTGTCCTGGTAAGTACCTGCAATATAGTTCACACATTTCTATCATGGAGCTGAAACTGTTTCAGATTCCAATACTTCATAGGTACTTCCACACATGTCAGACACTTTCTCTAGTGCTTCTTAAATACTGTCGAATACACACAAAATTTAAAAATTGTTCACAGTTGTTCGGTGGAATCTTGTTACTTTTTTCATAAATATTGATTCTCATATTCTGTAATTTTGCATTGAATATGAAACATTTACGAATTATTACCTATTGGACATAGATCTCATATTTTTATGACTACAGTTGTTATCGGCGGTAGTTATTTTAGTAAATTTATTTACAACTGTGCTAGATTGTTATAGAGAACACTTGAGCACATATATCATATATGATGATGAGATGACGAACCAAGGGAGATTTTAGTGGTACTAGAAGGAATGTGTAGCAAGAGTGATTTGGATTCGGAGAGATCTCACCGTAAATAATTTTTCAGTGCAACCTGGTCGGGATGTTGTTCCATTAGCTAAGAATTTACTCAAAAATTATATAAGAATTACATTCGAAAAACATTTTGAAGTAAAACATTACTTTTTTATATAGCTAAGACCGCATGCACTTGTTTAAGAAGTATATATCTTTCTTGAATGGGTGGTTTTTTTTTTACTAATAGTTATATGTAGTAGAGACAACTGCAGCTTCCTTGGCTAACTGTAGTCTCAAAATCCAAACATGAAACATTTAAATTTTATGGTCTTTTTGTATCATTATCATTTATACAGTTATTTTTTCTCTGTGTATGTGTATGTGTATGTGTTGCCTCTTATATCCATTACTTTACTGAAATATTTATGTTTTTTCTACAGAGCCAACGGATTCCATCGGTTTCCAGTCACGCACATACGCTAGGGCAAAATAACGATGGAATTGGAAGCAACAGCGGGCCACACGAGGAGACTCCCCTGCTGTAGTTTGTCGAATTTGGACTTTTTTAAAAATGTTTTGTAGGAATTATATCTATCTTTTGTAATAACTAAGTGTTGTACAACATATACATTTGATACTTGTTATATGACAGTTTATGTGTTACATATTTTGTTTTCTATTGAGTTGTTTTTTGTTATGTGTGACTTTTGGTTCTTGATTATGATATTATTGATTTACCTGATTTGCATTTAAATTTAATATGATTACATGTATTTATAATATGCGATTAATTACTGGTTTTTTCAATTGAAAATTTTATAATAAAATGCCAAAAAAAAAAAAAAAAAACCTACCTATCGCGGCGTTTACCACGAAACGCCGCAATAGGTACAACTTTTGAGTACCCACTATCGCGGCGCTGGACCAGCGCCGCAGCAGGGTACCAATGCTAGCTTTTTAATCTTGGTGCAGTCCCGGCGCTTGGAAAAAGTGCCGTTATAGCTATTTTTTTTTTCAAAACGAAACGCTTCTATAACGGCGGTTTGGCAACGCCGTTATAGGTGGACACCCTATAGCGGCGGCGTCCGAAAGCGCCGCGATAGCCTATATGGTTATAACGACGCACGTTCTAACGGCGCTTTTAGCGGCGATTTTAGAAGCGCCGTTATGAGCTATAACGGCGCCAAAAAACGCCGCTATAACCTTGTAAAAGCGCCGCTATAGCCTGTGCGGTTTGTAGTGATTGATAATTATTGATTTCCAATTTTGCCAATCAAAAAATGAGAAATTTACTTTACGGTCTCTACACGTGTTATATCACACTTTAAATTATATGCTTTTGACCTATTACTTAATCTTGATTAGATCACTTTAATTTGGGTTAGACTTTAGAATAGCAATTATACATTTAGTCACATATGTGAGCCCACATAGATTATTTTCCAACAGATAAGCGAGAGATGATCATGGTCATGTGGTTAATGCAATGGGATTAATTTGAAGTTTCTTGCCTAAAAGGATTATATACAATAAATTATGTTAAATCACCTTTTTTGTTCAAGAATTTTCTTCTTTTTCTTTTTAAATAAAAAAACGAGGACAAAGTAGGAGGCAACTATCTCACTCTTTCTCCATCCAAATTTTGAATTATAATTATTTCTCTTAATCAAACCTTAAAAATCGTGCATTATTATATAGACGTTATTAGAATATATATTTTTTAAAATTATTTTCTCATTTTAAAATTAATTATGTAAAACATTGCACGGGTTATATTATATATGATATTATATTATATAAGTTTGTGCAATATTGTTTAAGGGTACACTATTTTATTATATTTGAAGAATTTTATTATACAATTTCAGTTTCTTCTTTTCCGACAAAATACTGTAGCATTGCTTTCATTTCCTTTCCTCATTCCTTCGCTGCACCGGACCAATTGTTAGCCTCATCATTCAGCACCCTCACCCAACTTAGCACATCTTCTACTCCTTGATCTTTACACGCAAACATTAGTTCCTTCAAAAGTAGTTTATGATATAATTTCAATGCAATGATGTCCTCTAAAACCCTTTTTTTCCTACAAAACTCAACCATTGTAAATATATACTTGTTAGTGTCGTGCATTTTTGTTTCTTTAAAAAAAATGGAATACAACCACCATGTTTCATTAAAAAAAATTTAACAAAACAACCCCAGAGTACTGGAAGAAACTACAAAGTATGAAATAAAACATAAACCTACAACAGTTCCCTGGAAGGTGGGACAAATCCCAAATCCAAAATAATACATCAAACAAGTATGAGAGCAAAACAAGTACACATATAGCGGTCCGTCCAACAAAACTCTGGAAGGTGAGGCCGTCTCTCCACTCAGTCGAGGGTAAGTTGAAACTCCACCTCATTCTCATCGTACTCGTCTACCTGGAAGGCTCTGGCGATCCTTCCTCTCGGCCCTGTAGCAGTAGTTGTAGCCCAAAATGAGATCAAATGCATGATATGAGTTAGAAAAGCATAAGTATTATTACTAGTCCCACAGAAGTAAAAGTTATTTCTGTCAAACCATAATAACCTAGTCATAGCATCAATTATGATGTACCATACCTCCTTCATTTCGTACCAAGTAGTGGCAACATATATACAATTCCTCATAAGTGTTTGGGCACTGACTTGTACCCAAGGCCCTAAGCACCTCAACCAGCATAGCCCTGCTCCGCTGACATTCAATGACCAAATGGTTCAATGGTTCTGTATGGAGGTTGCAAAACCCACAAGTAGTTGTAATGTTTGGTTGTCTTTTTGCCAGATTCTTTCTAGTGAGGATAGCATTATTGAGCACCAATCAAAGAAAAACCATGACTTTTAGGGGTGCTTTTGCCTTCCAAATGATCGTGGCCCACTTAAGTGTTCATCCCCAGAAGTGGATACGGTTGTAAAAGGAGTGGACCGTAAATTAACCATTGCACTCCAACCCCCATAACTTTCTATCCGGGCCATGTGTGCACTTCACCCTAGCCTGAGTGATATGTTCTTGGAGGACTCGAAGTATCTCGTTGAGAGTCGGGTTAAGACAAGTGCAAAAAGATGATTTCCAAGTTCTCCTCCTCCATGTTTTGGCCACAAAAGTATGTGGATGTGATGCTTGCTCATATAGGTCCGGGAAACTTTATCTATGTAACACCCTAGATTTGATTTATAAGATTGTGTGATTTTATGTGTTGTGCACGTATAATTTCATTTGTAAAATTTCTCGTATAAAATATTTTTATATAGTAATTGTTCTCTTTATTTTTTCTAAAATTATTCTCTTTAAAATCCTAATTTAAATCTAGGCCTAATTGTCCTTTTTAAGCCCACTATATTTATTAATTATTTAATTATTTTGAGCCCATGGTTAGTTTGGCCCATTAGTAAGCTCATTTACTTTAATTCTCTTTTGAAATGGTCTAACTTGTAGTGTAGACTCATTTCATGGACAATTAAATTTGTCACATGAACAAATTTGTAAATGGAGGGTACTAGGTGGCACGTGCATGCAATGGTGGTGTGCATTGCACACCATTTCCCCTTGGCCGGGTTGTGATGGAGAGAGTGGGAAAGATGGGGGTTGGTTACGCTCATCATGGGTAGTTTATGTAACTCCCTATTTCATCTAAACCCTTAATCTCTAACCATTGGATCTAATCATAGCCCTCCATCCACCCTAAGAATTTGTATAAATACACCCCCCCCCCCTTCATTAGCTCTTATTGCACCTAAAAGAAAAGAATAGAAAGAGGAAAAAAAATTCAAGTTAGTAAGACAAAAGATTGAAGAGTTTTGTGAGTTGAAAAGATTGGGTGCTAATGTGTTCTTCATCCAAGGAGCGGTGGCCGGTTTTTCCAAGGAGGGAGGCTCGGTTTCTAGCAGTGCATCAAGGAGGAGGTGGCTTGTGGATTGATCTAGGAGGAGAAGGCTTTGTTCATTTGTTGTAGGAGATTTTTTAGGAGTTCTTTGATTTTCTCTCCAAATAAGGTGGGTGTTTTTCATGCTTCTAATCTAGTTACCATGCTAAGAATAAATTGCTACTAAGAGAAAACTAAGTAATTTGGACTTATGGTTGTTTTTGAGATGAAATGATAAAATAGAGAATGATTGATAAATGATTGTTAAATTGTGAATCAAAGTGTTTACCATGCTATATGTTTATGAGTTATGCTTTATGGAGATTTTGTGCTTGTGAGACAAATAATTAATTAAATGCATCATGGATAATTGTTTGTTTGAATTAAAGTTATACTAATATAGAAAAATGAGAATTGGTATCCTAAAAATGATGTAGGTTGGTTAATGAGTAAAGGAACAAATAAATTAGTTGTCTTGTAAAAAATCTAATTCTTGAATTATGTAGAAATATAGATCGTTCTCAATGTCGAAACTATGGACAAAGAACATGAAATAAGACCAAAAAATACATTTTTATAAGGCAAATAATGGTTTAAAAATTACTAGTTTACTGCAATTTCATATAGATTAAAATCTGGGAGTTTTGAGTTCAAAAGAGAAGAAAAAGAAACAAAATCGTTTTGAGAAGTGGTAAAATTAGAAATGAACAGAGAACTGAGTTATAAACGACCCAACTCAAATTGTGATAATTTGGCCACTTAGACCATTCGGTCGTAGGGTGTTTCAGTCGCTACAGTGCGGGGGTGGGTTGTCTATGGTCTCGGGTTCGATTCCAAGTAGGAACTTTACTTTTTTTATTTTTTGAAAAAAATTTCCCGAACGCCAAAATTAATACACATGGGTTAAAACCCAGTACTTGACGCCTCTGTGGCTTGGCGCAGTGGTCTTGGGCGTTGTCCTTTGGGCTGCTGGTTGTGCGTTCGAATCCGGGCTTAGGCTTTGGTTTATAAAGTGGCTATTTTTTTTGAGGAAAATATTAATACTTGGAGTTATTTAAATTGGAAAAAAATATGAGAAAATTCCAATAATTATTTAGACTTTATGAAATAAATTTTTCTATAACTTGTGATGAAATGTAATTGAAAATTTGGGGCTATTTTTTTAGAAAGGACTTGTTTAATTTTAAGAACGAAAATAAATGAGTTGTTTGAAGAAATTCGAAATGAGACTTAAAAATGAGGAATTATGACTTGTGAAATAAAAGTATGGATTTGTGAAATTAGTATGGGTTTAAAGTAAGATTAAGAGAATTACGTGTGGAAAGCACAAATTGTTGAATGTGACTAGTTGGGAAAATTGAATTCTTTTGGTTATGCATGATAGTGTACATGAAATTAAAAGTGAATGTTCGATAAGTTATGAAAGATCTTACTAATACGAATACATGAATGCTATGAACATGAAATGAGAATTTTGTTAATCATGAAAAAGAACTTATGAGTATGAAATAACTCAATGTTGTGATTATGAGTTGAAATTAAGAACTAGGGGGTAGATAAGCCTCATACCGGCAATAAAAAAAATGTTGATATGATATTTGAGGTGAAAGACCAGGTTTGGGTCAAATGCGTTCATTGATGGTTGAGACCGGTATAGAGGAAAGAGTTAACCCTAGAGATTGATTTTTTTTTCATGATCCATTAAATTAAGGACTAGTTGCATAGAGAAGACGTGATGAAAGTAAGAGAAAAACACAAGTATGAGGGCCTCGAGTCTACGGTGTGAGAGTGATTCATAGGTTGCCTACTTGATGAGTCAACTCTTGGCGTGGACACTACTCCGGAATTATCGGGATCGTGGCGATGCTTGTGGGATGTTTGATTGACTACGGGTGGTGCCATGGTTCATGACGGAGGCTGAATTGACCATAGGCTCTGCATGATGCGTCAGGTCACGACGTGGGATTCCCCTCCAAGTTGTATGGACATGAGCTCGTAACTCATAGGACATCTAGGATACTTACCGTAGTTACAGTAGTAGATTAAGTCATGGCGAGGGATCGAACCCTACAAGTTGAAGAACGATTAAGGGCTTGCCCTCGGACCTATGTAGTATGGGACGCAAAGAATCCGAACAAGTGCGCATTTGTGTCATCTAATAATAATAATAATAAATTGCATTAAGAACTAGGCGCACAGTCACGACACGACATCAATAGGATAGTCCCCTTAGCTCTGTTTGTGAACAAGTTTGTGGTTTGTTAAGCATTGAGAATCGTTATGCTGTTTCGGTATAGAGAGGATGGCCATGTATAATATCTCTTTAGTTGAATGAACTGACGTGCCCACAGTCTTTATGCAGGGTAAAGGAATTGACAAAGAGTAAAGTATGCAAGCAGCGTAAAGAATGTTTCAAGTGTTGTACATTTATTTATGTAAATGTTATAAATTGCTTCCGCTATTTAAAGTGTAAATATAAATGTAACTCTGATGTAAAGTTTTAATTTCCTTGTAAAATTGTACGAAGAGAAGTGTAAAGATCCTGTGGAACTTCGAATTCAGTTGGATTTGGAATTCGGGGTGTTACAATCTAAGTGTGTGGGCACCGCACCATTTGTACCACAAAAATTTGGTCGACTGGTCATTGCCTGTAAATGAAGCAGTCGCCGTGCAGAATAGTTCATTGGCTCTAACGATTCCTTTCCAGAACCAGAGACCTTTGAGCCCACCCGAAAACCTAAATTTCTCATAGCTTTCTCTTGAAGGTAAGAAAGAAAAAAATCTTGCCAAGCTTCGCCATTAGGGTGGAACAACTTCCACAACTATTTGCCAAACAAAGCTAGGTTAATGTCTTTCATATCGATGATACCCAGCCTACCGTGCGATTTCTTCATGTAAGCTTTCTCCGCCTGATCAAATGATAGCCTCCCTTATCTGTATCAGCACATTTCCATATAAATATTTTCTGTATGGTGTCGCACATTGTTGTTATCGTTGTTCTGTTCTCAATGGTTATGCATTATGCACTTTTTGTGTTCATGTAATTATACTACCTATTCATCGTACATGTAAGAAATTCAGAATCCTATTATATTTTGTACATGTTCGTATGTAGGTGAAACTATGATAGTAGACTAGCATCAATACTGTCACAATCTGCCTAACTGCCACTGCCCACCACCATCACATCTGCCCCAACATTAGCATTGCCCTAGCCGACCACTGTTACACGATGCCCACCACTACCATCTCCTCCCTTTCTTTTGCTTGCCACTGAAAGGGTATTTTGGTATTAAAAATTACATTTATATGGTAGTAATGTTTGTTTACCATCAACCAAGGATACCTCATCATGCCACTGTAAATCACCCTAAGGGGTTGAATAGGGTGATTGTACGGAATTAAAAATTAATAAAATAAAGTGCAAAGTAAATAAAAGAGTTAAGAGCAGCAAACACAGATGACGCAGCGATATAACGTGGTTCGACCCCCAAGTCTACGTCCACACCACCTACTTGTAGCAATTATCCGCCATAAGTGTTCCACTATACTTAAAACTCTTTATACAGTGATTCTCGGATTTAGGCCGAGAGACATATTACACTCACAGGACTTCCAATACAAGTCCCGTCAATCTCACTGAAGTGGAAAAGAAAGAAAAAAACCAAAACTCAAGATCGTATAATGATCCTGACAGAAGAATACATAAAAATTATCGCTCACACTCGGATTGATTTTCGAAAGATTAGTTCAGAAGAATTTTATCGGAAGTAATAGGGTTGAAGAATACACAGTGGATTCGTCCAATATTAATAGACCAGGAAGTGTATCAATCAAAAATAGAAATGATGCTTTCCAAGAATATACACAACGCAAAGTGCGGTCGACCGTTATATTGGTGCGGTCAACCGTTCAGCTCTCTGACGTAAAGTAAAGAGGTGAAAGGTCGACCGCTTCTCAAGCAACTCAAGGTTGCGGTCGACTGTGATGCGGTCGACCGGTCATGAAGTACGGTCGACCGGTATCGCGCTGTATATTCCGAATCCACCATGTTTTCTTACCATAAACTAATCAATCTTATATAATTAAAATCTCACGAAAATATAAGGAAAAATTCAGGTCTTGATATCTTCCCCGTTTGCTTGTAGACCAATTAATCATGAACCTTTTTTGAATAACTTTCTCTTTTACTTGTATTTGCAATCTTTCTTTATTGCTTTCCTTGTTTAAATATTTTTGAATCTCTCTTGGATCTCTTGTTGATATTATTTGATCCTTAAAATCTGAACAACTAACTTTAAATTTATTAGTATTAATGAGCACGTTTTGTGCACACCAAACTAAGAGTCAACAACCACTAATAAAATTAGTTAAATATTGAAGGAGTTTTGAATATCTGATCACCATCTGTAAAGGAACCCTCCAATTTAGGTGCCAAATATTCCTGTTTTTTTAATAAAATGGTAAGGTACAAAGGCGTTCTCAACAATTTCAAGATTATTAAATAAGAATATATTTTGGGAGCAAAGTTAAGCTAGAATAACCGGAATTATCTGTCGTAATTTTAAGAAACTCAAGCTATACAGACTTTGGTATGTTTGGAAGAAGTTAAGATAACTACAAAAAACTACATTAATCTTATCCCAAAAGATGAGAACATCATCGTTATCTAAACTCAGCTCTTATCTATTTATTGTTTTGCTTAAGAAAAATTATTTCAAGACCTAAAGCTAGAGGTTGATTTGTTTTTAAATCCAATGGATTTCATAACTATTAAAAGCACTGATATCTTCAAATAAATTACATTTATACTCAAACCTCCTTTTTAATAAATCTTTTAATGGTTTAAATATTTTTTTTCCTTACATACCTTTTCCTATATTTCCTTCTTCTAAAAAGGAAATAAGTTTTTTTTCTTCACGGAGTAATCCAATAAAAATAAACAAATGAAATTATAAAAACTTCATGTGTTGTAGAATAATTTTCATTTCTTCAAAATGAAGAATCAATAATACTCAAGAACATTTCTATAAGAATCAATATTTATTTCACAACCGCATAAAATGAAGAGATACAAATTTGTCAACAAAACGGAGAGTTATTTAGTAGGATTTTCATATGGGAATCAAGTCTTACTAGAAGTAGAGGCAAATGGGAGTGTAGGTATATAATTAAGGTTTCACGTACTAAATCAAACACCATAATTTATAACTCCTGAAACAAGAAGGAAAAAAAAACAAGAGAATGAGGATGGATCATTGGGTTTGATGTACCTCTCCATTACAGCCACCCACTTTTTCTTTGCCTAAATATTTCGTCTAAGACTTCGATACTCATATAAAACTCTAATTAAATACATCTTTATTCAGTTAATGATTTCATATATATTTATTTTGTGAGAAAGATAATGAAAGAAGAAGAAAAAAAACTTCTTTCTTTTTAGAAAGGGTAATATAAGAAATACAAGGAAACAATAATTAGATCAGCAATTAATTTAACTAGTAATTGCACATGCGATGCACGTCCTAAATAAAAAAATTCAAAATTAAATAATAAGACGTGATCTGACATCGAACTTGAGACCTCCTTTTAGTCATCACATACTCTTTACAAATTATCCCTAGAGGCACATACTTTTATTTTATATGAGTGCCACTTTTGTAAATAATTATGTCGTAAATAAATTTGATCTTTGAGGGTATTGTGGTAATTAACAACAGTTGAGTAAGTAAATGGTTGAGATTAGATTGTTGAATGAATGTCTACAAATTACAGGTTGTTTACAAATGACAACCCTAACTCTCCCATTATAATATTATTACTAGTAATTTACACATGCGATGCACGTTCTGATTATTATTTTTATATAGTAAATAATAAGATGTAATATGGCCTCAAACCTAAGACCTCCCTTTGCACATCACACACCCTTTACAAATTACCCCTAGTGACACAAACTTTTATTTTATATGAGTGACACTTTTGTAAATAATTATATGTTGTAAATAAATTTGAACTTTGAGGGTATTATGGTAACTTAATAATAGTTGAGTAAATGAATGGTTAATATAACTATCACATAAAAATGAATGGTTGAAATTAAATGGTTGAATATCTACAGAGAGAGTGTGTATAAATTGGGAATTTGGGATTTGGGGGGAAAAATAAATTATTGAATATACCCAGAGTATCTGTTAGTAAAACTTATAGTTACGGATTAAATGGTCTAAAGGTATAGGATACATATACCCACAGTTTACTATAAGTCTGTAGGTATATAATATCTATACCTACGGTTTTAGTGATCCGTCACTATAGGTGTCCGTTGGTATATGACAAATTTCTTGTAGTGTATGTTGTAAATAAATTTGAACTTTGAGGGTATTATGGTAACTTAATAACAGTTGAGTAAATGAATGGTTAATATAACTATCACATAAAAATGAATGGTTGAAATTAAATGGTTGAATATCTACAAATTAAAGGTTATCTACAAATGACAACCCCAACTCTCCCATTATAATATTAGAGATTAGAGATTATTACAAGTGTACACGTTCTGATTATTATTTTTATATAATAAATAATAAGACTTAATATGGTTTCGAACCTAATACATTTCTTTACTCATTGCATACTCTTTACAAATTACCCCTAGTGGCACAAACTTTTATTTTATATGAGTGACACTTTTGTAAATAATTATGTTAAATAAATCTGAACTTTGAGGGTATTATGGTAACTAACAAGAGTTGAGTAAATGAATGGTCAGTATAACTCCCACTTAAAAATGAATAGTTAAGATTAGATGGTTGAATGTCTACAAATGACAATCACAACTCTCCCATTATAATATTAGAGATTAGAGATTATTACTAGTAACCTGCACGTGAGAGGCACGTTCTAATCAAAAATTTTATTTATTTTATAAAGTTAATAATAAGACGTAATCTAGACTCGAACCTGATACCTCCATTTACTCATACATACTATTTACAAATTATCCCTAGTGGCACAAACTTTTATTTTATATGAGTGGTACTTTTGTAAATTATTATGTTGTAAATAAAATTGAACTTTGAGGGTATTATGGTAACTAACAACAGTTGAGTAAATGAATTGTTAATATAAGTCTCACTTAAAAATGAATGGTGGAGATTAGATGGTTGAATGTCTACAAATGACATTCTCAACTCTCTCATTATAATATTAGAGATTATTATTATTATACTAGTAATATGCATGTGCAATGCACGTTCTAATTTTTTTTAATATAATAAATAATAAGATGTAATCTAGCCTCGAACCTGATCCATGATATCCCTTTACTCATTACATACTCTTTACAAATTACCCATAGCGGCACAAACTTTTATTTTATATGAGTGACACTTTTGTAAATAATTATGTTGTACATAAATTTGAACTTTGAGGGTATTATGGTAACTAACAACAGTTAAGTAAATGAATGGTTAATATAACTCCCACTTAAAGATGAATTGTTGAGATTAGATGGTTGAATGTGTGCAAATTTCAGGTTGTCTACAAATGACAACCCCAACTCTCCCATCATAAAATTAGAGATTAGAGATTAGAGATTATTATATTATTATTAGATATATATATATTATTATTATTATAGATTAAAAAGGTGAATTGGAGCTAAAAAGAATTAATTTTAGGGAGCTCGCCTTTTAGTAATTATAAAATTTACAGGGTTTAAATACAACTTTGGGCCTTGAAATAATTTTCACTTTTTCTTAATTGGCTATCTTTAAAGCATCCGTAGTCGTTCAAAGCTAAAAATTGGGTATTTGGCTTTTACAAATAGGAAATTTGGGTTAGAGTTGTAGTCGTTCAAACCCTAAATTTGGGTTTTGATTTTTAAAAAATAGACGGACTGTAAATGAAGTCTCGTCCCATAATTAATTAAAAAATTATAGGACATGAAATCATTTTCTGTCCGATTAATTTTTTTTAAACTTTAAAAAAACATTAGATGGGAAATAATTTACCGTCTGAGAGATTTTTTTATTAAAAAAAATTAATTCAATCTTAATTAAGTCCTAACATGTATGCATAATAATTATATAAGCCTAATCCCATAGAATTTTTAGAAAATATTTGGAAAGAAAGTGAATGGACGAGAAATGATTTCTCGTACGAACAATTTTTTTTAAAAAAAATTGTTTGATCGGACATGACATGATTTCCCGTCCGATAGATTAAAAAATATATTAGAAGAGACGATAGATGATGTTTCGCTCGATAACTTTTTTACAAAAAAGTTGGAGGGACGATGATGATCTTTCATCACCTATCTTTTGTAAATTCACATTTCTCCTCCCAAATATAGCGGATCACTATTTCTCTCCAACCCAAAATTTGGACATTTGACCAACGATTGCGCGACAAAAATTGGGGAAAAAATCCAACGAATAGCATATCTATTAAAACATTTGTTCCCAAACCATGCTGAAGCTCCATCATTGTATCGAATTTTTTTCCGAAATAGACCACCCTTTGAAACTAATTTTCAAAATAGACCACATTCAAAACTAATTTCGAAGATAGACCACTTACAGTACCGAAGTGCGGCCTCTTCGAAAACGAGCCCATAGTTCTCTACTGCGGCCTCTTCAAAATGAGTTTTTTTTAGGTCGCAGTTCCCAGTTGCAGCCTTAGTTCATTTCATATTTGGTATAAAGTGACTTCGAAACTTAGACAAAAATTTTCAAGTAAAAATATGTTAAATAGAGACCGCAATTCCCAACTGCGGCCTAAAATTAACATGCTGTAGTTGGGCTATGTTATAAATAAGCCGCAGTTTGAAACTGTGGCATCTATTTAACACATTTTTACTTAAAAAAAATTGTCTAAGTCTCAAAATCATTTTAGGCAAATATGAAATAAACTAAGGCCGTAGTTGGGAACTACGGCCTCGAAATAACATATTTTTGAAGATGTCGCAATTCCCAACAACAGCCTCACAATCGAACAAGCCGAGTTCCCAACTGCGAGTGATCTATCTTCGGAATTAGTTTCGAAAGTGGTATGTTTTGAAAATTAGTTTCAAAAATTGGCCTAATTTGAGAAAAAAAATCTCATTGTATCCTCTTAGAGCATCCACTATCGTCTGTTAAAAACCTAAAATATGGATATTTTGACCAAAAATCCGCCACTATCGTTGGCAAAATACCTACTTTTGGCAAAATCATGAACAGTGCATTGCCATATATAGCAGAGTGAAATAGCAATTGCAAAACATAGAAGACGGAAGATCATTTTCCGTCTCTCAAATATTTTCGATTATTTGCAATATTAAATTAAGAGTGATGAAAGATCTTCTTCCGTTTGAAGAGTATGAATGATCAAAAGTAGAGAGGCGGAAGAAGATATTCCGTCAATAAAATAAGGCTAAATTTTTAAAAAACCACACTAAGTTTTGCGCAAGTTTAAAAAAACTGCACTAAGTTTTTTTTTTAAAATTTAAAAAAAGACACAAAATTTCAAAAAACTCCACTGGGTTAGTTAGGGTTAGGGTTAGAGTTAGTTCGGGGGAGGGGGGGGGGGGGGGGGGGGTTATTTATACATTTGTTTAGTTAAGTGATATTTTTTTAAACACAAATGAAAGATGATTGTGATTTTTTTAAACACAAATGAAAGATGAAAGTGGTTTTTTTAACCCCTACCCTAACCCTAACTAACCCAGTGGAGTTTTTTGAAATTTTGTGTCTTTTTTAAAAATAAAAAAAAATTAGTGCGGTTTTTTTAAACTAGCCCAAAACTTAGTGTGTGTTTTTTTAAAATTTAGCCATAAAATAAAATGGAAAGACGGAAAATCTTCTTCCGTCCCTCACTTTTCTATTTTTTCGTCAATTTTTTAAATGGGAAAAGAGACATGCGATCCCCCCCCCCCCCCCCCCCCCCCCCCCCCCCCCCCCTTTCGTCCTTTTCTTTAAAAAAAAGAGAAAAAAAGAAGAAAAAAATAATATACCCAAACGGAAGAAGATCTTCTGGGCGGGTATATATATATATTTAAAAAAAAAATCCCCAAGACGGAAGATCATCATCCGTCCGTTTTTTTAAAATTAAGCACGCGTCTGGGTCTATTATTATGATTATTATGATTATTATTATTATTATTATTATTATTATTATTTGTATATAAAATTATTGTCAAACGGAACATTATCTTCCGTCTATCGAATTTTGGGTATTAAAAAAGTTAATTATTTTATTAGACGGTGGATGTTCGTCCGTCTATATATTTTATTATTTTTTAGCCCAAATTTTGACTTTAACGATAGCAACGCAACTATTTTATTTCCATTTGCCTATTGCCAAAATACCTATGTATATAATAAAACACAAAGAAAGCTACCAAATGGCTCTCCTTCAATCCCTCCAAAAATCAAAGACCCAGATCTAACATCACAAAACATATCCTCCCAAAGTTTTCCCCCAAAACTCAAATTCAAATTCCCACCCAAAACAATTCCTATATTTATTTAATTATTTTTTTTTCTCTTGCCCTTCCTCTTCTATTCAAAAAATTAAGAAAACAAAAAATTCTTAAAATTAAAAAATTTAAAAACTAAAAAAGTTAAATTTTTTTAAAAAAAATCAAAAAATTATATAATATGTTTTTTGCCGGACTACCAAAAGTTTCTCATATAATATGTTTGCTACTCATATAATATGTTTGCTAATTTAATTAATTTGCTGAAGCTCCGAAACTATTTTATATGATCAAACAATGTGTACTGTTCTCAAAATATGCCGTAGACAAATGTCAAAGCAACAACGATGTTCTTTTATCCCCCCGCACACAGAGAACACACACAAACTCCAATTTTACAGTTCACTCATTTCTCCATTAAAATACTCACCGACGAATACGACCTATTAATAATAAGAAATAAAATCCATTCCAAAACCTAAACCTAATCGAAAATCGCGAGACCGAAACCGCGAGCAATCAATGGACGCCGGAGCTCCGATCTCAGATGACGTCATGTCCGAGGCGGGGCCACCTCCGCCGTCGGGGCCGGCGCCGGTCGACCCTAACATCTCCGCGACTCTCAGCCACGGTGGCCGCTTCATCCAGTACGACATTTTCGGCAACGTTTTCGAGGTCACATCCAAATACAAACCCCCGATTATGCCGATCGGAAAGGGTGCCTACGGCATCGTCTGGTAATTTCTTGAAATCTGAAAGAAAGAACGTTTTTTGGCACGGATTTTGATGTGATTTGCTGTGAATAGTTCGGCGTTGAATTCGGAGACGGGGGAGCAGGTGGCGGTCAAGAAGATTGCGAATACTTTCGATAATAAGATTGATGCGAAGAGGACTTTGAGGGAGATCAAGCTGTTGAGGCACTTGGATCATGAGAATGTAAGTGGGTTTTTTTTTTATTCTCCCGAATATGGTTAGATAGATTTAGAAGAAGATTGTTAGAAATGTATTTGAATGTTGTAGTGCTATGTGTTGGAGAATGTTGTATTGAGTTAGTGGTTGATGGGACTTGGTAGCCGGGGGTCGGGATGTTGGCCTGAGGTCGTTGAGTTTGAGGTTTTGTGGGTGGTCCGAGGGGGGAGCCTGGAGGCGAGTCCTGGAAAGAGCACAAAGGGGTCAGACAAGGAGCACAGCGTAGCTATATTCATTTATAATGCCTAATTGTTTCTAGGAAGAGGTAATAAAAGGGCTAGAATGCGTGGATGCGGAAGAAAATGTGTTATAATTGCTGTGAGAGGGAGGGAGGGAAGTGGTTTTTATAGGGGGTTGGGGTTTAAAAGGTACGTTTTCACTCATAATGCCCCTGCCAGCTGCCTGGCATCTCCGCATGCCATGTCATTTGATGGTGGGTTGTTGGTGGTCGGTCGGGTCGAACCTGTTGTTTGATGGTTTTGGGCTTCGACTGGGCTTCCTCGTGGGGCTGCGTCGGGCCTGTGTTTTCATGACTTGTACATTTTCATATTTGTAAGCTAACTACATCAAAGTTTGCAAACTAAGTGATATGGACACGAACATGCCAGCACGGTCGTGGTGTGAGACAACACAATGAGCAAAATTTTGAAAACTACACTAAACTAAAATAACAAGTGTTTGTCCGGTCGTGTGTCCGAAGTATTCGTGCGAACAACAACAACACAATGACAACAACACAATGACAACAACAACAACAACACAATGAGCAAAATTTTGAAAACTACACTAAACTAAAATAACAAGTGTTTGTCCGGTCGTGTGTCCGAAGTATTCGTGCTAAACTAAAATAACAAGTGTTTGTCCGGTCGTGTGTCCGAAGTATTCGTGCGTCATACAACAACAAGGCATTTTTTTCCAACTAGTTGTAGTCGGCTACATGAATCAACAACAACAAGGCATTTTTTTCCAACTAGTTGTAGTCGGCTACATGAATCATGGTTTTCTATTCTACTTAGTTTAGCGCAATATCTTTTATAAGGTCATAAGCTATCATATATTTTCTCACCGTTTTCTTCCAAGTTAGTTTAGGTCTTTCTCTATCCCTAACTTCACCCTCAATACTTATTAAATCACTATTTCTATTATGGGCACTACTAGGTCTATGTGTAACATGTCTAAACCATCTGAGGCGATTCTCTCTTAACTTATCTTGGATAGGAGTTTTCTTTAACATGTCTTGTTTATGCTCATTTCTAATTCTATCTTTCCTGGTTTTACCACACATTAATCTTAGCATCCTCATCTTCGCTACACTCATTTTTTGGACATGTTATTTTTTTGTTGTCCAATACGCTGCTTCATACATCATTGATGGTCTAACAACCGTCCTATAAAATTTTTCCTTCAACTTCAAATGTATATGTTTGTCACACAAAGCACCACTACAAAACACCATTGACACTTCTCCACTTAAGCCACTCTGCTTGGTCCTATGTATTACATCTTCACAAATCTCCCCATCTCTTTGTATAATTGAGCCTAAATATCGGAATCGGTCTCTCTTAGGTTCCTCTTGCCCATCAAGCTTCACTACTTTCTGATTTGTGTTCTGAATATCACTAAAATTACACTTCATATACTCTGTTTTAGTTCTGCATATTCTAAAGCCTCTAACTTCCAAATTGTTCAGTTTTGACTAACAATGAGTATTAGTTAATATTTTAAATTTAGCACTTACTCATTGCAAATTTGGGAAGGCTTCCTTTTTGGTTCTTGGTTTACATGTGCCTTAGAATTGGATACATTCCCTATTGCAAATTTGCCATTTTCTCCCTTCATCTAGACTATTTCCCTTAGTTATGGAGATTTGGAGGACAATGTTAAACCCTTCCTTATCATAATTTTGAACTTTTGGCTTCAACTATTTAGTTGACCTCACGTTAACAGCCGGTCGTCTAAACTGTCAAATCTTCTAGAAGCCTTTGCTCCTTAGCCGACCCCATCTTAATGGGATAAGGCGAAGATGATGATGATGATGATGATGACTTACTCGTGCAAAAGTGGAAGTAAATTTGCTTACAATGAATTTCAATTTTGTGACTCAAGAAACGTTTTGATCCAATACCAATTATGTTTCTTGCCATGTGGAATGACACAAATGAGGAAGACAACATGCATGAAATTGACCAAAATTTTCCGTTTAAAGCATATGAGGGTCAAACCTTAGGCCGTAGAATATAATGCTTTACTACCTTGTATGTAACACTTTGATTGTCAAAATAAACTCAATTCCTTGATACCCTATTACTTAGCTATTAGTATTTGACACAAAAGCTTAAGATTGTAAGATGCTAGGTTTTAGAGTAACAATGGAGGGCAGTCAAATTGTACACTTATGCTCACAAGCCATCATAATAGATAGAGATAAAATTTGGTTGCAAGATCTGAATAATGAATACAAGATATCTAGAAATGCTATGTACTTTATCACATGCCAATAACCATGTAAATGAATAAGCCTCAATGCACATAAAAATTGTGTGCCAATAATGAATTTTGTGCAGGTTGTTTTACACACATTATTGATGAAGGTGTTGACATGGAATCATTAAATTTACATGTCCTTCAAGTCCTTCAAAGATAGCAATTAAAATTTACTCTGCATGCAATCCTTGACTGTCCTTTTCACTCACCAATCACAGATCCAATTTCAGTTCACGATTTTTCGTACCACAACTAGCCTTGCCACCTCCAGAGCGTTTCAATTATCTTCAGATGAGTTGAAAACTTGAAATTCTGTTCATTTAGTTTTAACTATCCAACACTGTATTTCTTTCTCTCTTCTTTTTCTTGATTTTTGAGGCATGTTTTGACCAATTTGGACACATAAATTGTCTAAAATGCATGTGAAAAGGAAAATGTAGTCAGTGATAATGTGTTGATCAATATATGGCATTATAGTTCACAATGTAATTCTGTGTATCTTTTGCTCAATTAAATGTGTTCACTCCTGTTCAACTATTTCTGATTTTTCATCACGTCTATTTTTAAAACAGATTGTCGCAATTAGAGATATAATACCACCTCCAATAAGGGGATCATTCAATGATGTGTACATTGCGTATGAGCTGATGGACACTGATCTTCATCAAATAATTCGCTCCAATCAAGCTTTATCCGAGGAACATTGTCAGGTTGTCATCTTCCTCAAAAAGAGAATTAGAAGATGAATATTATTTGTGCTTGATTTTATGTTAGTAAAATTAGTGCCTAGAATTCCTTAATAATCAAGCTAACAATTGTAGTTAATTTAAGTGAACTTTCTCCTAATGGAGAATAATGTTTTTGGCAGTTTATACTGTAGTTTTTTGCTTGTTTACAATATTTATTAAAAGGAAGGATAATGATTGAGGGACTAATTTGTTACATCCATGTTATCTTCGAAAGTATTAATTGATTTGTAGTTTGACCATAGTGATTAGTTGAAGTGGATGGAGTTCTAGAAACACAAGTCCAAGAAATCAACTTATTTGATCCATTGGCTCACCACAATAAGGTTTGCTGGCCAGGATGAAGTTTTTTGGAAGGTGATGTCACACTTTTTTCTTGATTGGTTGAGTGATATTCAGTATTGCCCTAGCAAAACTATGTCATTAACTCTTGAATGATGAACAGAGAGTAGGAGATAATGGCCTACTCTATATCATTAACTCTTGAAAGATTTGGGTGTGGATATGGAAAAAAAAACTCTTTCTGTAAATCATTCACTTACAGTCTCTATCAATTATCTGCTCATGGTTATTTATCATCTCTATGTATATTTCTTTTGAATTTGCCTGGGTTATCAGATATCATTTAGCCTGTCCAATAGTGAAGGCACCAGGCACATTCATTATGAATATTGTGAAAGAATCTATAAAACCAAAACTTTTTCTAAATTATGAAAATAGCTAAGTGGTTTCTTGAAGCTCGTTTACTTTTCTCAATACCTTTAACGGTAAACCTTTCATAAGTTTCCCATTCTTGCATGTTTCGCTGAGCAGTTATTTTGTTTTATCTGTTTCTGTCTTTCAGTATTTTCTGTATCAGATCCTCCGTGGATTGAGGTATATTCATTCAGCAAATGTCCTTCATAGAGATTTAAAGCCAAGCAACCTTCTACTGAATGCAAACTGTGATCTGAAGATCTGTGACTTCGGGCTTGCTCGTACTACCGCTGAAACTGATTTCATGACAGAGTATGTTGTTACTAGATGGTATCGAGCACCAGAGCTATTGTTGAATTCTTCAGAATATACTGCAGCAATTGATGTATGGTCTGTCGGTTGCATTTTTATGGAACTAATGAACCGGAAGCCTTTATTCCCTGGGAGGGACCATGTCCACCAACTACGTTTGCTCATGGAGGTCAAACTTATCTCTTCCATGTCATGCATTTATCTAATTTCTTATCGGCATCAAACTCTAGACTATGTTATGCAGCTCTGATTTTTCCTTTTTTCTAGCCTTTCCTTTATTGTAGATTGTTTCCATCATGGAATGCTAGAGATAAGGCATGTTCACATTCCAATATTTAGCAACATATTAATTGTTATTTGGCAATTGGAGTGATGGTGTTTTTTGGATCTTAAAGTTGCAGTGTTGGTTAAAATGATAGTTTCACCTGTACGGACCTTATGCTGGTGTTTCCTGATTTGTGCAACTATTCAAGAAAGACCACTAGTAGAACATGTACTGAACTTGTATGGCAAGAATTATACGAGTACTCCATGGCATGGTACCAGGACTTAGTTTTCATATCGGATGTTCGATTTGGTGTTGGTATCGGATTTCTGGGAAATATTGGTTGTTTAGCCTTAGTGGGTCGGGATTTTTGGTATCAGCTTTCGAAGTGTTTAAAAATTATTTGAAAATTATAAAAATAGTCAAATATTCTAATTCAAAACAAATATTTAATGCACAATAGTTTTGAATTATAAAAATATATTGTAATAACCTGTTGTGTTTATTTTCATATTCATGTACAAAAATATATTGTTTTATAAATATCTTGTTTTTAACGTATACCATGAATTTAAAATTATAATACAATATACCTTAACATTTTATGGTATTAAAATACATACTACTTTGAATGTCTTACTATTGCGCGCAATCAATCGCAGTGTCTCTCACACTTTCTTATACCTACTCATGGGTAATAGCGCCAATACTATGTTTTATACTCTCTGGCTTCAGTTGTTGAATGTCGTTTTGCTCATCTTTCCTTGTTAACTTAAGTGCTGGCGACTGCAAAAAAAGAAAACTCAAAAGTGTCGGGCCTGTCGGCGAGTATTGAGTGTTTAGGCAAATATAGTATCCGCTAGGCACAAAACTGAGATGACTTGGAGTCTTTTCTTGTTCTCGCTTGAGATTTGCTACCATGCTCCATGGAACAATTTGATGAAATTACTTTATGATATTGAAGTTACTTTTAATTTTCTGTAACTCATATTCCATTGTTGTTACTTAGTTGTCAGGTGGAATTACAGTGTCCATGCCAAGGAGGTATTCAGATGAAAATAACAAATTTTTTTGTAGTAAACTAGTTTTAACTTGAACTATGTGTTAAACTCTTTATGCAGTTTTCCTAATTGAACCTGTGCTGATAGTTACTGAAGTTCAATCATATATTTAGATTTATGCGGAATTGATTAGCACACATGCACTTGTGCATGCATAAAGTCATGTTTTTTGTCTACACGTTCTTTTGTAGATCATAGTAGATGGGGAATGCTTATTTGCTTGTTATCATTAATTCTTCAGCTTTAGTAATTTATATTGGATCATGCAGCTCATTGGCACTCCAGATGATTCTGATTTGGGATTTGTAAATGAGAATGCAAGGAGATATATTCAGCAACTTCCTCGTTATGTAAGACAATCGCTTCGTGAAAAGTTTCCTCAAGTTCACCCTTCAGCTGTTGATCTCATTGAAAAGATGTTGACCTTTGATCCAAGACAGAGAATTACAGGTATGGTTACAAATTTTTCATGCTTTTAATGTTTATGCATGCTTACTCTTTTTCATGCATCTAATCCATATGCATGCTTACTCTTTTTCATGCATCTAATGCTTATGCGATTCTTTTCCATACAATGTATAAATATGGATCAAATGTTCAACATGTCACTTTGTAGTTTGTAGCATTGAAAGATTGACAATGAAAATAAAAATTGAATATGTTTGTATATCATAAATAGTGAACATATCAGTTGCATGCATCTCAATCTGCCCTAGCTGTCCAAGTTAGTGTGACGAAGGTACACATTCCCCAATCATAGAATGACAGTAATCCCCCACCGTCTTCCTTCCTCGTAAGGCATAATAATAGTTGCACAGTATGTTTGATATTTTCTCTAAATCTTAAGCATAGTATCTATATTGGCCGAGACTGAGCTGATACTCCTTAATCATCTGGGTGGTTACTCTACACAATATGATACTCGCCTCAAACGACGGTATTGCGTGATACTTAAGTTAAACAAGTTAGTCTAGGAATAGGCACATAGCTTGAGCTCGGGGTGTTCATGGGCCAGACTGGGCCAGTTTTCAGTAAATTTAAAGCTGACTTGAAACTGTGGACGGATTTTAGTAGTATTGAAACTCACCTGTCCGGTTTAAGGATGCACCCGAGTTCAAGCTGGCTTTCCTCTAATGTGCCGGTTGGAAGGGTTTATTTTGGAATATAATTTTCTTGTTTTTCTTTTTCCTATCTAGAAACAATCGGAATACCTGATTGTTCAATAAAGTTGTATTCTTTTCATTGAGAATATATAACTTTTAAGCTATGTTCCTAGGTACATGGATTCATGGAACAATCCTTATTTGAGGTGTCCTTAATTGGGCTTTTGAGAAGGTATAGTTGTGGTTTGGGTTTCAATACTTTTAGGGTCTGAGCCAGATAAGTTTTGGAAATATAGTAAAAAACCCTGCCTAATTAGATTTGGGTGGTTTCAGACCTTCCTAAGGCCTTGTTTCTTTTTTGATTGGTACAGTCGGATTTGAAATAAGTATTGCATAGTAAGTTCCCCCTAACACCAAGAATATATTCTGGGAAAACTAAAAGAATTTCTCCAAAAGAGTGTTTTTTTGCTAAGATGTAAGGAAGTAAGGAACAAGTGTAGGTAGCATATAGTATGAGATTTTTTAAGAAAGTGTTGAGGAACTAGAAACTCATAGCTATCACAATAAAGTATAGATAGCAAATAGAATACTGGAAGATGCTTATTAGTTTTTATATTATGTGACCTAGCTCTTTCTCAAGATCTACAAAGAGTCTATCAGGTACTTAGCATCCCAAGATAATTTTGGAAAATAGTTTTTATTTTATTTTGGATGGGACATATTCTCCAAATATATCTTTTGAATATATTCCTAAAAATCTGGATTTTATGAAGATGTACCCAAGAGATATATAAAAAACATTCTCTAGGATATATTCAAAATATACCCAAATTACAAAAATCTCTCTCAAAATAGCCCCATCTAGTTTCGATTTCTGTTTTACATGGATCACATGTCTATCTATAAATATTTGAGAGATGTATTTGTGCAGTCAGCCACCTCAGTGGGTAATCTCCTCAGCTAGTTCGACTTCGATCCTGTGTATATGTATAAAATTTTGCTTCATCGTTGATTTTACGGCTTCGGCCAAATCTGCTTGAACTTGGCTTGTAGGTTATGAATGGTCAAAGGGCACAATCTCAATAAAATGAAGCTTGTGCTTGATTCTGCAAGTTAAATAAATGAACTTGATGAACCATTTAACCTGCACCAAGCTGTTCATGGAAATACAGAACTAGTCGATTGAGTGGAATTTTATGTCATGTTTGAATAAAAAGGATGCTTGAAGAGAATCTCAGCTGAGTCCCCTGTAACAAATGCTTAGAATTTGAATCTGTGATAAGTCTTGCTTGGCATGCGCTGAAGTTTGATGTAGGTAGTCTAAATAGGTACTTTCCCATGTGTTAATTTTCACTTTAGTGGTTTGTCTGTAAAGGTCAATTTGATGATAAACTAACCTATATTCTTGAGGGTGGGGTTTCTAAGATGAATGCCAGTGTTTGGATGTTGATGGAAAGCATGCTAAGTCAATAGCAACAGGATGGGTGAATTTGCTAGCCTTGCGTGTGTACTTGCCACTAGTGCTGTTATGGTGCTATTTTGTGGTTGTTGGTGTGGATATTTCCAAGTCATGTCACCATATTTGACCGTGCTATAACACCTCTTATTCTTAATTTCTTTAGACTTTCATCTCCTTGAGTTTGGAAATGATACCGAGGAGAGAATTTTTAGTTGTTTGGTTCTCACTCCCAGCAATTGGAGTTTGGAGACAGTATTTCAGTTGCCTGGCCAACTATTTTTTTAATCCTTTTTCTTTCTGCAGTTTAAAAAAAATATAATATGAAGCAAGCCATTTCAAAATTTGTTTCAGATGCTTTCATGCATAATTGCATACTGTAAGGTATCATGTAGTCTACACATCAGAATCGTTCATCCCACTTTGAGACGTACACTCATAGGTCAGGTTCCTTTCGATGAATCACAAAGTGGAGGGTTGAATATATTCCGCACTATAGGATTCTTATGTAATATGCATAGATTGTATGAAGAGTATTCTTTTTATTTATTTAATTTATTGATAATGTTTAGCATGATATTATCTGATATCCCCTGCTTTGGTTTTTAATTATGTGTGCTGTGCAGTTGAAGAAGCTCTAGGGCATCCTTATCTTGAATCTCTGCATGATGAGAGTGATGAGCCAGTGTGCACGATGCCCTTCAGTTTCGACTTTGAGCAGCAAGCAATCTCAGAAGAACAGATGAAGGAGCTCATATACCGTGAGGCCCTCGCTTTCAACCCCTAGTGCTGACAACAAGAACTTACTCTTGCTCCTATTTATTAACAATTTTCCTCTACTGTATTCTGCATTGTTCTTGTGTGTATGATGTAACTTTTAATGTCCAACCTTGATGTAAATATGTTCGCAGCTGATACCCCATCTGCCTTATTTATTCAAAGGGCGTGCGGGCCTCTCTGTGATTAACTGGTTCTTATGCTTCGTTCTTTGCTCCCCTTGTTTTGCGGTTTTATGTTGTTGTTGTTGTTGTTGTATTGTTGTTGATATTTAGTGAGAATTAACTGTACTCTTTAATTTGAACTTGCTGGACGAGCGCATCGCCTTACAGTGCCCGAAAGAGTTTGGTGAATGGTCTAGTTATTGTCTATCACAATGTTTACAATCTTAGTTATTAAAGGTTCATGTGTTATCTATGTCAGTCAAGTTGTATGCGCTAGTTTGAAATGTGTATTTATTTCTAGAAGCACGAATTGCATGTACAAGTTTGACTTTACACAGATGTTTTTTTTATAAATCAATTAGTCCATCATGAGAACTACTGAGCTATGAAATGTTCACCTTCAATAATAGTGACTAATTTTCTATGTTGATCGAATTTCTTTCTATCTTGTACATGTAGTATAGTCTTTGCTTTTGATCGGATACTTACTAACCCTACGCGAGGCACGGAACCCAATAAAACAAAATGACGTTATCACATCTTCGTCCCGTTATTCGAGTGGATAAAAGCTTGACATGTTCGGTACCTCCATAAAATTCTTGCGTCTAAATTTGTCCCTATTCCAACAAAGCCGGTATCTCATAAATACAATTTGTTTACTAGCTCTTGAAGGATAACTTGTTTGGGTTGCTATTAATACAATTTGTTCACCAGCTACCATGTAAAAAGTCAAAATACTAATTAACTCCCTAATAATCCAAAAAATCACACTAAACCCCATTTCTCCAACTACAAGTCGAGTAAAAAACCCTCAGGCCTCAGGTAGTTGTTGCTATTAATCCTCAACCAATCTGACTTTCACTCGTGGTCAACCTTAATTAATCACTCGCTAAATCTTTATCATCCATTTTACAAATCCTCCCTCCCTCCAAAATCCCTTTCCATTTCACCCCCTTCGTTACCACGTAACAACCTCCTCCTCTCTCTCTCTAAACAACAAAAAAACAAAAAATAAAAAACTCCCTTTTTAAAGCCAACGAATAGATTCTGAAACCTCACTAATAAAAGTCCCCCTTTTTTTTTCTCTCGAATTCGGCAATGGCGGCTGTAGCTGAGTCCGATCGTCGCGATCACGATAACGATCACGTTGATCGCGATCACGATCGTGACGATCGCGATGAAGATCGGGAACTGAAGCGGGGAGTGAGGGAATTGGTGGATCTTTTATCGAAATTGAACCCGTCGGCGAAGGAGTTCGTGCCGTCCTCAAAATCCGCGCGGACGTCGAAACCGGCGGCGAAGCTTTCACCGGATGCGCCGGTGTTTTCGCCTGATCAGTATAATCCCAACTTGACTGCGGGGTTTAATTACTACTTTAAGGGGTTTTGCGGAGTCGATGGATCGGGGAATCAGCATCCGCATCCCCAGAATCGCAGAGTATGATTTTTAATTTAATTTAGTTTTCTTGAATTATTTTATTTATTTATTTCGGTTTTTTTGGTTTAATTGCTTGATCAGTTGAATTTTTTGTCATTTTAAAAAATATTTTTGAGGGAGGAGAGGGGGGGGGGGGGTTACGAGGGTGAATTGGGAATTGGGATGAGGAAACAGTAAATGGTTAGCTTTGATTGAATTCTCTTTTGTATGGTTTGATCGAATTTGATCTTTGTTGATTATTTGAGCAGAGGAGAATTTAATTCTTGATCAATAACAAGCAGTCGAATTTAATTTTGTTTAAAGTGGGAGCTTTTGATTAATTGATATTTGGGGTGCAGGGTTTAGGGTTTTACCTTTTTTTACCCTTTAATTTTACTGTTTTTCTTTTAATTGCGAATGCACTAGAAATAACATGTATCAAATGGATTTTCTTAAATTAAATTTAATAAAATTTATTTTTTTTCCCGCTTTTTCTAATGATTTATAGTTTTTTCTTGTAGTTTTGAGTTGGAAAAATGTATCTTTTTTAGGGAGATTGATGTTTGTTATTTTGTTTTTCAGAGGAGAAATGGCTTCAATCAAGGGCGGAGAAGGTTTAATGAACGGGTTCAAAAGGTTCAAAGGGAGGACTGTATTAGGCGAACTGTATATGTGTCGGATATAGATGTTAATGTGAGCTCGCCAGCTTGGAACCTTTCTAATTTCACTTTCTTGTTGCCGCAGATGCTCGGGTTGTTTGATTGAATATCGACAATTGATTATTTTGTCGCCTCTCGTTGTCTGCTAATTAGAGGTCTTTGATTGGTTAATTTCAGGTCACTGAAGAGCAGCTTGCTGCATTGTTTAATACTTGTGGTCAAGTAAGTTTCTTAAAATTGGAACTAAATTATCGTATGTAAATTTCATTTCTTTGGATAAATTCAGAAGTGGAGGGGAATCCCACCATTTTTTAATGAAGAATTAGAATAGAGGGAAATAAATAATCCTGTATTATAAACCATGGGCATGTGTGGTGCATGTCTGCGTATGCATGCGGTGCAATTTTGTGGAAATTTGCGTGCATACCTCCTAAAATTCGGCACAAACTGTTATGCATCCGCATATTGAATATGTGGTTTGCATAGTAGTTATGCGGCTGCATTGAGTATATGCAGTCTGCATAATGATTAAGCAGCCGCATAGTAGTTTGTATTCTTCATTTTCCTGATTGCAGTTAATTTCTACTTTTTTGTTATGATATGAGACTATGCTATTGTTACATATTCTTTGTGAGTTAATTCATTATAATTTAAGTTTTTATATGGCTAGTTGCTGGGAGCGTAGGAATTTTGTTTCATACTAAGTAGAAATATATAGTCGATGGTTATGTTTCTCTTTATTATGTTGCCTGACCTTTCCTATTATTGTTCTCTCGTAATTTTCTTACCTTTTCTGATTTTCATGGGTTTATTAAAAAAGAAAGCATACAATATGCATATTGCGGTACGCAGGCGAAGCTAAATCGCAGAAGGCCGCATACCGCAATTTTTAACATTGGATAATGCACAAATTCATTATAAAATTGTTACATAATTTGCAATGTGGAGTTTCATCGATGATTGGACTATGGCTGTTACCTTCCATAATCATCTAGTTTTATTGGTTTCTGCTTCAATTTCATTTATTTAACATCGTAGGTGCAGCAATCCTGCTTTTGTTTCTTGAATTGATTAGAATTGATTTTTCTTCTGATCAGGGTTAGGTGTTATAATTCTTCTTTATGTTTCATAAGCTGATATGAACTTGATCATAGAGTTAGGTTTACTTTGAATGGGAGGAATCTTCAATTCCAAGAAGTATCTGTATTTCCATGTGTTCCGCTATTCACTAAGTTATCATTGCAGTGGGAACGTGTCACACACATGGCTGGCACATGTACACAACACGACACTACCTATTTCAATGTAGCATTTAATAGATACCATGTCTTGATGTGTCCATGCCCGTGCTTTTCAGCTTTTATTAGATCATTTGATCAGGAACTTGAGCATGGAGAGTAGTTGTGGGTTTGCCAATTCAATTGTTTCTGTTGTTGGAATACACACTTATCCTAAACAATGTGATTCATATTAAAACGCGTTCCCAGTGAGGAAAATAAAAAAATCAAACTCGTATTGCGAGAGAAACCAACCTAGGTTATGTCAATAGAAGGATTTCTTATGTATTAATGCTGTAAATATCAATTTTAGTATAGTAGCACAGAAGCATGATATTATACACGCCTTGTATGTTTAGATCTTGGAGAGTAGAATGACATTGGACGGTCCAAGTATCTTTGAATATATTTTGTTTGGACAGTTCAGTTACACTAAATATATTTTGGGAAAATGATAATGCAGTGTTAAATGAATATAAGGTCTCTTATAATAACAAAAGGATGAAATTACACTATTGAGTAAATTGTTGTATTAGTACACAACATAATGCAAAAGAAAACTGTATGCTGAAGTAAGTATAAGCATGAAGCGAACAATAAAACATAGTATATAAAAGTTTAAAAAATTTTCATTGTAGAAAAATAATTGACCATGACATATATATGATGCAGCATATATGTTTGGGTTTTTGTATCTTTAAAGTGAAATCATATTTTTCCAAGTAAATTCAGTTTCTTGAAACAACTCTTTCTTTTCAACTTTCTGTTTGTCAGGATCTCTTGGTTACCAAAAATTATTATTTTCGTAAAATTCAATATTAAATCTGGCCTTTGCTGCTACTGTAAGAACTTTCCCTAGATAAACATTTTAAACTTTGAAATCTATGGATGATTTAGTAGACCTAGAACAGTAGAGTGAAGGACTTTTTTGGATTGTTGTACGTACAATAGAGCACCTCTTGTATGTATGATGTGGGGCTATTTCTCCAGTTTAATTGAAAGATTTGATCAGGTTTGGCCTACATTCTTTAAATTCTTGATTCAATACACTGGCTAGTAATTTGTCTATGTTCCTAGATTAATGTCCAAGACTTGGTTCATATACTTCTTGGATAATGTTCTTCTGAAATGGAGCCTGCCTCTAAGTTATGGATGATCTGATTGTTTCGTCCACTTATTTATTTTGCCTCTTAAGTCTACATTGAGATTCCCCATTGCTTCTTCATCAACCCTTCCTTGTATTTTGTCAATTCATATGTAGCTTTTCCCCCCATTCATCATCATTCTAGTTCTTACTAGCAATGCCTATGAAAATTCTGCATCTTATCCCTGAGCACCCCATTGATTTGGGAACAAAGGCTTTGTTGTTGTTGTTGTTGTTGTTGTATCTTTATCATAAGCTGTTTGTGCACTCTGCTTTATCTGATGATATTATTGTGTATGGAAAATCACTAGGTTGTATAGGGTCATGCTTGTGAGAAACATGGGCGGACCATTTTTTAAATAATAGTTGATTAATTATTCGTTAGCTCCATAGTTAAGTTAGCAAATCGATAATAGGGTTCAGTTATGGAAGGAGCATATAAAATATTGATATGAAAGTGACTCTAATATTTAGTTAAATAACCATATTGTAGAAAAGAAACACAAATGTGCCTTCTATATTATGTGGTTCAGTGTGTGTGAACCATCATAATGTTACAGATTTAGAGGGAGGACTTAGGATGGTTGTTTTTTTCCCCTTGTGATTGGGTGCCTGTCAGTTTCGCCCTAAAATTTGGTTGAGGTTCGTCAGAATATATCAAAATCGTTCAGTATTTGGAGTTCTGATATAGTAGTATTATTATAATGAGAATATTGACAAAACCATCAAAATCATGTTTCAGTTTCATATGATTCTTGTTTCCTTTAAGAAGCAAAACATGTAATACTATTTAAAGAAAAAAGTTTATTACATAAATGAATTGGGTTTATGAATGAAATTTATTATTATTTTCTCGTGAATTACATTTTAAAATAATCTCTTCTTGTTGTCCTTCAGTTTTCCCCCATTCCGTATCCTTTTGAAGATTCTTTCTGTGTGTTCACCGTAGAACATATGTATTCATGCTTTATATACTATTGTAAAATATGGGAATGTTTATCACCTTTGATTTTTCGTCCATCCCACTTGCATAAGTAGCAGTAGCAGAGATATATCCATGGAGTTTGTCTGTGCATTATTTTCTATAGCTGATGCTGTGATTTTTATTCAAGCATTTTATTTATTTTTTTATTGTTAGTTTTTATAATGCTGGGTTAAATTTTCTACTGAATAAATCTGATGTGTATTTGAAATCTATACTGAAGGTACTTGATTGCCGTGTTTGTGGAGACCCAAACTCAGTTCTTCGGTTTGCTTTCATAGAATTTGCTGACGAGTGTAAGTTAGAGCCTGTGAATTTTACATTAAAAATAATTGGCACGGTTTCGGCTCATATTTAATAATGAAATTTTTGTATTCACTAATAGACTGTGCAAGAGCTGCTCTCCGTCTTGGAGGGACTATGCTGGGCTTCTATCCTCTGAGAGTTTTACCTTCAAAAACTGCAATATTGCCTGTGAATCCAACATTTCTTCCTCAGGTGCGGTCAATGATTGTACTAATTACTAATTACTTATCCATTTTTTCAGTCATTTTGTCATGACTGTTAGTATTATTTCTTTTACGTATCTCTCTGTAAAATTATTTTAGTAAAAGGAATTTCTAATTTGTCAAGAATGATTACAGTCTCAAGATGAACGAGAAATGTGTTCAAGGACTGTGTATTGCACGAACATTGATAAGAAGGTAGATAATTTTCCCCTACCTTTACCTTGTGTTACCGCTTTCTAAACTTCTGTTTGGCCTGTTTCAATTATTCAAGATTTATTCAGCGAAATGAGGTTGGTTGTCAATACTGTTTAAAGGAAAAAATTTGAGCATTTGTCTTTTATCAATTATATTATTTGTTTTCTTTCTGTCAGGTTACACAAATAGAATTGAAGGATTTCTTCGATTATCATTGTGGAGAGGTCAGCACACTTACCCTAGTACTTGTTTCTTGATAGGGTTTTTAACACGTGTACCCCTAACAAATAAGCTAATATCATATATACCCCTCACAAATGAATATTATCGTATTTGTCCCTAACAATGTGAGCATTAACCATATATATCCCTTAGTTTAGAAGATAGTTGAGATTGAGATTTAGATTGAGATTGAGATTTGAAGTTTATGGATGAAGTTGATGATGTGGTTGTGAGGTTTGGATATTTTTTGTGGAGGTGGCTTTAGTCGGAGGTGGTGGTTGGGAGGTATGAATGGAGTGGAGTTCGGTTGCCACTAGGAATTAGTAATTGCTAGAGAAGAAAATGAGGAAACAGTAAGAATTTTTTTTTGCAGCCAATGGTCGAAATTGAAAAGCATTCAGGCACCAGCACCCTGTAATCGAATCCGACACAACGAAACACTACAATCGCCGGTAGAATTTTAACCGAGTGTCAACTTGAGATGAATCTCAAGTTGCTGGTGGCAAATATGATAAATATTCATTTGTGAGGGATATATATGATATTAGCTTATTTGTTAGGGGGTACATGTGTTAAAAACCCTTCTTGGTATGTTCCTTAAGATGATCATTTTGCTGGGGGCATCATTTCTCAGCATAATCCTTTCTGCATAGGTCTCTCGTTTGAGGCTTCTCGGAGATCATGTTCACTCAACACGCATAGCATTTGTTGAGTTTTTTCAGGTAATTATTTTCAGTTGCAATTTCACATGCTGCATTTAGTTTTTGTGAAATTCAATAGTCAGTGTGTAAAAGCCCATCAAATGTAGCTGAGCTTCTCATTTCACAGGTATTATAATAACAATGTGCATCCAATCATTCAATAAAATGTAGAGGGTAGTCTATGTGTATCTTATGTCTATTATGAATTTCTTTCTTATGCTACACCTAACATTTTCTAGGATACATATTTAATGATGGATTGATTTGATACTTATTACATATGTTTAATTTGGACTTCTATATAACTTCTAAACCTATATATAAATTGCAGGTTAATATGGTTTTAGTTATTGCTATTAAACATCCAAATCTAATATGCTTCCTCATGTGTTATGAACTTCAAAATCTATATTTAAATTTGAAGCGGACCTTACTTGTCTCATTTGAATCCAGTTAAACCTCACAAAGTAAAAGAATCAACTGAAATATTTGTGCATTGAATTCTAGTCTTGTTGAATATTTGTTATAATAATAATTTTTCATTGAATCCTAGTTTTATGGGATACATATATACTTAAGTTTCCTAAAGGTTATTTTCTTATTGTGTCATTTTGGTTTATGTAATTATGTCCAATGGATTATGTTTGATAGAAAATACTTTTTTAGCGTCAGGTGTATTATTAGATAACTTTGTTTATTTCATTTTGTTAATTTTAATTGATTTAGATATTGCTATTTATACAGACATTCCAGGTCTAGCTTTCTCTTACACTAATTGTTTTATGTTTTAAATCTGCTCTTCAGTGTAATGTGTGTTAGATGTATGCTTAACTATACAACTATTTGTGCATCCGCAAGTTTGTCTTACACTTCATAATATGATATAGACAAACATTGAATTCGAAATGTGATATATGTATCTCTATATTTGACAACTCAACAAATGAACATGATCCCTTTGAGTCCCTGTTTCCTCTGCGAGTTTTATGTAGTCCCTTAAATTACATGTATTCGCTCTTAGGTCTCCAAGACTTGTTGGTTGCTATAAGCTTTTCATATTTGCTGGAGTCATTCAAAATAGATCCAGTTGTCCAATAAGCCATATATTATCTAACAATTGTTTTTGAACTAAACTAAAGGTGGTATGAATAGCTTCGTAATTCCTGCTATTTCAATATTTGTGCAGGCTGACAGTGCCATTCTGGCTCTGAACTGTTGCGGCTTGTTTCTGAGATCGCTTCCACTAAGGTATCCCTTGTTTTTCTTTGCATATAAGCTCAAACTTAACATTATGTTTATCCAATGTAGTGACTTTTTCTTCTTCACTGTTGTATCAGGGTAAGCCCTTCGAAGACGCCGGTGAGGTCATCCCGTGCCCCTAGAGCATCTTCGCAGTAAATTCGGGTTAAAGTTGGTTCCAAAACCAACTGCTAAGTTTTAACTAGAGCAACTTTTTTCTCTATTGAAAGAGCTGATCAACTGTGTCAGTTCGTTCCTTTAGTATTTATTCTTCCTTTTCCGTTTCTTCTACCATCAGAAGAAGTCCTTTCTTCTAGTATCCAATCTACCTCCACCTTTGTAGTTTGAACTGAATGGTTTTTTGCATTTCCGCAACCATCTTTATCTCTTCTATGGTTGTTACGGTCGGATGGAATGACCAAACATGCCCTGGAATTGAGTTTGTTTTGGTTTAAATTTTCGCTCTTCTCTCATGTTTGTTTCAAACTGAGACATTTCAGTGTCTTCTGTTCTGTGCATATTATGAAATTTCTCTGTGAACTCGTCGGTATTATATATTATATATCGTCATTTTTGCTCTCTCCTTTTTGAGGTAGCCATGCTTTTATTCTCTGTGATTTGTAATTGAAATAAGCGTTTCAGTGGGGACTAAGTTTTCTGTTATTAGATAATACATGATATGTGTTGCTGCTTTTTTCGGTGCGGGAGCGATAAGATGATGTGGATTCATTTGAGGAACAATAAAGAACTGACATTTTGACTTTTAACGGTGTTAACTATCTTTGATTGCGATTGACTTCTCGATGGACTCGTTTGTGCCGTAAGATTTGATTCGTGTGGTGACGGTCGCCTTCACTGATCCGCAAAAAGTCTGAAATACAGGGGTTGATTCCGGCAACGGACCCTCCAACATTTAAGTCAGAAATCAAGAAGACTTTGAGAGGGGTTTTTTGGAGAAAATATTGATTACCTATTTATTGTGGAGGTAGGGGGCATTTATAGTCGCTTTGGTCGTTTCAAGATAATGATTTATCTCTACTCGTCGGTGTTTTTGGATTGAATCGGTTATCTCTTCTTCATGAAGACATAAGAAAGAGTGGTTGAGGAGACTTTAAACTCTCTTCAAGATAAGAGATGATTTTTGAACCACCTCTTATGGATAATTGTGGGTTTAACTCGTATTTAAACAACCTGTATCCATTCTTATTGGGCTGGTAGGACAACCCAACTAAATAGACCCGTTTTGGGATGTTGGGTTTGGAAGAAACCCAATTCCCGTTTACGAACCCATTTTTAGTGAAATTACCGTTTTACCCCTTACAGCTTTAAGATTCGTGCCCGATTTGAACGGTCTTGATTTGAATACCCATATCACAAGCCCCCCCCCCCCCCCCCCCCCCCCCCCCCCCCCCCCCCCCCCCACCACCACACACACACACACACACACACACACACCCCCCCACACCCACACCCACACTCTTGAAGACTGAGTTTCACAGCTTTTGAGAAGTAGTTCGCCCATTTTTAAGGGTTTACAGAATTTATTGGAGTTCTTGGAGAAGTTTGGATCTTGCTCGAGGTGTAACAATGTTATTCTAAGTTTGTAAGATACCCAAAATTAAGTTTTGAATTTTCTGGTTTTTTCGTGATTTTTCCAGTTTTTTCTGAATTTTTTCAATTTTTAATCATTTTCCAAATTTTTTATTCAATTCCTGAAATTTAATAATAAATTTTTAATAAATTTTAATTAATTATTTTAAATTTAATAATTACTTTTCGGAATTTAAAAATATTTTTTCCGAATTAATAATTATTTTTGGAAATTTTAATTAACTTTTTAAGATTTTTAATTATTTTATCGGATTTAAAAAAATAATTAATTCGATTTAATAATTAAATAAATGAATAAATTAGATACCTGGTGACGTGGCGAAATCTAGAGCATTGATCATGACTAGCGAGAAAATCACAAAGATCAAAAGGCAGAACAATTGTGTCGATCGTTGATCGTTGACTAATCAACGGCGTTTTGCGCTCATTTCGATCGGGGGCACGTTTGTTCGATGTGCGCCGCCGATCGATTGTGATGCTTCGGCTGATTAACATGTGGCATTGACCGTTGACCAATTAACGACATTTTGTGTTCATTTCGATCGGGGGCACGTTTGTTTGGTACGCGCCACCAATCGATTGTGATGCTTTGGCTGATCGACATGTGACGTTGACCGTTAACCGATCAACCATTTTCCTTGATTTTTCGTTCAAGGGCACGTCTGTTCTTCAAGTGGATCTGAGCTGCTTCGACCCTTCGGCAGCGTGACACGTGTCTCGTTGACCGTTGACCAATCAACGGCTTTGCTTGATTATTAAATCGGGGACACGTTTTTTTCGGCGCTCGATGTAACGCCCCTGCCCCAACTCAGAAAATTTATACAAATTATCAGAAAAATTATTTATAGTATAGTACAACTGCCCACCACAGGCTGCCTCTCAAAAGGTGGTTAACCGGATTGATGACTCTTGATCATAGGCTATATTATTTATTATTATATATTTTATTTGTATTTCCGATATGAGACTATTCTTAATCACATCTCTCTTCTTTTTCTCCTATGACACAGCAGCCAAACCTGTGGGGCCCCTGTGCCACGTCAGCGCCCACAAGAGACAGTACTCAGCTGTCTTTCATTCACCTCGGGTGGGCCCCCATTGCCTCCACGTCAGCAGTTATTGACGCCACGAGCAACACAGCAGCAACATCTCAAATGCTGTCTTTTCAAACCCGTGGGCTCCCCCTCAATTCACTTTATTACTCTTTTGCCATCAGTTTCTTTATATATATATACTAGATTTGCCTGTGGGCACGTGCCTACGGCACGTCTTCAGAACAATACAGCATATGAAAAGCCTTGTAAACAGTAAATCAGCAATTTTGTAGCTCAAGTTTGAATAGTATGACAATAATTAGTTGTAAATAAAAGTCCATGTTTCCATAAGTGTGTGTGTATATATATATATATATATATATATATATATATATATATATATATATATATATAGGGGGGGGGCGAGAGAGTTTTGCTGAGTTGAAAACGGGTTGGAAAACAGCGATCTGAGCCGTTGGATCGCTCTTGATCTTGATCGACGGCTCAGATCGCTACCGCTCAGATTCGAAGCGGAACTCCTATTAGAGTGGAGGGGCATTTTGGGAAGTTCACGCTAAATAACGCTTCAGACTTAGCATTATTTAGCGTGAACTTTTTTTTGGTCTAAAAAAACACTTAGGCCGTTGTTCCCAACAACGGCCTAGGTACATACTCATATCTCATCTTCCTGACTTCTTCGTCGACAACTCTGTCTTTCTTTCTTTGGAGCTCGAGATATTGATTCCCCAAACCCTAGCTCTACTCCGAGCTCCTCTTCTCGATCTCCCCATTTTCTCTATCTATCTCTCCCTCTCCCAAATACCCCAAACCCAAACCCAATTCGAAATCTTCCCAACTCACCAGAACCCTAGCACAAAATTTTCGAAACCCTAGAGTCTACAACTTCTTCGTCTAACAGCAATGGCTCCTCAGATCTTCGACAACTCTCTCTCTCTCTCTCTCTCTCTCTCTGGACTAGGTATTCACTTATTCACAATTTAGTGTAATGAACTATGTTAATTTATTGAATTTTTTTTCTTTCAATTTTTGAGTTTGATTTTTTGTATAATGCTTAGTGGTCTACAAGTTAGAGAGCTACAAATTTTGTATCATGTGTGTTGTATATATTTTGTTGAAATTTTCGTAGATGTAGTGTTAGTTGAAGTTCTAGAATATAGGAAAATCAAACAAACGAGATCCAAAAATTTCCAAATTTTACGAGTAGGTCAGACTCACCACGCACAAGGCAACGTAACTTATAGAGGCAATTTCCGACTCACGCTTTGCAAGATACGTCCGTTTATCACTTTTATTTAATAAAATGGATATAAAGCGATACACAGTCGTATATTATAAACCGAGAGTCGGAACTCACCTTTACAAGTTACGTTGGCTTGTGTTTGGTGTGCCAGACCTAACGACCTAATTTCTTATTTTTTGCATCTCGTTTGTGTTGTTCTGTCGCGTATATGAAAGAACTTCTATATACCTCGGAACCTTTTTAGTACGGTCTCACTAGAAAACCGCTCAAACTCAGTCCCAAAAAAAACGAAACTGTGCGAGTAGGTCGTGCTAACCATTCACAACCCAACGCAACTTGTAGTTGCGAGTTCCGACCAACAGTTTGCGAGATACGTCAATGTATCGCTTTCTGCTTTTTTGTCAAGATTGAAAGCGATACACGGCCGTATCTGTAACATCCCATATTTTTATTTCAATTAAAAATGCATTTTTAAATTTTACACGTATGATGCACGTGCTTATTTTTTTTCATCTCTATTTCTTACTCTCATTTACTATTTTAGCATGCATAATCTTTATTTAGTCTTTTATTAAACTCATGGACCTAAAGAGAGATTCTAGCCCAATAGGAGAGCCCACTAGAATAATTAATTAAATTGATTAAAAAGAAAGCCCATGGGACAAGCCCATTAATTAAATCATATTTTAAAGTTGTGCATGGGCTCACACATGACATGTAACAACTTTTAATACGCATTTTGGAACTATAGGAATTGTATTAAATTTTGTGCATGAGTGTGCCTAGAGCACAACACGTGCACGTGGAAAATGAAGAGGCATAGGGGGGTGGCCGATTTTTGGCTTAATAGGGGGGGGGGGGGGGGGGGGGGGTGAGTTTTGAAGGGTTGGAAACATGAAGAGTTGGGAGTTTTAGGAGTTAGGATTATGAATAGTTGGAAATTAAGTTGAGTAATTTTTTAGGTGGAGAATTTTGCACTTTAAACCCTCACCTAGTCCTATAAATACACCCAAAATTCCTTCTCATTTCACACTTAAAATAAACAAAAATAAAGAGAGGAAAAAAAAAAAGAGAGAAGAGAGTATTCCTTGTGCTCCGGAGGCTTGCTAGGAGGAGAAGGACAAGGAGGGGCTAGTTGGAGCTATGAGCTAGAAGTGTCTCTTCATTCTTGATCTTCACTCTTCATAAGAGGTGGGTGGTCTTAATAGTTTCTAATTTTTTAGTTTGAGCATGCTAGAACATGATATTAGCAAAATAGATCAATTGATGTGATGTAGACATGCATGCTAATACACTACATGAGTAGTAAAAATAAAGTGAATGTGGTAATAATAGAACAAATTCATGCTATTTATGAATTGTAGAAATTTTATTATAGTCAACATGATGCATTGAAAAAAAGAAAAAGAAAGAGAACAAAATCCATGCTTGTATGTGTGCTATGAAATTGTAGAAATTTTGATGTGATTAAAGAAATAGGTTATCACCATGCTAATTTGAAATGAGAAAAAGAGTTATGGCCATACATGCTTAGGTAGAAATATAATGGAAAGATTTTTTGTTGAGATTTTCCCTTTTATGATAAAAATGAATTTTTTGGTGAAATTGAATTTAATATACATAGAAACATTTTAAAAATTATTTGCAAGTGATATATTGTGTTATTTTTGATTAAAATAAAGAAATGAAACTTTTGTTCCATTAAAGAGAAGGAGACAATTTCTGAAATATAAGTAAAAGGGTTAGAACACAAGTTTTTGAAATTCATGAATCAAGGTTTCAACCGAAATCAGTATGAATAAGGAAGTTGCAGTTCATCAAAAATGTTAGAATCGATCATATGTTGAGTTTTGTGGAAAAAAAAACAAATTTCCGAATGTTGTGAACAAAATTACAGTAGCATGATTCCTAATCAGAAATTACACTTAGACTTATCGGCTAGCCAGTGCACCACAGAGCACTATTGTACTTGTAAGAGATCTTGGGTTCAAAACTTGTTGGACAAATTTTTATTTGTTTCCCTTAAATAAAATCCGAACTCAACTTTGGGTATAAGAGGAATTCGGTGAAACTATTTGACACAGAGTCCATATGGACTTAGTGGTTGGTGGTTGGGTTCTTGGACGGTTACTGTAGCACTCGGCCGGTCTTGGGTTCGAAACTCGAAGGCCACTTTTGGTCCTTTTTTTGGGTTTTAATATTTTTTTACGATTTATAATGGGAATAAAAATTTGAGAAAAATACTAGATTTTTATAAAATGAAATAGAGTTTATTAAAAAGAATTGTAGAATTTTCAAGTATATTTGAGATGTTAAAAAGGAGAAATTGAGATAGAAAGTGAGTTTTGATTTAAGTTTTAATTATTGAAGAATATGAAATTTATATTTTGAAGAAGAGAAAAATATGTTTGTGTGAAGTTATTTCTTTTGAAAAGATCATATTTTTACTTGGTTTAAGAAAAGTTATTGAGATACATTTTATTGCTAGTAAGATTTCAAGTGGTTAATTTGTATTCATGAAAAGTAATTATGGCCTTTAAATGTTATATGTGAATAAGTGAATTATGAATAGTGTCAAGAAAAGACAATGATCACTTTGTGAATAAGTGTTAAGGCAAGACATTCATCAATTGGGAATAAGTTAAAGATAAGAATACTTTAAGTTTAAGACTTGCTTATTGAAGGGTATGAATACCCATGAATTCTTGTACATGAAGGGTTGTGATTTAGAGTTAGTAAGGCCTCGGGTACCGGCACTGTTGAAATAAAAGAATTGAATTATATTTTTGAGATTTGCTATGGAGCGATCTCAGTATTTGTGATTAAGTCCGGTAGGGGGTAAGACTAACTCTAGGTATGATAATTATTCATGTCTTGAACTTAAGAAACTAGGCACTTAAGAGAAGATGTAGTAAACCTGGGCAAACGTAAGTGGGGCACTCTATATAGTCGGGCGGTGTACTCCGGGATTATAGATCGAGTCGGGCGATGTACTCCGGGACTGAGGTTGCTTCGATGGAGACGAGTTTTATTTTAAATCCGGGACTATGCGTAGTCTGGCGGATAGTTTATCGTAATCCAGTGTATATATGTATACTGGGGTTAGAGGGGTACTTACGAGGTATTCGCACGACGAGGAGTCTGTATAACAGTCGGGCGGTGTGCTCCGGGACTGGGATCCGTACTCGTGGAATATCTAAACCTTATTCTTATTATTGGGTAGTTTTCATGGCGAAGGATCGAACCCTTTAATGTAGAGTACGTAGGTGCTTGCCCTCGAACCTATGTAGTATGGGATGCTTAGAACCCGAACAAGTATGCATTAGTGTCATCTTAGTATAAAATATCTGCATTAGGCATTAAGGCATTGCATACACTTACATGTTTAGCGTAGTCACATTTAACACTTTTTATTCATTCAAGTTTGTGATTTGTTAAAGTATTGCGATCGTTATATGTACGGCATAGAGAGGATGGTCGAGTATAACATTTTTATCAGTTATAAATAACTGACGTGCCCACAGCTTATTATGCAGGTGATGGACATTTTCATGAAGAAGTAAAGATGTTATGATGCTGTTGATTAATTACATTAATAAAGTTGTACAAGTTGTGTATTATTCTCATTGTTGTATTTCATCTTTATCTTCCACTGTGTAAACATTGTAAAGAACTCTGATGTATGATGAAAAGTTTTAATTTCCTTGTAAAATTGTACGAAGTGAAGTGTAAAGATCCTGTGGAATCTCGAATTTGGTCTTATTTGGAATTCGGGGCGTTACAGTATCTTTGAAACCGTGGGTCGGAACTTGCTTTTACAAGCTCTATTGGATTGTGTGCGGAGAGCCCGACCCAGTCGTAAAGTTTTGTATTTTTTGGTGGTTGTTTGTGTGGTTTTCTCACGTATTTTGTTATGTATTTAGCGAGTTTTCAATATAGAACTTGCTTAAAAATTACGAAATTGTTCGAGTAGGTCGTTTTCGCCACTGACAAGCCAAAGCAACTTGTAGTTGCGAGTTCTCACCCACAGTTTGCTATATGCGTCCGTGGATCACATTCCACACTTTTTTCAAGAGTGAAAGCGATGCACGGTCGTATCTTGAAGACCGTGAGTCCAAACTCGCTTGTACAAGTTGCGTTAGCTTGTGTGCAGCAATTTAGACCCAATCGCATAGTTTTGTATTTTTTAAAAGTCATTTGTGCGGTTTTCTCACGTATTTTGTTTCTATCTATATATGGCAATTTTTTGTGAACAAATTGTTTTATATATGCGAACTTTCTTACAGAGAAATGGTTAGAACGAGGGGAACCAGAAGGTCATCTGTTAGTGGTCGGGGCGAATATTCCACAGAAGTAAGAAAACTATTCATTTATGTTGTGAATTTTGTATATAGAGGTATTGTTACTACACTAATAATAATTTTACAATGTGTTGGTGTGGGTTGGTGCATCCTTTTCGGCAGCAAAACGAGGTCTAGGACCAATATATAAAGGTGAGCTCACCTTGCAAGACCGCCACAGATCCGAGGCAGTGTGGGGTAGGACGATGCGGAGGTGTAATTTCTGCACTCACGAGACTATGACGGTGCACCCACGTATCGTCGAGTTCCTAGTTCAGGTCGGTTTCTACGAAATCAGTATGATGGGTCAGGTGAAACTCAACCGAGCACTTCTTGCATCACTCGTAGAGCGATGGTGGCCAGAGTCGCACACCTTCCATCTACCGGTCGGAGAGATGACGGTGACGCTACAGGATATAGCGATGATCTCCGGTCTTCCAATATATGGGATTGCCGTGACTGGTAATATAAACTTTGATAAAAGAAAGCTGTGTAATGAACTCCTCGGTACAGAGTTTGATGAGGAGGACGCAGAAGATAGAGCCATTTTTGCCAGACAATCAATCAGACTATTTTGGTTGAAGGATAATTTTGAAGGGAGGTTGAACGATGCATCGATCGACCACGAAGTGCAGTGCTACACAAGAGCGTACATTCTAACGGTGCTTGGAGAGGTTATCTTGCCTAACTCTTCCGGAGATACCATACCGCTTTTGTATCTACGATTGCTCTCCGATCTAGGCTTAGCTGGCCGGTACAGCTGGGAAAGTTGCGCGTTAGCAACGTTGTACAGGACGTTGTGTTCGGTTGCGTTAGATGGAACCGAGATGACCGATCCAATGTAGGGACGGTAACCGGGCCGGGCTGACCCGCGACCCTCCTTTGACCCGCTCGCCAAATCCGACCCGTTAGAAGTCGGTTCGGGTCCGGGTTGAACCCGCGAGTATAAGCGGGTCAACCTGGGTCGTTGAAGAACGGATTTGAACCCGTCGAACCGGGCCCGTGAACTCGATGAACAGTGCGAAACCCGCTCGCCAACCCGCGAGTCGACCCGTGGGTTTCGAACCGTTAGACCCATACGGGTCAAACGTTCGACCCGCATGGGTCGACTGTTCGATCCGCGGGTCCAACGGCAGAAACCCCTCTAACGGCTGTTATAGCCGTTTTTTTGTTTTTTTGTTTTATTTTTTTTGTTTTATTTTTCCCTATAAATACCAACCCAAACTAAAAATTTTACACCTTACTCTCTTACTCTCTCTACTACTACTACTCAATTAAATCTCAATTCATTCCAAATTTTGGGAACAAAGAAGCTAGCAACATAGAAACGATCAAACGACAAATTCCGATCGTATCGAATTCAACATTCAACTACGTCTTCAAGTCTTCAACTCTCCCAAGGCTCCAACAAAGAAGCTCTCTTTCTATCTATATACGAGTCCAGACTTCTACTTCTACTTCTACTTTTATTTTCACTCTCATTTTATATACGAGTATCCGCGAAGTACGGTATCAAAATTTCACAACCCTCTTATTGTCTTGAGAATTTTTTTTGTAGTTATAATTTTTTTTATCATATTTGTTTGTTGATTTTTTTATCTTCTCTCTCACAACCCTCTTATTGTTTTCTAGAATTTTTTTAAAACTTATCTCGCCTAGATTGTATTTAAATTTTCACATACACTACTATATCAACATGTCTGGATCACGAGGTAGTGGCTGTAGCCAAAGTGGACAAGATTCCACCGGCACTTCTCGTAGGCCTCCAATTGTCCCACAAAATGAGCCCGCCGAAGAGTACCCTATGTCCCAACACATTGGTACACACGATGAGTTGGTAGGAGACATAGACATAGAAGAAGAACCACAAACACAAGCAACCGAAACAACACAACCGGGTAGTAGTAGGAAAACTAGATGAGAAACTAGTGATTGGCACAAATTTTATGATTATATTCCGGACGAAGAAAATCCGGGTGTAGGTATAAAAGTTTGTAAAGCATGTTCGAAGCCATACAAATGGAAGATGGGTGAGGGAATAGGTACAATAAGACGACACATCCAAAATGTACACAAAGAACTTCTTGTAGACCTACCCGACCAACAAAAAATCTACCCTAGGACTGGTGTAGTTGATAGCCATTCTTATAATCCCGAACTTGTTCGTCGAAAAATGGCCCGACTAGTAATCAAGGAAGAGTTACAATTTTCCTATTCGGAAAGTAGGGACTTAGAAACTTTTAATCAAACCGCATTAAACTCCCATTTTAAAACAATCCCTAGGAATACTTGCAAATATGATTGTTTTAAAATGTACAATGAAATGAGTGAAGTTTTGATTGTCATTTTATGGAGTTAAACTTGTAGAGTTTCTTTAACTTTCAATTGTTGGACAGGTTGCAACAATATTCCAATGATGGGAATAACTTGTCATTAGATCGACAGTGGTTGGATTATTCAAAAAAGGATCATATCACTTGTTGCGTTGCCCTATCCCCATTGTGGTATTGAAATTGCAAATCGTATTTTAGAAAAATGTGATGTTTTTCATATTGGTGATAAAATTATGTGTATAAGTTTTGATAATGCATCTAACAACAATGCATCAATTAGTATATTAAAAATCGCATTAAACCTTCCATCTGACAATATTTTCATGTTAGATGTGCATGTCATATTTTAAATTTATGTGTTCAAGATTCATTAAAAATAGCCGAATCATATATAGTTAACATTAGAAATTGTGTACATTTTGTTGCATTAAGTGGCACCATATTCCAAGAATGGAAAGCTTGATTTAGGCTTAAAAATGTACATTTTAGAAAATTTCCAGAGGATGTTAAACACCGATGGAACTCTACTTTGATTTGCTACATGTTGTTACTGAATATAAAGAATGTATAAATGATTTTTGTATTGCAAAAAATATATCAAATTTTGAAATGACTCCTTAAGCTTGGTTTTATGCCGAATCTTTGTTGAAATTTTTAGAACCTTTTAAAACCGCTACTTTCAAATTTTCAAAATCTTATGAATTCACTTCTAACAGCATTTTTATTTCAATAGTTACTATGATGCAAACTTTCAAAGATGATGCCACATTTAATTTACTTGCACAAATTCAATCAAAAAACCTAGGACTAATCAACCAAATGAATTACATTGATATAATCAATAAGATTCTGAAAGTTTTACTTCTTCACTAGATATTTTACAATGGTGGAAGACCATGAACATACTTATAGTATTCTTAAATATATGGCTAAAGATCTACTAACTCCTCCTGTCTCTATAGTTGCTTCAGAAAGTGCGTTTTCTACAAGTGGCAGGTAGGGCTGCAAACGAATTAAGCTATTCGCGAGCTATTCGGCTCGAGCTCGGTTAAAGCTCGGCTCGAACTGAGCTCGAGCTCAAAACTAAGCTCGTTTCGTAAACGAGCCGAGCTCGAGTTTGGTTTTTTTTTTTAGGCTAAGCTCGCGAGCTATTCGGCTCGAATACAGTCAAAGCTCGGTCAAAGCTTGGCTTGAGCCGAGCTTGAGCTCAAAACTAAGCTCGTTTCGTAAACGAGCCAAGCTCGAGCCTGAAGGTATTCGGCTCGGCTCGGCTCGATTGCAGCCCTAGTGGCAGGGTTCTAACCGATTACAGGAATCGCTTGAAGCCCCAATCGTTAGAGATACTCGTCTGCACGGAAGATTGGCTGAAGGCCGAAGATAAGACTCAAGGAAAAGGGTTCGACACGTCTACAAGTGGAGGCAACTTGCCGGACGAACAACAACAACAACAATAGCAACCAAAATGAAGAATTGAAGACCAACAATAACAACAAAAAATTAGAGACCAACAAATTGAAGACAATTGTAAATGTATAAAAAATTGTATAAATCTTTGTTTGTTATAAAAAATTAGGATAATTGAAGAAAATTGAAATTGTATCGAAGAAATTTGTTATTGTATAAAATAAATTTGTAAAAAATCTTTATTTCTTATTACAAATTGGGAAACTTGTACAAGTTGAAATCATATTAATAATATATACTTTTTTTTTGGCAATTTCACTCTTTGATTCTTATTATTATTATTACAAGTAATCTGCACGTGCAATGCACGTTTTATGGGTTAGCACGTGCAATATGGACTGAGGATATGCACGTGCAATGCACGGATTTGATGGAGGGAGAGGAAGAGACGTTTTCAATTTTTGAGGGAACAGAATTTTATGGAGACTTTAAATGTGAAGTGAAAATTACATAATTAACCATATAGATTTTTTTTAGCTTTTTATGTATATGGGGACATGATAGTAAAAAGCCGCTAAAATGGGGCTTTGCTTAATAATAGTATAGATATTTTTTATTATTATTAAAATTACTTTTTTTCAAAGTAAAAAAAAAATTAGACGGGCCCAACTCGCGACCCGACCCGACCCGGGTTGGACCCGAATTGGTTCGCGGGTTGGGCGGGTCGACTTTTTGCATTTCCGACCCGGCCCGGCCCGGATGCCACTAGGACTCGACCCGAACCTGCCCTAGTTGGGTTCCAACCCGGACGGGTTCGATCTGACCCGGCCCGGTCAACCCGTTTACCAACCCTAGTCCAATGGTCTTGTTACAGATTTGGTCATGAGAGCGTCTACACTTGGGTCGTCCCCGAATTACGAGACCGACGGACGATTGGATGGCCGAAGCACCAAATGTGGATGTGTTAGCACCCTTAGGTGTATATTGGGCAGGTAAACGGAGTTATAGAGACAACTCAAAAGGTGTACTAATTTACTATAGAGACGAGCTCGACCAACTACGAGAAAGGTTCGTGATTTGGGTTCCGTATATACTCGAGCGGGTGGGGAGACTACCACTGATGTGCATGACCGGGTCACAGTTGTGGATGACGACGGCTCCACTCATCAACTTTGGTATAGTGGAGCATCCGCGGCTAGAGAAAGTCCTTTGGCAATTCGGTCTTCAACAAAATCTACCCAAAATATGCGCGAACCTATACAACTTTGAGTTACACGCTGTGAGGGGTACCGGTCGTATGCCTACCCATGATTGGGCAGATTTCCATTGTGTTCATGTTGCAGAATGAAATGAGCGACGGTTTGAACTCGTAGATGTTCCACTGTACGATGGCACACATCAAACGAAGTATATGGAATGGTACAGATCTATTACACTTTTGTACATCTCTCCTAATACAGAACTACCTACTGGTATTCAACTACCAATTCAGGAAAGAGAGATTGAACCACCACCCGCATATTCTAGTTCACAACCCATGTTCCAACCGAAGGCGTCATCTATACGTACATTGGTGAGTATAATGATTAAATTTTATTGAAATTTCCTTATTTTTAAAGCGATTAAATTGTTTATAAATCCGAATGTGTTTAATATTTTTTTTTGTTTTAGATCGATAACACATGGGATATGACACAAAAATGCACATAGGTACTCAAAAGTAATGTTGCCCAACCTATGAAGAAGTTCCCTCAGAAGATGCTCTCTTCATGTCGTAGCAATTTAGATGTTTTGGGAAAGAATGAAGCTTTGAACTGTTATTTGGATAAATTTGTACGTAAACAACGACGTAAGAGCGTGAGGGGTAGGCTATATTGGTCCTGGACCTCGTTTTGCTGTCGAAGAGGATGCACCAACCTACACCAACGCATTGTAAAATTATTATTAGTGTAGTAACAATACCACTATACAAAATTCAGAATATAAATTAATAGTTTTCTTACTTCTGTGGAATGTTCGCCCCGACCACTAACAGGTGACCTTCCGGTTCTCCTAGTTCTAACCATTTCTCTGTAAGAAAGTTCACATATATAAAACAATTTGTTCACAAAAAATTGCCATATATATAGATACGAAACAAAATACGTGAGAAAATCGCATAAACGGCTTTCAAAAAATACAAACTATGCGATTGAGTCTAAATTGCTGTACACAAGCTAACGCAACTTGTACAATCGAGTTTGGACTCACGGTCTTCGAGATACGGCCGTGAATCGCTTTCACTCTTGAAAAAAGAGCGGAATGCGATCCACGAACGCATATAGCAAACTGTGGGTGAGAACTCACAACTACAAGTTACTTTGGCTTATCAGTGGCGAAAATGACCTACTCGAACAATTTCGTAATTTTTGAGCAAGTTCTATATTGAAAACTCGCTAAATACATAACAAAATACGTGAAAAAACCACACAAACAACCACCAAAAAATACAAAACTTTACGATTGGGTCGGACTCTCCGCACACAATCCAACAGAACTTGTAAAAGCGAGTTCCGACCCACGATTTCAAAGATACGGCCGTGTATCACTTTCAATCTTGAAAAAGAGCGGAAAGCACATTGACGTATCTCGCAAATCGTTGGTCGGAACTCGCAACTACAAGTTGCGTTGGGTTGTAAATGGTTAGCCCGACCTACTCGCACAGTTTCGTTTTCTTTGGACTAAGTTTGAGCGGTTTCCTAGTGAGACCGTACTAAAAAGGTTCCGAGGTATATAGAAGTTCTTTCATATACGCGACAGAACAATACAAACGAGATGCCAAAAATACGAAATTAGGTCGTTAGGTCTGGCACACCAAACACAAGCAAACGCAACTTGCAGAGGTGAGTTCCGACTCTTGGTTTGTAATATACGACTGTGTATCGCTTTATATCCATTTTATTGAATAAAAGTGATAAATGGACGTATCTTGCAAAGCGTGAGTCGAAAACTGCATCTACAAGTTGCATTGCCTTGTGTGTGGTGAGTCTGACCTACTCGTAAAATTTGAAAATTTTTGGATCTCGTTTGTTTGCTTTTTCTATATTCTACAACTTCAACTACCACTACATCTACAAAAATGTCAACAAAATATATACAACACACATGATACAAAAATTGTAGACTCTCTAAATTGCTAAATAACGATAAGTCTGAAGCGTTATTTAGCATGAACTTCCCAAAATGCCCCTCTGCTCTAATAGGAGCTCCGCTTCGAATCTGAGCGGCACCGACCTCAGCTGTCGATCAAGATCAAGAGCAATCCAACGGCCCAGATCGCTGTTTCCCAATCCGTTGAAAACGAACTCATTTTCAACTGAGCAAAACTCATATATATATATATATATATATATATATATATATATATATATAGAGAGAGAGAGAGAGAGAGAGAGAGAGAGAGAGAGAGAGAGAGAGAGAGAGAGAATTAAATAAATAAAGGAGTTGTTTTAGGGGGGATTTGAATTTGAGTTTTGGGGAAAAACTTTGGGGGGGGGGATGTGTTTTGTGTGGTTAGATCTGTGCCTTTAATTTTGGGGAGAATGAAGGAGAGCCACTTGATAGCTTTCTTTGTGTTTTATGATATAGATATTATATATTATATGCTTTAGAAATTACAGGGTGTTGCATTCACCCCTTGAGAAATTAGCATCCTCGCTGGGCACGGGGCATGCACAATCTAGTGCAGGATCTAATTTCTAGCCGATGTGGAGCATCTGCTCTTCTATCCGCCCTATTAATCATGATCCCGGAATCTACCGCCCGACTTGGTCTATAGTCCCGAAATTCAGCGCTCGACTATAGACATGTCCCACACTCGGTGTCGAATGTCGGCTCCAATACCATTTGTAACGCCCCTGCCTCAGACTCCGACAATTTATACAATTTATCATACAAATTATTTATAGTATAGTACAATTGCCCACCACAGGCTGCCTCTAAAAAGGTGGTTAACCAGATTGGTGACTCTTGATCATAAGCTATATTATTTATTATTATATATTCTAGTGTTATTCCCGATATGGGACAAATCCAAACCTTCTCTTCTCTCTCCCCCGTGACACAGCAACCCACAGGCTTGCGAGCCTCATGCCACGTGGCAAGACAGGACAACATGCGTGCTTTCCAATTCAAATCCGGGCGGGCCCCCCTGTTCCTCCGCTCAGATGACGTTAGCCCACTACACAGGCAACTCATGCTGCTCTTTTCTCAATGGTGGGCCCCTCTTTACCACATAATTACAAGTCTGCCATCACCTTCAATATTATATATATATATATATATATATATATATATATATATATATATATATATATATATATATATATATATATATATATATATATATATATATATATATTGAAATTACGGGGTGTTACAATTTTAAACTTTATTTCGGAATGAGAGATACTTTAATTGCATTTTTGTATTCTTTAACTTGTAGAGTATCGTTAACGACCGATTATTTGAAAGGTTGTAACGATATTCCGATGATGAGCATAATATGTCATTGGATCGATAGTGATCAGCTCATTCAAAAGAGAATCATATCACTTGCCGCTTTGTCGTACTCCTATAGTGGTATGGTTATCGAAACACGTATTTTAGAAGTTTGTGATTTATTTCATATTTGCGATAAAACTTTTTCGATTAGTTCTGATAATGCCTCCAACAACACTAGTTCAATTACTTTATTACAATAACAGTTAGCTCCTCCATGTCTTGCAATTTTTCATATTAGATGTGCATGTCATATTCTTAACTTATGTGTACAAATGCTTTAAAAGTAATTGATCCATATGTGAATGTAATTATAAATTGTGTACATTTTATCGTTTTGAGTGGTATTATGCTTTAACAATTCAGAGAATGGTATAATCTTAAGGGAGTAAATTTTAAAAAAATTTCCTGGAGATATTAAACACCGATGGAATTCTACTTTCGACTAATTGAATGTAGTTACTCAATATAAAGTGGTTATAAATAAATTTTGCATTGCAAAAAATATGGAAGATTTTCAAACGACGCCCAATTCTTCGTTTTTTGCAGAAAGTTTGTTAAAAAATTTGGAATATTTTAAGACTGCAACTTTGAAATTTTAAAAATCTTATGATTCCACTTTTAGTAGTATTTTTTTCGAATAAATACTGTGATGCAAACTTTTCAAAATATGATTTCACATCCTTACATTGGCCATATTGTTATTCCCGCTTATGATAAATTTTTGAAATATTTTAATCATTCTTCTATGTTGTATTTTTTTTTTTTTTTTTTGACTGAAAAAGGTAGGTCATGCCTACCTCAAAATCTATATAAATATATACGCAAAATGATCAGTACAAAAAACTGCAGTAGAGTGATGCTCAGGTTATGAGAGGGGTTAAGTTCGAGATGGCACGATAGTGGACCGTAGAGAGGGCAGCAGACGTCTGTCGTACACCTCAATTAGGGCCACTGTCGTGATCTCATCCCCCTTCCCCTCCCTTACAAGCAACCGAGGCATTCAAACCCCTAGCAGTAAAACAGTACAGGAATTAAGCTACATATAGTATCAGTCAAGATACTGGATCAGTCTCAAAATACAACACAAAACAGAGTAACTGAAAACAAGTACTAAAGCATCCTTTAACTTGCATTCTCGGCAGATGTGTCCCCTTGAGCAGGCTTCATGAGATCACTGTCCCCTGTTCTGCCCAACTCCTCCATGATCTTAGTCTTCTTCTTGGAAGCGTCACTCGAATCTAGCCATTGAGAAAACCAGAATTTAGAATTAGCAATGAGAGTGTTTACCGATGTTTGCTTGCAGGAAAAAATCCTATCATTTCTAGCATTCCATATTGACCAACAGACAGCGATAGTAATAAGATGCCATGCATGAGTGTATTTATGCTGTTTGTTGTCAAAACACCATGTAGAAAAGCATTCGGCAATAGAAGCAGGCAGTGTGTGTATGTCAAATGCTCTAGAAAAGTGAAGCCAAGTTTGAGTAGCCTTCGGGCACTCAAAGAAGATATGGTAGGTGGTCTCCGTATGATAATCACAGTCACTACAAGCTATATCACCATTCCAACCTTTGGAATGAAGTCTGTCTCTGGAGTTGAGTTTCTCCCCACTCAGCATCCAGATGAATATCTTGCATTTGAGAGGGGCGCAGCTGCTCCAGCATGCACGATAAAAGGGAGAGAGTAAGCCGGAGTAGGTGTAGAAGCGATATGCTGACTTGACTGAGAAGCACCCAGAGGAGTCATGGTTCCAATTGGCTCTGTCAGGCTGATGAGAAGATGGTTGGAGAGAGGAGATGTTTTGAAGTAACTGTTGCTTCTCAGCTAGAATAATACTATTGGAGGAAGTATGAAGACTTGGTCACCAAGTCCAATGATCTTGATGAAAGCACCCTTGTGATCTCAGAGAGGCGGCTTTGTTCCAGGCAGCATCATAAAGGTTAGGGTATAGATTGGCGATGCATTGCTTATTAATCCACTTCGATGTCCAGAATTTGAGGAATGCTCCATCTCCAAGCTCCCATGAGATCCCTTGATCAAATTGCTCTTTGAGTTTGCAAAGATTTTTCCAAAAGTCAGAAGAAGTGGACGGACAAATGAAGCTTGCGCTGTCACTTTGGAAGTACAGGGATTTTAAAGTTTGCGTACAAAGAGACTTGTCGGTGTGAATCTTCCACCACCATTTCAGCAGTAGAGCATGGTTGAAGAGCTGGAGGTCAAGCACCCCAAGGCCTCCTTGTTGCTTTGGTTGGCAGATGCGTGCCCAGCTGGTGCAAGAGATCCCTGAAACCTGTTTGTCGCCTCCGACCCAGAAGAAACGACTTCTTATTTGATCAATGCGCTTAATTACCCATTGCGGCAACATAAAGAAGGATGCGAAGTAAGTCGGGAGTGCGCTGAGCACGGAGTTAATGAGGATCAGCCTTCCTCCACGGGAGAGCATTTTGCCTTTCCATGTTGAGAGCCTGCGCTCAATTTTGAGCAGTAAGGGCTGCCAGTCCCTCTTCTTAAGCCTGCCTTTTGCAAGAGGCATTCCGAGGTATTTGGTAGGCAAGGAGTCTTGCTTACAACCAAGGATGTGAGAAAAGGCCTGTAGCTTAGCTTGAGAGCGCCCAAAGTAAGTGATGGCTGTTTTGGACAAGTTGATATGAAGACCTGATATATTTGCAAACAGATGCAAAAGTACCTTCAAGTGAAGTACTTCCTGCTCATTTCCTTTGCAGAATAGCAGAGTATCATCTGCAAACTGTAATATAGAGAGGTCTGCCAGGGTACCTCGAAGGTCTAATCTTGAGAATGTGTCGTTGATCCTACCGACGCGCAACATTTGCGCTAGGACATCCACAGCAAGGATAAAAAGCATCGGAGATAGAGGGTCTCCTTGCTTAAGTCCCCTTTTGGATTTGATTATCTTCCCCCCGATTCCATTGACTAGGATATTAGACTTAGTGGAGTGTAGCATTGCCTTAATCCAAGAGCACCAACGTGGCCCAAAACCCCTAGCTTTCAAAAGCTGATCCAAGAAATCCCAATTAAGCATGTCAAAGGCTTTGCGAAAATCAATCTTTAGCATAATAGTATCTGACTTCTTTGAGCAACATAAATTGATGGCTTCATGAGCGACTAAGAAGCAGTCTACTGTAGATTTGCCTCTGAGAAATGCACTCTGAGATGAAGAAACAAGAGAGTGAAGGAGTGGACTCAATCTGTTGGCAAGAATCTTAGTGAAAATCTTCATTGAGCAGTTTAACAGACTGATGGGACGAAAATCAGCCACCGTGGAAGCTCCATCGCACTTAGGGATGAGCACAATAGTTGAATAGTTCAATCTATCGAAGGTGGCTTCACCATGCTGAATGGCTAGGAGCATACTGCACAGGTCCTCTTGGATAGTGTCCCAGTGTTGCTGATAGAAGTACATGGGGAAGCCATCAGGTCCCGGAGCTTTGTCTCCATTCATGTCAAACACCGCCTTCTTAATTTCCTCTCTACTGAAGTCAGCATCTAGAATAGAGAGGTCTATATTGGTGGATGGATACAGAGTCGACCAATCAATAATGAAGTCAGAGTTATTGTTGGAGCCACAAATTTCCTGAAAATGATCGTCAAAGCTGGATCGGATGGTTGATTGGTCGGTGATCAGGTTACCTTCTTGAAGCAGAGAGTAGATGAAATTCCTGCGTCGTCGCCCATTAGCCATTGAGTGAAAGAACTTGGTATTAGCGTCCCCTTCTTTGAGCCAGGTGATGCGTGAACGCTGGCGCCAATAGATGGTCTCAGTTTGAATGAGTTTGTGATATTCCGATCGAGCAGAGTTGAGCTCAACTTCTTGGGAATCAGAGAGGCTTTGTGATTCAGCTATCACGTCCAGATCATGAATACTTTGCAGCAGTGAGGCCTTGCGCTTAGGTATATGACCAAAGACCTCATATCTCCACCGTTTTAATCTCCTTTTGAGAAGATTAAGCTTATGAGCAAGTATGTCAACCTTGGAACCTGTGCAAACAAAGCTGTTCCACCATTGCTCAATATTTTGATTGAAGTTTTCATGAGATGCCCAGGCCTTTTCAAATTTAAAGTAGTGAACTTTGTGATGTATCGCTTGAGAGTCAAGAATAATAGGACAATGGTCCGAAGCGATACGGGGCAGAGAGTGTTGGATGCATGATGGGAAAGCTTGGTCAAACTGGCTAGTAATCAGAAATCTGTCTAGCCTCGCATAAGAAGCACTTTGGCGCAAGTTGGACCATGTAAATTTTCTCCCTGCAAGTGGCAAATCAATAAGCTGCAATTGTTGTATCCAATCTCGGAAATTCTTCATATCTCTGCTAGAGCCTGAGCCTCTATTGCGCTCTTGGTTGGATATGGTCACGTTAAAATCTCCACAGATAACCCATATATCACTGAGAGACTTGCTCCGCTGCACAATTTCATGGAAACAGAGTTCCCTATCATCAAGCTCAAAGGGAGCATACACAGAGGTAATTGACCACTGAACACCTGAAGCTTTGGTACGGAAGGAGATAGAGATTGAAAATATATCAACAGCACAATAGGTACAATCAAAGAGGTTGTCATTCCATCCAATTAGAATGCCCCCTCTACTATCAATCGCATCGAGACCTCTCCAGGAGTTAATAAGATTGCCTCCAATGGAGGACAATTTTCTAGGGGATGGAGCAGAGAGTTTGGTCTCTTGGAGACAAACTACGTCAATTTGAGCATTTCTAAGGCCATCTTTAACTAAGGCACGCTTAAAGGGGTTGCCTAGCCCTCTAACATTCCAGCTTCCTATCTTCATTGAAGTGAAAGAGCACAGCACAAGCATGATAAAATAAAAAGCATGCAACAGTCTCAGGCACTAGTTGAGATGTTGCTGTTGATCAGGGTGATCAACTGCAATCTCCACAACTTGCTTGAGTTTGGTGATCGAATGTGGCCCAGCAGCCGCCACTCCCACCGATTCCACAACTTCCAGGAGATCATCATTCGAAAGCAAATTGAAAGGATTCTGACTGGCTGAATTAAAGGAGTTCTTCGATGAGGATGTACCTGAAGCTTTGCGTAGGGATGCACTCTTGGCCGAAGTGCGCAGATGTTGGAGGAATGGTCTTGTGGTTGGCAGTCTGGTAGCCGAACGAATACGTTTACGGCGCCTGCTAGTACCTTCATCAAAGCCAGGTGGACCAGAATCTGTGGAAGAGGGTGCTGCTTGACGGCGAGGGATCAGTGACCTTGTGCGGAATGTGGAGGTTGCGCCAACTGCTAGCGGCTGAATACTCTCAGACTTGGAGTCCTGTTTCCCAAGCTCTGCCTCTATGGCTTGCTCAAATGCTGGCTTGATATGATCAAAAAGAGACTGGGGAATACAAACAGGCTTCCCTTCCCAGGTCAAATGACAAAGTTGCTCCTCTATCGCAATGTCGTGAGAATTCTCAGAGCTGTTCGGCTGAATCTGGGAGGCTTCGGATGGGATATGCACGTTGTCTTTGGGGGAATCAGAGTTGATGACAATGATAGGTGGAGCAGTTGTTTGCACAGCTGGGACCACAGGAATCTCAACATTCGGGACCATAGGAATCACAGCATGCGGGGCCGCATCAGTCTCCGCATTTGGGGCCACATTTGGGATCTTAATACTCGAGTCAGCCATACCTGAGATATTCAAAAAATGCTTACCAAATAAGGAAGGATTTGGTGGGGCCTGAAACCGCGCCGCCAAATCCTGAGCTGTATCAACCGTTTCCTTGAATTTAGCTTTCCCCTTGTGGTCGCCTATCACTCCCTGATTTGGCTCCGAGATATGCGGTTGCAGTTGAACAGGATTATTCACCGGCTCATCTGGCTTGCACGTCGGCGGTGACTCTCTCCGACGCCAGAAATTGGTGGAAGACCCCTGTTGATCCGAGAAGAGCTTAGTCTTGCCGCTGGCCACATCAGCGGTGGGGATGGGGCTGCCGTAGATGAGGACTGGCACTTCATGGATCTGAATCTCTTTAGTCCAGGGCACCTGGTAGTGAATCATCACGTTCTTGGGAATGTGGCTGACATCTTCTACTTCGATTAAGACCAGAGCCTGTTCTCTCATGGCTGCTGCTTTCATGTCCCCGCTCAGAGTTACCAGCTTGCCAAAGGGGCGGACAATCTGTTCAACAGAAGAATGATTCCACATGTGATACGGCAAGAGAGGGACGTTGATCCAGATGAAGCAAGGTTGGGGTTTCATCTTCGCCCCAAAGTCCATTGACCATGGGGAAAAGGTCGCATTAAACCCAGAGAAGCTAAACATCCCCTCCGAGATGGCTCGTGCTGCATCCTCATCTGAGGGGAACTGCACATGGAAAACTCCATCGGAGACTTTCTTGACAACCCACCACCCCCCTTGCCTTCTCCATGCAAAGTTCAGGGCACTCTCCACGGTGGCAGCATCAGGCTTTGATCTAGGGTTGATTAGGTGGAGAAATGCGCTTGCATGCAACGCCGGGAGTGCTGCTGCGAGTTCAGAGTTGTGGTAAACTTCAACGGCCATGGAGTCTCGTCGATTGAAGAGGGGGCAGTCCCTGGCCCTGTGTCCCATCTTTTTGCAATTGAAGCAGTGTATACCGCCTTTCCGACAGTCCACCGCGTAGTGGCCCGAGTCGCCGCATCTCATGCATCGGACTTCCATCTTCTTCCGGCGTTGGATCTGATGAGGTTTCGAGGGATGGGTGGAGCGGAAAGGAAAGGAGGGGGGGCGGAATGGAGTGGGTTTGGTTGGGATTTTCGATAAAGAAGGTGAAGGGGCAGGGTGTAAGTGGCGTGGGCGTGGGTATCGAGGGGGATAATGATGAGGGGTAGCCGCCATGAGAACCTGAGCATAAGATCTGCTCTTGTTCCAAGGCGTCCATGCTCTCTCCTCTCTCCTCTCTCCTCTCTCCATTTCTTCTATGTTGTATTGTATTGATATTGTAATGATTTATCGTATCAAATTAGTGGGTAGGAAGAGTTTGATTGAAATATTTTTTACTTTACCTGGGGAAGACTCTCAATTTGAATGTAATGATTATTTAGCTATATTTGAGTTGACATTGAATAACTTGTATGATTTGTATGATATAACTTATGCATCTAGTTGTACAACACGACAAATTAGTATAGTAACTTCTTATTATTCTTCTAGAGGTAACAGTAAGAGTACATTAGAATATGTCACTGCAAAATTACTTTCTCGTATTCAATCTAAAAAACCTAGGACCAATGCACCTAATGAATTAAACTGGTATAATCCACTAGATAGTGAGAGTTCTAGTTCTAAGATTGAAGTGTTACAATGGTGGAAAGAACATGAAACTCTATTTTCAATTCTTTCAAGTGTCTACTGTTTCATCATGTGTCTACAGTTGCATTAGAAAGTGTTTTTCTTCAAGTGACATGGTTTTATTCGACTACAGGAATCGCTTGAAGCCAGATTCATTGGAGATGCTCGTGTGCATCGAAGATTTGATGAAAGCTGAAGACAGAACTCATGGAAACAGAGTGGACGCCTCAACAAGTGGAAGCAACTCGCATGAAGATCAATAAGCTGAGTAGGAAATTTAGGGCGATGAGATCATAGGTTTAGGTTAAGTAGAGGTGCACGACAGTAGTCAAATGCCTTCTCTTTAATCTAACTTTAGGATATCTCGAACTCTAGATTATCTCCTTAAACATGTAATTCAATAAATTTGTATGACTTTTTAGTTTTTTTAACGTGTATTTGTATATAATTTGACTAGTAATTTACACGTGCGATGCACGTCTTTATAAATATATATATTTTAAAAAAATCCGACATTGTCTGGCATCGAACCGATGACCTCCTTTATATTTAGTTATGCATCTGCATTGTAAGTATTTGTTTGGTTATAATACACGTGTTTGTTTGGTTACACAATCCCCAACTCTCGCATTAAAATATTAGATTAGATTGTTATAAAAACTTATTACAAGTTGAAATGAATAATATAACATATTCTACATCGATCCTTTTTTTTAGTTAAAGAAAAAAAATTTAAAAATTTAAAAATATCGGGCCAACCTGGACCAGCCCGACCCGGGTCAAGTTAGACCCATAAGGGTTCGCAAGTCGGTTCGAGTTGAAATTTTGGAACTCAAACCCTGCCCGAGCCCGCCCCTTGCACGAGCAAACTCGCCGGGTTGGGGCCTTGCCCGATTGCGAACCCTAAGTATATGGCTTTCTTTTTCCCTTTTACTAATTATTTTATTTTTCTTCTATAATTTTTTTTTTGATAAAAGATGACCTCGTCATCGTTTCATTAATGCAATATTAAAGAAACAAAGTAGTACTACATACAAAGATCAAACCAAACTCAGTCTAATCCGAATACCGAACAACAACAGAACGACAATGAAACGACTACCAGAAAACAACAACAACAACAAGATAGCTAACTAGAAAGCGGTAAGATACAAGTGATACACTGCCGTAGGGCACCCATCTGTAGCAACTCTGCGACTGCCTCCATCCCATGACACCAACAGGACTGTCTCCAGCTGCTATCCCTGGGAATCGAGACCTATGTCTCCTATTCCTCTTCTTCCATCCGCAAACGTTTCATAGCGCCCCGGTTACCTCCGCAGGCAGATGCTGGCTCCTTTCCTTTTGCTGCCACCCTGATCAGATCTTCCTCTCTAGGACCTTGCAATCCCCATTTGTCTAACTGCCTCTTGGTTTTCCTTTGATACTCCGTGATCTTCTTCCCTGTACTGCCCAAGTCAATCGGCATCACATCAATATCTCCCTCGTCAGCCTCTGTAACTGAGATTACATTATCCTCTCCAATTCCCTGCAGAGCGCCAATCATAGCATCCTCTTCCTCCCTCATCTCGGTCACGAGCCTCCCGGACCCATTGTCCTGAACATGTAAATTGTTTTCCCCCGTCTCGGAGACCTGCTGCACTCCGTCGCCCACTTTCCCAATAGAAATCGCTGATAAGCCCAGAGCTCTCTTCAGTGGACCAGACCCCTGTATTGTGGCTCTATAGAAACTGTCAGTTCCAGGATCTTTTGAGTGCCCACCCTTCTCAAAAAGTCTTAGAACATCCCCTGCCAAAACTTTGGGATTTTTCTTCTATAATATTGTACACGAAACCATGCATTAAAAAAGAAGAAAATAATAATATCGGCCTAGTTGTCTTACTTTCGCATTAATTAAAAAGAATGACACTGAAATGTACGTGCAAATCATAACTTGTATGAAACTTATTTCAATTTTGTTTTCTTTTTGAAGTTGTACGAAGGATTCACGAGCCTCACATGGATAATCAATAAATATCTGTTCTTCACTGTGCGCTGAAGCTCCTGATTAAATGGGGCAGATTAAATGGGTTGCACTGTCCGAATGATCTATTAAACTCAAATTTGATGGATTATTGGAAGGGAATAATGGCGTCTACGAATATGTCTATTGAGATTTGTGTGACAGACTCTCGTTGGTTGGTTGGGGGGAAGCAGATTGTGTCGACATCTATCAACGTTATTAAAATGAAAGATTTATAAATAACTCTTAGGGTCTTTCATATGTTGTATGACGACGGTCCTATTCTTATTGAAAGAGATTCAAAGCTCATTATCGATCAGATGAAATTGTATATTACTCATACTTGAAGATTTGAAAATTTGTGAGATACAACATATTTATCGAGAGGAGAATATGTATACTGACTGTGTTGCAAGAAATGGGCGCAATAGTGTGGTCAACGTATTTTATGAGTGTATATCTCTCACTTGAGTTTATTGTTTTCCCGAGGAAGATACTAAAAAAACACCGAATAATAAAGCTTTACGAAAAGAATCCATAAACGAAAAAAAAGGAGTAATGCTATAGCCACTACTTACTTCACTACCAGATTCTTCTCTACCTGATGTGGCAGTCTAGTCAGCAATGCCACATCAGCATCCCACTTAAAATATATTATTCATTAATTAATTCTAACCATATCAATTAACTCTTCATCTTCCACTCCATTCCTTCCCCTTCCTATCTACAGTCTCTTCCTCTTCTCACCCAATATTCTCAGAAGTAATTAACGCCGCTGCCTCCTCCCGCTGCCGCCGCTTCTTCTCGCTGCCCCTACGCGCCGCAGCGTCCTCCCGCTGCCGCCGCGTCGTCGCCGCTGCCTCGCACCGTCGATAGATGGTACAATCAAGATCGTGGCTAATAGACCATGTCTAGCATAATTGACGACTATCGCGATTTAATTCAAAATTTTATCGCGTTTTGATATAATTTTAATCTAATTTTATCGCATTTTTTTGAAATCTGCCTGCATAATATTCACATCGGGCATATAGAACATGATATGTATCTTGCCCATAATTAGTTTAATTGCAATCAAACTGGATAATTTTTTACAACTTTATTTGTCTCTGTACCTTTTTAGATTAATATACAGTCAAATACTTGAATCACTGTACTTGACCCTTTCTTTCTTCTATGTATATTTTCATGTATATTTAGAAGGGTATAGAATGAGGAACTTGAGCAGAGTACTAATTCCGTAAGATTTGTGAATAAATGGTCTGAAACTTAAAGTTGTATTACCCACAAATCTTGCGGATGAGCCAATTTTGGATTCAAAATAGAAAATACTTAATGCAGGCACTAAATTTAGTGACATTTTTTTTATAGATAACGTAAGTATGTAACTATTTATTTTATTGTTTTTGACAGTTGTTGAAACCTTGATGGTTTGATGCTGATATGTTTTTAAATGCTTTTGTTAATAAGTTGAGGGTGCTTATAGTACATAAAAAGCCTTCATGTGAAATTTTGATATCTGTACTGGTGTTATAAGTACTGCGTGGTTATATACCTAAGAAAATTTTGCCCGTACTACCCCACTTTTTGAAAATATTTAGCCGTCTGCCCTACTTTCCAAAACAATTAGTGATATGTCCTTATTTAGGACACGTCAGCAACAAATGTTATTGAAAAAAAGGGCATAGGTTATTTCGATGCCGTTCTTTCCAATAACGGCATCTGTTTGAAAAAAAAATTGCATGCCGTTATTTGGAATAACGGCATCAGTATATTTGTCTTATAAGTGTGAATCTTCTAACTTTAAAAAGTTCTAAGTGCGAAAAAAACTTATAAACAATGCCGTTATCCTGAATAACGACATTCGAATGACTAATGTCGTTATTGAAGAAAACGACATCAGTTATATATCAATATGCACTCTTACCGTTGTTTGGAAAGAATTAATAAAAAGTAAAAAAAAAATTATAACTGATGCCGTTATTTGGAATAACGGCATCAGTTATCATTTTTTTTAACTTTTCAATGACCAAACTTCCATTGACTCCAACATTTTTTGCAATCAACTTTGAAGGATAAGTTCCAGCTCTTTTAAAAATGTCTGCACCAATCTGCAGAATAACAGAAGGTATGTAAGACAACGGTTTACTAAAGTGAATATACTGCACCTATATGATGAATTAACTGAAACAGATGAGCAAAATAGGATAAATGTATATTCATGTATTTTGTTCAAGCTAGGTCATTGGTTGAAGTAAAGTGGAAACCCAAGCACACCTCAAACCAAAAAACTCCTGAGCAATATAGTTATCATACTTACTGTGTACATTATTATTTACATAGATTACTTATTCTTCACAATGATGTCACACGATAAAAACAGCAGAATGCAAGGATTATACATGCATACTGTAAATTAAAGTTATTAAACAACACAGTGAGAATAAAATATAGAATAAACACTTAGAAAGACAATTTTACATGGTTCAGTCAACAACCACCCACGAAGATCTCTCCACTATCAATGAAGGTCTACAAATAAGGTCTACAAAAAAAGTTAACAAAAAATGAAAACTGATGCCGTTATTCCCAATTATAATTTTTTTTACTTTTTATTAATTCTTTCCAAACAACGGCAAGAGTGCATATTGATATATAACTGATGTCGTTATCTTCAATAACGGCATTAGTCATTTGAATGCCGTTATTCAGGATAACGGCATTGTTTATAAGTTTTTTTCGTACTTAGAACTTTTTAAAGTTAGAAGATTCACACTTATAAGACAAATATACTGATGCCGTTATTCCAAATAATGGTGATATGGCTAAAAATGGGTTTAATCGGAACCGTCCAAATCAGACACAAAGCCCAGGGGTAAAACGGTAATTTCCTCTACCTATGGATCCGAGATGGGTACTGGATCTTGTCGTCAAAGATCCAATAACCCGCAAACGGATCCACCTCAATCGGGTGTTGGATTTTGGAATATACTCCTTGTAAACAGATTAGGAATGTAATCCCTAATTCCCAGTGGAGGAATAGGCATGAATCAGGGCCGTTGATTAAGATTTAATCAGAAACCCTAATTCTATCCCTCTGGATCGGGCTAAAGAAATTCAACAGCGGCAAAAATCCAACACTTACCGAAACCGCCGAATGAGCGATCTCGATGACATCGTCGCCTTCTCGTCTGGCCTCCATGGCGGCTCGGTCCTTCGGCGTGGCGAGGTGCTTGATGGCCTGCATGCTCGCCAGTGAGTTGTCGAGGAATCCATCGTGCTTCCGGACTTGCCAGTCCGGAATGTGGATCCTTTTATGCTCCTCTGTCAGGAGCTCCTCGGCTGCCACCGTCAGCGGCAGCGTTGTCATTCCGAGGGCTGCGGCGATAGGGAACTCGCCGACCCCAGCCGATGCCGAGGTCCCTGCACCGACGACGACCGGGCTGTCGAGGGTCTCCACCTCCTCGACCGAGGCAGCGATCCTCGGAGTCTTTGGGTTCGGCAACTTGGTCACGACCCTCTTGCGCTTCTTCGGCGCCTTGCTGGCGAGGCCTGCCCTCAAAGCTAGCACCGCATCGTAGTCCATCGTCTCTGCATTAAAAACAAAATCGGTTAGCACAATACAAATTATGAGAAGTAAGGTACGAAAAACAAAACATAACAGAGGCCACGTACTAGGATCTACGTGGCAGAGCCCTCCCTTGTACAGGACGTCCTCAGTCAGCTCCTTCCAATCGTACTTCGGCCGATCAAGGAGAGTCCAGACTGCCTCTTCTTCTTCAACACGAAGCTTGGGCAGCGCCCTCGCCCTCTTCGGCACCCCTTCCACCCAACCGGAGGGGATCGGCCAGGCCTCCGGACTCCGTACTATCATAAACTTCTTCCGCCAATGCTTGATGGAGTCGAGGCATATGACGAGCCTGCCGCCGTGCCTCGGAGCCAAATAATATCGGTACTCTGACTTGTTCCCTTGATGTAGCCGATAGAGTGTCCGAAGCACGTTCAGCTGCGGCTCGATCCCTGCAGCTTGGTAGTGAAGTACGAAGCCATTTATCACTCTCCATGCGTTCGGCATGAGTTGGATGAGGCTGACCCCGAACCAACTCAGCACAGTGACAGCGAACGTATGGAGAGGCAGCCGAGCCCCGACGATGAAGGCGTCGACCGGCCAGCAACACATGGTCACTGGCAGCGGCGAGTTGGCCCTAACCCCGGGACCCGGTAACATGAGCTCGTACTCATCCGGGATCTGGAAACAATCCCGGATCACTCCCAATTCCTCTTCGCGAAGGATCGACACCGTCTCGTCCGCCTCCGTCGTCTCCCTCGCTGCATTCTCCTCGAAGGACCTCCCCCTCCCGTGAACAATTTGCTCGGCTTGATCCTCCGGAAGCTCCCGAACTCTGTGAAGCCCAGTCAGCTGCCCCGGCAGTCTTCCGAACTCCCCCATACGCTTCAGATCCTCCACAATCGAATCTTTGCCGAACACCTTCTTGCCCTTAGTTGGAGTTGAATCTTCGACAACTTCAAGGGAGGGCTCGGACCAAGAGATCGACTCGGAGACAGAGGCAAGAGACATAGTTTATGGAATAAACTAAGTATAAGTTACCTTGAAAGGTTAGCTGCCGGAAAACTTCGCCAGAAAACGAACGTCGACCACCGGAAGTACTCGCTCAAGCACAAAAGATCGTCTGAGCATAAGAGAAGAGAAGTGAGAATGAGAGAGGGGGTGAGGTTTTATAGAGAAGAGCACGCCAAACGAGGTTAATGGGCCTGTACTACTGGCCCATTCACACAAAACGACAAATGCGACCTCAATCGTCGCCTTGTTTGCCACGCCAAACCGTACACCGCATTAATTACTGTCCCATCTGACAGAAGCTCAGAGGTCACTGCATTAAATGAACGTATCATCTGTCAGAGCTGTCAGACGTTTCAGAAAGCCACCAACTCCTACACCAAAAAACGACAAGTTATGGACCTCGGCACCAGCTGCCGAGCGCTCTTGATACCGACCCTGTTACGGGAGAAAATTGGGGTCCGGCACCAGCTGCCGAGCGCTCTTGACACCGACCCAGTTACGGGGAAAGTTTGAGGTTCGGCACCAGCTGCCGAGCGCTCTTGACACCGACCCCGTTATGGGAAAAAAATTGGGGTTCGGCACCAGCTGCCGAGCACTCTTGACACCAACCCCATTATAGGGGAAAATTTGGTGTTTGGCACCAGCTGCCGAGCGCTCTTGACACCGACCCCGTTATAGGGAAAAATTTGGGGTTCGGCACTAGCTGCCGAGCGCTCTTGGCACCGACCCTATTACGAGGAAAGATTGGACCTCGGACCTCGCCGAACTCCCTCTCAGCTCTCACGACCAAGCCGAGGTCCCTCTCCTCTTAGGAAAGAGGCGCCGAACCACCTACAGACCTCGGCCCCCTGGCCAGCGAGCTCTGGAAGGGGTCGGAAGTGTGATACAAGCATGTATGCTCCTCAACGAAGGAAAACGGCCGAGCCATTGCACCAAGAAATTGCGGAAAAAAAAAACAATTAAAAATTTGGAGGGATAAGGAAGAACTCTTGGAAAGCAGTTGTAGAGTTGGGAAGCATCTTCTAGTTCCCAAACGAGCAATTATTGCCAAGAACAATCTTCTATGACCCCCGAACGACGAATTGACGCTTCGCAAAGATAAAAGGGTATTCCTGCAAGAACGACACATGACCATAAGAGCTCGGGGGCGACCCAGAGTTCAATCCACCTGAAAAATCACCGCACTACCTCATTCGAGATTCAAAACCTTCCATTTGGGTTCCGATACAACTATACTAGCCATTGAAACAGTAAAACAACTCCTCAAAGGCTGATCCAGCTCAGTCTTCGGGAGTGGGGGGCTCGTGATATGGCTAAAAATGGGGTTTAATCGGAACCGTCCAAATCAGGCACAAATCTTGAAGCCCAGGGGTAAAACAGTAATTTCCTCTACCAATGGATCCGAGATGGGTACTGGATCTTGTCGTCAAAGATCCAATAACCCGCAAACGGATCCACCTCAATCGGGTGCGGATTTCAACCAGCAGAAAGCCCGATCCAGAGGTATAGAATTAGGGTTTCTGATTAAATCTTAATCAACGGCCCTGATTCATGCCTATCCCTCCACTGAGAATTAGGGATTACATTCCTAATCTGTTTACAAGGAGTATATTCCTTATCAGATCACGGAGATTACATTCCTAATCTGATCCCTAAGACGCCTATAAATACACCCCACCCATCTCCATTAAGAGGTAATCAATCTTTTGCCAATTTACGCTCTTTCATAATCATTCCTGATTACTGATTTGAGCGTCGGAGGGTGCGTCGCCGGGAACAACCCCGGTGTCTCGCACTTTTTGCAGGTGTACGGCAGGAATCATTGTCAAACTCCGACGGAACAGGTATACAGGTTTGCTATTTAGTTTTCCTAAGAATCAACAAATACTATCTGTTTGCTCCCAAACCAGATTTAGCGGCAACAAACGGCATGTAATTTTTTTTTCAAATAGATGCCGTTATTGGAAAGAACGGCATCGAAATAACCTATGCCGTTTTTTTCAATAACGTTTGTTGCTGACGTGTTCTAAATAAGGGCATATCGCTAATTGTTTTGGGAAGTAGGGCAGACGGCTAAATATTTTCAAAAAGTGGGGCAGCACGGCAAAATTTTCTATACCTAACTATCCATTTTGCTCGTATAAGTCAGCATATCATACTTTTCCCTTAATTTAGGAAAAAATGATGTCGATGATTCCTATTTACTACTTGTCTAAGAAATTTCTCTCCCAGCTTATTATCTGTCATGCCCACTCATTATTTCGGAATGTTTGTAAATGCAGCATGGACACTGCAGTAAAGCCTGCTGTAGTTGTGAAGGTGATGGGCCGAACCGGATCAAGAGGTCAAGTGACCCAAGTCCGAGTCAAGTTTTTGGATGATCAGAAGGTGATGTTCTCACTCTTCTCGAGTCTGAGAGGGAAGCCAGGAGACTCCGTTGAAGCTGTTGCTGGTCTCGATTGTCATGGGATCCATTGAGATGCTCTTTTATTCAGATTATGACTTTTGTCTCAAGCAAATTAAGCATTGTTGTATTTTTAGCTACCGTAAGTTTTGATTTTGAGGAATTTTGCAATCGATGAAACTTCAGATTGAAGTTTATGCTGTAGTTTGCTTTTGTTTGTGTGGGAAATATTTGAACGAGTGCAGTTTCAGCTTGCGTGCTTTTGAGGAACTAAATATGATATAAGCAAATTGCCCTACGGCTTTATATCTCAGATAAATATGGTATGTTTACCTTTTATGGTTGTGTTATCGAGCTTAGCTTCCTGGATTTGTGTTTTTCATTTTCTGACTGGTCGTTGATACAGAAATTGGGCGAGTTTTTCTGGTTAAGTACTTGGGTCATGTATAATTTGATTATCAGAATTATGTCCATGTGGCCTTCTTGTTTATGACCTGCAAGTGAATTGATGTATTAATATATTCTCATCAAAAGTGTCCTATTTAGAGTGGTGTGATTGCTTGAATAATGGTTTCTGAAGTGAGAAAGGAATGCCTTAATTACTACAGTATACTACTTTGCTTGTTTATTCTTTCATACAATGCACTGTTGGGGAAATCAAATAGTTCGGTACGTCCAAGAACTTTGGTGTACAGAACTTGATTCTGAGAATGTATATCAGTGTGACCTTTTTTTTGTTCCCTTTACAACATTCTTTCTGATTAAACATAAGTTAACTTCGATGTATTTGGTTTACTTAGAAAAATCTTCTGTTTGTTATTAGCAGTATCATCAACTTATCCAGAAATACAGTTGACACTCCGAAAGAACTTATGGTATCAAACATGAAGACCAGAACATACCAAACTAGTAATAACTACAAAGAATTCACTTCTCAAAAAACAAAACAAAACAAAACTACAAAGAATTCTAGTGTGTTATGTAATAATATACATAGACTTGCAACCTTCCCAAAAGACCGAAACAAATAACGATCAAACTTCTTCAACCTCACTACATTAGATCCACACTGTAAAGAATAAAGAATTACGGTCTGCACAAAAACAATTCTGAACAAACAACTGAAATTAATTCTGCTATGATGATATGCTTGCTCCACCTCTCAAGGAAATAAAGAAGATTAGATCAACTGCAAAGAAAAAAGAATAACGGTCTGCACAATAACAAGTCTGAACAAACAACTGAAATTGCTTCTGCTATGATGATAACACAGCACGTTAGAATAGAGACCAAAGGATTCCAGACGTGCTATTCCAATATTTTTATCTGCTAGAAAATTATCGACTTCAATTTTTGGATTCAGTTATTACTTATGCTCTACGTACCACATTCACCTCTCTCCCTTCTACATTCTCTTCGACAAGCTCATCTACCTCAACCTTGGTTCCTTCCTCCTCTTTGTCGGATCCTACAGATGTGTGTTGGAAGGTATCTTGTATCTTCGTCACTCCCTTCTCAACAGGCTTTATTGCTTGATGTATTGTCAATGCTCCATCCTTAACTATCGGTTAAACGAAAGACCATAAAATCTAACTTATTAGATGCGACGGCGCGGCGGCAGCAGGAGGACGCTGCGGCGCGTGGGGGCAGCGGGAAGAAGCGGCGGCGTTAATGACTTCTGAGAATATTGGGTGAGAAGAGGAAGAGAATGTAGATAGGAAGGGGAAGGAATTGAGTAGAAGATGAAGAGTTAATTGATATGTTTAGGATTAATTAATGAATAATATATTTTAGAGTAATGCTACATCCACTACCAATTTTACTACATTTCTCTTCACTGTCTTAGGTGGCACACTCCAATAGGTAGGGAAAGATAGAGTAGGTGGGGAAACTCTCCAACAGAAGTATGTCACTAAGGTAGTGAAGAGAATAGTAGTGAAATTGGTAGTGGCTAAAACATTACTCTATATTTTAAGTGGGCTGCTGATACGACATTGCTGACTTGACTGCCACATTAGTTACTGAACTGGTAGTGAAGTAAGTTGTCGCTATTAGCATTAATTAAAAAAAGATTGCTCTTAATAATACCTCCACTAACATAATCACCTCATATAAATACACACATCTTCCAAACCCCGACGACGTCTCCTCACCTTTTTTTTTTGTTCATCGCCTAATTTCTGATCGTATTTCTCCCCTAAATCCCATTCTAAAAATAGTATAAACAAAAAAAAGAAAAAAAAAATCAAAACCCTAGCTTCGATCCGTCGATCTAATGGCGAATAGCAGCAATCTTCCTCGAAGAATCATCAAGGTAGGATCTTTCTCTCCATCCCGTTTCTTCCTTCTCTGAGATCCGAACATCGATCTTCGATTTCTTGATTTAAAATTTATATTTATATTTTTATATTTTGTGATCGAAACAGGAGACTCAGCGGCTTCTTAGCGAACCAGGTGACGGATTATTCGCCGATTGATTTTCTTGTTTTTTGGGGTTTTTTTAAAAAAGGGTTTTGATTGTTGGAATTTGGGCGTTTCTGTTGTTGTTGTAGCTCCTGGAATTAGTGCGTCGCCGTCGGAGGAGAACATGCGGTATTTCAATGTTATGATTCTTGGACCAACGCAGTCTCCTTATGAAGGTAGTGAAAATGGATCTAAGATTTTTTGGTTTGAGTTCTTGAATTAATTGGAATGTTTGATCCTCATTTGATATATGATTTTTAGTAGTATATAGTCTTGTATATACAGAGTTACTGCCAAAAAGTGAAATTATAATTGTTGGGAGAGAATGGTATGGATGGCATGTAGTTAATTTTGTAGAAAAGGGTTGCGTGTGTGAGGTCGAGGAATTTGTTTAATGGAGAGGTTAGTGTGTGAACTACATGTGTTCTAAAATTTCTGCAGGTTTTTTTTGCCTGAGTGGCCGAGTGGCTGATTCAAGTTATTACTTAATACTATCTCTATCATCTCTACTACTATAATGGGAGAAGGCCTTAGTGTAATTTGTCCATATCCCGACCCGTGCAACGCACGTTTAATTAAACTCTACAATATAAATCAATGAAATACGTACACTACACGTTCAAATTTATTACCCTCTCCCTATCTCTCAAAAAAACCATAAACCCTACGCTCTTCATCTCCCTCTCTCTCTGTACCTGTCCCGTGGGAGAAGGATCATGAACAGTGAATGTCAGTCTATTATTTTGCGTATTCCGCACGTGCTTCTCTCATTATAATATAGATAAATAGAATATAAAAAAATATTGTTCAGACGCGCATTGCACGTGTATTTACTAGTATACTATGACTTTACAAATTACTAAGGGTTCTTGTTTTGACATTCCTCGTACAAATATGAGGCTCACCTCTCTCTCTCCCTCTCTCCCTCTCTCATATTTATATATATTTTTGTCTGTCTTCTTTTTAGGTGGCGTTTTCAAGCTTGAATTGTTTTTGCCCGAAGAATATCCCATGGCAGCTCCGAAGGTAAGAAGTCTATCAACACACCTCTTTCATATCTGTAATGTGTAAAATGGAAATGGTTTTCAGATTCAGATGGCATAATGTCTTTGCATATGCAAGATCTAGCTTAAATTCTTAGAGCTAAGATTGTCCCCGAAATGTTACCCACCTCTCGACTCCAAAACTTCTGCCTTTCCCCCCTTCTCTTTCCTTCTACATTCTGTGTATTTGATCTAACAGCGTGAGTGCCCAAACTGAATTTGGAAAGTAGCTGGACATCCATATAGATTGAGTACAAAATTGCAGCTAACAAAATATAGATATATAATATATTACTTAATTCCTAATAAGGGAAAAGAAGAGTTCTTGCTTGGGATACCTATGGTTTGATGTTAGTTTATGAAAGGCAGTTGGGCATGCGTTGCTTAAGGTTAGCCTCAGTTAAAATTAGGATTTGTTAGATGCCCCAAAATAAATGGGGGCCACCTTCTATATACTATAATAGTTTGTCTGCTTGCAATTACAATTGAATTGGCAACCAAACAGTTGGAGTTCTAAGTGCCATTGCATGAACAGTGGCTTCAATGCAGTTGGTTGCTCGCAACCAAATGCAACATACTCTTTAGTTCTTAAAGCTATGACTTGTATTTGGCAGTGGGAACTAGTTCTCTTGGATCATGTGAGATACCAAGTTTATCCTTGTAATTCTTTGTTTTATTTTGTTTATTGCACATGTATAACTTTGTTTTCAATGAGTTGCGCAATCTTAAGTTGCAATTATCAAGACACTAATTTGTTATCATATTTCATCATTTTTCCCAGCACCTCTTCCTTTCTAATCTGTATGCTGCCAAGCTTTTGTGCATATGAAAATTTTGTGGTTTGATACATTTGCAAGTTTGCTGTCACTATCTTGATATTGTAGGAGCATTACTTTCTATTGTACACGTAGGCCATGAATCTCTCTTTTGTCTGTGTCTAGTTCTAGAATATATATTGTTCAGTGGCACATGTTTTGGCTTTCAATAAATTGATTTATCTATGATGGTATGCGAGCGCATCGGTTTGATACTTTGATGTTTCTTATGTCGGCTGCTGTACAGATGATTTTATCATAGTACCGTGGAGATATTGTCCTTGTCTTTCTCATTACATTGCTTAGACCTGTTGGAATATGCACTTGCTTAAATGTGAGGATATAAAAGAATTTTCTTGTTTAGCCCTCCAGTCATAAAGAATATGATTATTGTTACATGTCTATTATTTTAATGATGTCCATGAGCCAATCATTATGAAACTAAGGAAAATATATTGTCCATTATGTGTTCAACTGATTGTAGAATAATACACTTAACAAGGTGTAAACATGATACAAAACTGTTCTCAGCGTTATAAACTAGTCAATATTTTCAGCCATGATGCTTCTAGACAACAGTCTGTGCTCCTGTCCTATGTAATTTACTGTATCATGTATGACCACTGTGTGCTTAGCAATCTAATAGTTGTTGAATTTGTAGAACCGAGGGATGCCCTGTTGTAAATATTATGATGTTGACCATGTAATCAAACTAGGACATGTCTTTCACATGTTGTCTGCTTAATGGATCATTACAGAATGTATGCGCTGTTCACACTGCAAAGAAGAAAAGACAACTTTTAATCCTGAAGGCCAGCTACCACCTGTATATTCTGCGTTCTTTTTATTGATAAGGCTAACATACTGCTTAGGTTTTTTTATTTGAAAAGACTATTGGTTGACCTTGTAATATTTGTATTATTATTAAGTACTTTTTACCAAACAAGTGTACATGTAAACAGTGGCGGAGCCAGGGAAAGTTTCCACTGGGTGCAAAAATAAAACAATTTCCTTATCAATAACAAAATAAATATAATCCTAAACAAATATTTATGTGATGGAAGGCCATATAATTAAAGTGCATATCATGTTAAAAATTGTTTGTTAGTTACATCATTGCTCAATTGTATAAAATATGTTCTGTTTATGTGATCAAGTTATCACCATTGATCCGCCATACAATTTCTCAAGCGATGTTTTATAAGATTCATTATTGAAAAAGCTTTCTTTAGTGTATCAGTTGAAAATGGTAAGATCAATGCTAACTTCAATAGTAGAAAAACCCAACAATTAGAATGATAGGAAAAGATAAGATCCCTAAAATTGTTTATCTTTCAATTCCATTCATAACATGGAGAAAAAAAAGTCGGAGAGGATCTTTCTGAATTCCCATTAGAGTTTTGAAGAAAATAGAGTTTTTTTAATAGGGTGTTTTTATATTATATAGGTTGAAGGCATGTAGGGGTTTTGAGAAAGATTGGGAAGAGGAAGAGGGAAATTCAAGAGTTCAGAGATGAAACAGAGACAGAGAAGAGAGAATTCACCTTGATATCTGTTCCGGGTTTTAAAAATATATATATTTCTTTCATTTGTGATTTTGAGATTGGGAAATCAAAGACTAGAAGGTTGAGATCATTTACAACTTAATGAGTGGACCTTACTTTAGAGCGTAGCAAATTGTAAATTTACACATAGAAATGTATTTATTTTAAAAATGGAACATGAGAGGGTGCAAATTAGATATATTTTCTAGAAATATGCCTACATACTATGGGAAAATCTAGATTTGAGTGGGTGCAGTTGCTCTGTCTGCCCCTGCATGTAAATGTCAGTAGGACATAGTTGCAGAAGCTAAAGCAGTGTACATTCTTCAATAATGTGCTCTTGGATGTGGGATTATGAATGCATGAAGTAAACTTGTAAGTCAGTTACAGTTAGTAGTGTAACTGTTTTTTCCCCCCTTGAAGTGCACCAACATAACATCTTTGTGTGATCTCCCTTTTGTCCGCATGGTAGTTCTAGTTATTGTCGAGATAGCTTGGCCTGCTTTATCTGTTTCTGAAGTTTCCTGAACTTTAATGTTGTGAAATGTTAAAAACTTGAGTTTACAGCCTGTGTTGAATTGTTGACTAAACTCCTCACTCTTCAGTTTCTCCATAAAAAAATTAGCACGATCGAACAACAAGAGATCTTTATTCCAATTGATTGGGAAATCCTTTTTCTCTTATTTTAAGGATTCAGTTTATATTTTCATATATGCATCAAGCTCAGTTTTATGGTGAAGTTAATGGTACCTAACCCAAGCCTTTTCACTTATTCTAGCCTGAGACAGGCAGCGGAAGAATTGATATTATGAAGAATTAATATTCTGAATAACGATGGCTGATTTAGAACTGTCAATAGCATATATCTGGATATTAACTATTGTTATTGGTTTATTGCAGCAGTTAAAATTGTAATTGGCTTGTCCTGATTTTTTTTCTACTAAGAACATGTTATTTTTGCTTATTGAAAGTCTACACTCTGCTCAACTGTCTTTTCATTCTGTTTTGGTCATCATTGAAACAGGTTAGATTTCTTACAAAAATCTACCATCCCAACATTGACAAGGTAACAATTTTTATATCCACTGTAATTATGCATAAAAATTGTTCCCTTCCAAATCGAGTTTTTTTTTGCATGCAGCTTGGTAGGATATGCCTTGATATACTTAAAGATAAATGGAGTCCAGCTCTGCAGATTCGGACAGTATTGCTAAGGTGATACCCTTTCTTTTCCTGCTTTTGAACGAGAAATGTCTATTTTGCATAAGTAGCATACAATTTAGGTGGGACTTGGACCAGAATTTAGCAGTGTATGGTTGTTGTTAAGTGGGACTTAGAACCAGTGCTTCTTTGCATTCATCTTCTTATTTGTAAATGTTGGTTGCTTATATACTAGCCCAGCCAGCTGTTGCTCATTACAAACATTACGAAATTAATTATCCAAAAAGAAAGAAAGGAATCTGCCTCTAGTTTTCCATTCAGGATATTGAATTCAGTAGACCTTTTCACGTGGGTTTTGAAGTGGGAGAAACTCCAATGTAATATACATTTCTCCCACTTCCCCTGCTTCCCATTTCAAAACCCACATGCCAAACAGGGCCAGAGGGTGTCCTGTAAGCTCAATAAGGTCTGAATTGGTGAACAAGTCCATTTGGAACTCTTTTAACTGGAGATAATGCTGGAAAAAGAGAGCACAGATCATACAAAACCTTGTGAATAACTGAATAGGGTAGACGCAGATTAAAAGTTCGAATTTTTTCAAACTGCAACTGGAGAGGAGTTTTCTGAACTTCAACTTGAGTATGAGTAGCTAGCAAGAAGAGATCGTCTTGTGGACCTCCACTGTGCTGATTTAGTCTGATAAGATAGCCTGCCCATCCATTTCTGGATGCAAAACCATAAAATTCTTGACATTATTTTTGTTCACCGAGTGGAAGTTTGAAGGTGTAACCTGATATTATTTGATGGTATACATGATGCTTATCAATATCCATCGACTTTGGACATTCAAAATTAAAAACAATCCCCTTTTTTTATTCTCAAGAGTTTGCCGTTGCATGTGTAGACATGCACACATTATTTTATTCCACGGACATACATTATCCTAACCCCCCCCCCCCCCCCCCCCCCCCCTCTCTATATATATATACATAGCAATGCTCCATTGCAAACCACTGAAGCCGCTGTTTGTTCGGAACAATGGCTTCGCTTATTTTGAACCTAAGTCGTTGAGAACAATGACTTTAGTGGTTTGCATATCCATTTGCATGGGATTCGTTTGCAATAGAGCATTGCTCATATATATATATATATAAGCAATCGGTTGAGAACCGTTCTCACGATAAGCTACGTGAGAACTCCACATATATCTATCCTACGAATGATTCAAACTGTTCACATTGTTTAACATGACAAATTAGTCTAGAAAAATAAAATCAAGTCTTTTGAAATTTTTTTGTCCATGCACCATGTCATTATGAAAAATAACGATTTTCAGCCATACAATTTGTAACACTTCAATGCATGGGCAAAGAATTTTTTTGTCCATGCACCATGTCATTATGAAAAATAACGATTTTCAGCCATACAATTTGTAACACTTCAATGCATGGGTAAATGAATCACAAATAACTTGATTTCTCATCCGTAGACTAATTTAGTCCTGCAAATCAAAATTAATGGTTCGGATCTTTATCTCAAACAAAAGTTCTCACCTGGTTCTCACCAAAGATTTCTCACTGGATCATTGTGTAGATTTATGGTTCACTGTGAAGAGGTCTTATACTATTAGTATTATTTTTTAAAGAGCATTTATTCGTTACTGATTAGTCTTCTGAACTATGCTCTGCCTTCACGATTTTTCCTTACAATTAAGCATTCAAGCACTGCTGAGTGCTCCAAACCCAGATGATCCTCTTTCAGAGAACATAGCAAAGCATTGGAAAGCAAATGAAGCTGAAGCTGTAGAAACAGGTAAAAAGAAAGTCATAGTTTTGTGTCTGACAACTTATTCTGATATTAACCAGTTTTTGTTAATTTGTTCCTGGAACCAAGCAACCAAGTCGCTGTGCAGAGGACACTGTTCTCTTTTATTTTTATTTTTATTTATTGACCGTATAATCTAATGCACCTTGCGTTGGTGATGCAGCAAAGGAGTGGACGCTTCTGTATGCCGCTGGAGCATGATTACATTATGGACCACATTTGGGCCCAATAACATGCCTATTGTGTGTTCGCGGACCCTACTTATCCTTTTATTTTTTTAACAAATTGGTGATGGGGAGTGCCAATATTATGATGTCTAATATTGGAAGGTGGATTATGATGTTATACTGTATGCTGTATATTGCTTTCTAGTCAAAGGCACCTCCCTTTATAGCACCCAAATGATTAGTCTCAGCATCTATCATCTCGTCACTGTCTATATTGGTACTAAGTTGCATGAATTGCTATGCAGTGAACTAACTATATTCAGTTTCATAATAACAGGTGTGCATTTTTCATTTCAGAAATCAACTGATGCTTGTCAAAATTCCTTTGTGATTTTTTCCAACTACAGATTGTCGTAATTCCTGTCATCAAGTGGTTCAGGAATAAATTAGTTCAGCATTGCAGTTGATTGGCACTTGTACTTATGTTCTGGGACTATCCTTCTTGTGTTGATTGGCTTTGCAGATCTTTTGTCCCCCTATTTTTCAATGCTAAATTTTGTGTTAATTAAAGTAGTGATAAACGGTAGCTGCAGAACTGATAAGAGTTGATTCATAGTAGGGAAAGAATAACTTGTATAGAATGCAAACAAATATCGTCTATGCAATACTTGCTTGTGTTTCCACTTGTAAAATTTTTCTTGGTTGGAAAACTATCCAGTTATAATAATTAATTCAATCTTTCTCTAAAACCTTGAAAAAAAATATTTGAATTGAATAATTCACTTACGTCTCAAAACCATTACAATAAGAGATTAATTTGAATTTTCTCTCTGTCGAACCTCTGCATTCATGTATGCTGAAAATGTGTGTGAATTCAACAGTTTACTTGCCATCTCGAACCTTCACAATTACTCAAAGCCAGAGATTAATTTGAATATTCTCTCTGATCTATGCATTCATGTTCATGCATAAAATATGTGTGAATTCAGTGGTTGCCATATCATCTTGAAGATTTACAATTCCTCAGAGACATAAAGAAATTAATTTGAACCTTCGCATTAATGTACTTGATGAAAATATAAATTACTCGAAGACGAAAAAATTATTAACTCTGAACTTTGTCTCAGAATCTTTGCATTCATATACATGTTCAACAATTCACTTACCATCTCAAAGCTTCACAATTCCTCAGAGACGGAAAGAAATTAACTCCAACTTTCTCTCTCTCTCGAATTCTTCACATTCATGTACATGCTAAAATATGTTTGAATTCAACCATTCACTTGCCATCTCAAAACTTCACAATTACTCAGAGACAGAAAGAAATTGATTCAAACTTTATCTCGGACCTCCGCATTAATATACATGCTTGAAATATGTGTGAATTCAATCGTTCATTTACCATCTCAAAGCTTCACAATTACTCAAGAGACGGAAAGAAATTAACCCAAATTTTCTCTTGAACCTTCGCATTAATGTACACCCAACCCATCCTCATCCTATCGGCTACGTGTATAAAAAGGTGCCTCCACAAATGCTTATTCAACCACAAATCGTTTGCTATTAAGGCGACATGACACCATGCTCCCCTCTACACCAATTTCCAGTCAGACAAATAAAAGAGTTATCACTCACCCTTACCCTTGTTGTTGATTATCCCATACCATCTATACCTGAGATGTAGGAGTCTCCTTAACTAATCTTAAGTTCTTAACCCTCTTTGGTAGCATTGTATGTGAGACCTACAATCGGAATGCTTTTGGGTCATTGGCAAAATTGCATTCAGACCTTAACAACAGCTCCTACGGAATCTAGCAAAATCCCGGTAACAATACCCTTGGAACTTCTTTGTCTAGCTCTCCTGAAATGAAGCTACCAAGTGCATCAAAACTATTAAATCTATCGGTCACCTCAAGGATCAGCTGAGGTTCCTCAGATTATCGCGATCTTAACTATTGAAGCTCGTACTGTTATGTTGAAATGTATGCTAAACTCTGTCGAATGAAAATCTCAAGTCCTAAGATGTGAACCTGTTGAATATTGATCCAACCGTTGCCAGCCCCCCCATTTAAAAAAATTTTTTTTTTAGGTACTTGTGTAAGATTATGGTTGTAATTTAGGTTAATAGTGGTTATCTAGGATTTTTAGAATTTTCCTATGACTATGTATGTTGAGAGCCATTTTTGTAATTATAAGAAAAAGAATAAACAAACTCATCGAAGCAGGCTTAGGGCTTAGGTAACGAAAGAGAGCACTTATTTATAAACCTTTATTAATAGTGGAGATGTTTAGTAAGTATGATGTCTTGTTCTCTATCATTTGTTATACTAAGTATGATAAATATTTTATTTCGTTGTCATTAAATACTTAAGATGACACAAGGCGTAGGGCGAGTGGAGAACTACATTTAGAAATAAAAAATCAGATGCTGGTCTTCATACATTTGGAAATTAAGTGGAGCACTACATGTCGTTAATATATCTCATGACGGTAGCCCTTTAACAGTGTTATTTGTTGTTATTTGTTTTTTTTTTTTTTTTTGCTGTCTCTCTCTCTCTCTCTCTCTCTCTCTCTCTCTATATATATATATATACACTACCCTTGGCCAAAATTTTATTAAATAAAGCAAACATCATCACCCCTCCGGCCTCCCCCGTTAAAAAGAACTTTCCAATACAATATTTCACTATATTAAATTCCAATGCCTCCATCCACATTGATTTTGACTCGTCCAATGGGTTTCCCATGCACAGGTTGCAGAACAACACTACCCCCATTGTCACTTTGTCGAACAAGTTCTGTGCAAGCTTAAACTTGTATACACTCTCACCAGTCACCACTACCTCAGGTTTGAAGCTCTTATTTGCAAAGACTTGATTACAGCTTGATTTCCAAATTTGCCACATTAATGCTGGCTCTGAAATCGAAGATCTCATAGTCATTACTTATGAGTAATGTTTCATTCACTACCAATTTCACTATCATTTTACTTACTACCTTCGGTGGCATACTCTTCTTGGAAAGTTTTCCCACCTACTCTATCTTCCCCTACCTATTGGAGTGTGCCACCTAATGTAGTGAAGAAAAATGTAGTAAAATTGGTAGTGGATGTAGCATTACTCAGTTGGAGTTGTCATTTGTAAACAAACAAATTTGTGCATCGCTCGTACATAACTAATATAAATGAGGTTTCCGGTTCGAACCCACACTACGTCGGAATTTATACTTTTAAAAAACTATATTTATTAAGGTGTGGATCGCACGTGTAAATTATTAGTTAGCATTAATGATAAACTTCAACCTAGCAAATCTGCATACCTGTTTAGTGACTTCACAGTGCAATAGAAGATGAGAGAGTTTCAGCTTCGAAGTTACATAAAGGACAGCTGGCTGCGAAATTATTGTTGTCTACTGCGTACAGAATTTGTCATCAATGAATCACAAATGAGATATCCTTGGTAACACACATTTCCTTCCCCAGATATTCTAAAACACAGGCAGGATCTTCATTTGAGCTCTCCTCAGGAATATCTGGCATACACACCAAGCCATCCTTCTCAGTTGGATCAAACCAAGAACATTGGTTTTAAGGATTTGCTCTGCCACTTGTGCATCAAACATATATACTACAAACCAGACCGACATCCCAATCTTTTTCTTCTCGATTAATTAAATGGCCACCCTTGCATCTTGGTTAAGGGATAGTGTCAATTTGCCACCCACCGATCATAAAAAATTTCAAGCTTCCACGAAAATGTAACATCATCAACTCATAGTTCATGTAAAAGGCACATAGAAAAAGAAATGTTAGTTATTAATGTGCAACACATTATTTCCAAAGTTACAAATGAGAAATTAAATCTATGAATGCCAAAATGTAAAATGTAATCAGGGGATGTACCAGACAAGCAGCAGTAGTTTAGTAACAACAGTAACATGACATCAGTTTCTAAGAGTAAACTTAATAACATCAAATTAATATTGTTTCTGAAGCATGCAAAAATGTCTCAGATATACATTAAATTTCATTTGAGCTCAGAATTATATTATGATCAAAATATGAGACATATGTGGCATAATTTTCAACATATGTGATATAATTTTCAAGTGCAGTATCAAAGCCCTTGAGACTTGAGTTATCATCACAGCCATAAGAAGGAACAAAATAGGCAAAAACAAGCAGCATCAACAATTATTCAAAAAGGAGTTTCAAAATGTAGAACCACTTCATAACCAAGCTCCACATAAAATAGTTCTGTGACTATAATTAAAGCGCACATAATAATGTATGTATTTCATGCCACCTGTGATTATTAAAAAAAAAAAAACAACTGTTCTTTTATGTCATGATAATTGTGCTTATAGCGAAATTGAACTCAATATCAATACACCCCCCATGTCGACTTGACGAGGAGAGGAGCCCTCAAATAGGGTATTTATCAGAAGATCAAATCATAGACAAAAACCCTAGCCCTAGCCCTATCTTAGCTTCTTTTAGAAAAAGTTTTAAGAACAAACCCTTTTAGAGGTAAAAATTTTCAGGCATTTTTAGGCAAAGATCATGAAATCAACTCAATCCAACATTAAAATGTAGACACAATCACCCAAAAAATACAGATCTATGAAGAAATTCATGAAATTTCACATGTACGGAAAACCATAAATTACCTGCTATTTGAAGCAGAGATACTTGAGATCGAAGCTTCCAGACCGAACATTAACTTCAAGAATCAATGCGATTTTGAAACGTTAGGGCGGAGGGAGAGGCTGAAGCGAGGTTTTTTGTTTTTTTTTTTTACTGTACAAGATGGAGGATGTTGCGCATCGAATTTTTTGCATCGCTAGGCCACTTTTTGAAACAATTTGCGATTTTAGGCCACTTCACAAACTATTAGCATTTTTGGCTACCCAGTGTCACGTCAGCAGCGACCGCTATTTGAATAGCGGCCTCTTCATAGTGACCTTCCATATTAGAGAGGATATTGTATAATGGACACGATTTGGTATAACTAAGATCGCTATTGTCAATAGCGACCTTGTATAACTAAGACCGCTATACCCAATAGCGACCTCAGGTTGGTCCAATTGCTTTTAGGCTCACCTGGGGTCGCTATTGGGAACAACGAACTTAGTTATACAAGGCCGCTATTGACAATAGCAACCTCAGTTACACCAAGTGGTTTGTAATTATACAATGTCCTCTATAATCTGCGAAGTGTGGGAATTCAATGTGTTGGCCGCTATGAAGAGGCCGCAATTCCCAATAGCGGCCGCTGCTGACATGGCACTGGGTAGCCAAAAATGCTAAGGCTGCGTTTGGATAGTTGTTCTGAAAACAGTTTTCTGAAAATATTTTGTGAAAACTGTTTTGTGAAAACTGTTTTCTGAAAATGAGAGTGTAAAAGTTGTCTGGATAGTTTTCTGAAAATGAGATTGTAAAACCTGTTTGGTTTAAAAAAAAATCTGAACGCTGTTCTTAAAACTAGACTGTAAAATGCTATTTGATAATAATTTCGAGTGAAAAACTTTTTTTTATTTAAGAAATGTATAAAATACGGTTCGATAAATCAAATAATCTGAAATTTTATTTAAAAATAGTTATTGGGTAATGTGATTAGAAAAGGTATTTGGGTTTAAAATTAATACAACAAATTTTTTTTTCCAGTTTTCATGACAAGGAGCTTACCAACGGTGTATATTTAATGAATTTGTATTAGTTTTCTTATAATTTTTTTTTCTTTGCAGTTACAGAGCAAAGTTCTACAAATATACGAACAAGCAACGTGCGACTATGCAAAGTTTTCTTCGCTTTAAATTTGATTTTTTGTTTCTTCTCCGTATCTTCCCATCATTGGCAAGCTTTCGACTATGTAAAGTTTTATCTGAATTGTGTAAGAGTTGGCTAATACAGCAATTGGACACAATATGCAATTTTTCAATAAATGTACAAAAAATCCATTGCAAATTTGTGTTTGGTTACATTTATTTCACAAACTGAGATAGCCCAACCATCAATTTCGCATCAGAAGCATGAGAACCCTTCAAAATTTATAACATAGTAACAACAATTATCACTTTCTAATGTGAAAATGACACCTGATCCTCTTACAAAGCAAAAAAAAAAAACAGTTAAAAACCATCAGTGTCCATCATATGCTATTAGCAGCATCAGAACTCATCATAGGAATTGTAATTGTACACCGTATCGATATTTTACAAATTGAAACTGGTAGAAACATTACAAAGAAGCCCGAAGCAGCCATTACAAAAGTCCATCAGCAGCCATCAGAGCCTTCACAAGTATCAGAAGCCAACAAAGAAGCCATCTTGAATCCATCAGTAGGTCATAATCTCCTACCATAAGCAGCATCAAAATTCATCACAGGAATGGGTTTGTGTACAATATGGAAATTAAACCAACTTAAACTAAAAACCTTGCCCAAAGCCAACAGAAGTCATCACATGAATTTAGAAGCCGTCAGCTACCATCAGCAGCATGAAAGCCCTTCACAGTTTGGGCATTGTGTACAGTATAACTGAAGATGAAGAAAGCTCACACCCTTATAAAGCAGGAAGGGTTGAAAACACATAATCACACAACAATTTAATACCCATGAGCAGCATCGAAACACATCAGAGGAAGGTACATTGTGTACAATATGGGTCTAAGTTAAAAAAATGAAACTTAAACCTTATTAATAACCCATTATAGAGCCAAACTGAAGCCATCATCTATCCATCAGTAGGTCATAATCTCCTACCATATGCAGCATCAAAACTCATCACAGGAATGGATTTGTGTACAATATGGAAATTAAACCAACTTAAACTCAAAACCTTGCTCTAAGCCAACAGAAGTCATCACATGAATTTAGAAGCCATCAGCTACCATCAGCAGCATGAAAGCCCTTCACAGTTTGGGCATTGTGTACAGTATGGAAATATTCCAAACTGAAACTCAGTCCTTACTGTCTTTTGAAGCAAACATAACTCATGGTTTAATTTCCAGATTGTACACAAACCATTTTCTTCCTGTTATGGATTTTGATGGTGCTCATGGTTCATGAGAAACCAAACACAAGATTGAGAAGTGTTCTCAGTACTCACAAATATTATACAGTCACAACAAGGTTATTTTGAAAGTGAATTTCATACCATAATCCCTTATACAGGTAGAAGATGTCATAATAGTCCAATTTCAGCCAACAGAAACCATGAGCAGCATCCAAACCCACGACATATATAAGATATGATGAACAACATCAACATTATTCCAAATAGTATATAGGATCAGAATAAAGCATCATCATATCCATATATTACTCCAAAGGATAGTAATCAATCACAAAAGTCTCACAAAACAATGTTATATGGGATCAGAATATATCTTCATCATATTCCTAATTAGTCGTAGGCTCAAAACACATAATCACAGAACAATTGTTCTTACAAATCATCCTGATTAGTGTAGAGCTGCATTTTTAAAAAATGCCATGCCAGCTACTACAAAGCCAGCAAGAATCCATCTTGAATCCAGCAGTAGGTGATAATCTCCAGCCATAGGCAGCATCAATACTCATCACAGGCATGTATTGGTTTGTGTACAATATGGAAATTAAACCAAGTTAAACTGAAACCTTCCTCAAATCACAAAAGAAGTCATCACAAGCATTCAGAAGCCACCAGCTACCATCAGCAGCATCAAAACACTTCACAGGAAGGACATTGTGTACAGTATGGAAATATTCTTTCCAACCTGAAACTCAGTCCTTACTGTCTTTTAAAGCAAACATAAATAATTACTCCAAAGAGTATTAAAGGATCAGAATATATCATCATTACTTCCAAAATTTGAAAGTGTAGTAAACAAACACAAAATTCATCATATCCCCTGATTGCCTTATTTGTCAAAATTCATCATATTCTGATGGCTTCTGAAAATAACTGAGGACTTCTTCTGGCTTTGAGGAAGGACTGAGTTTAACTTGGTTTAATTTCCATATTGTACACAAACCCATTCATGTGATGAGTATTGATGCCCATTATGGTGGAAGATTATCAGCTACTGATGGATTCTAGATGGCTTCTTTTTGGCTTTAAGATAACCTGTGATTGCTTTGTCAAATTTTGAAATCAGAATATATCATCATCATATCCATATTTTGAAATCTAGTAATCAATCACAAAAGTCAAACCGAAATAATGTTATCTAGGATCAGAATATATCTTCATCATATCCCTAATTAGTCGTAGGCTCAAAGCATATTATCATAGAACAATTATTCAACCAAATCATCATGATTAGTGTAAAGCTGCATTTTTTAAAAATGCCATGCCAGCTACTGCTAATGTCTTGTGCCCACCCCATCCGTCACCCGTAGTTGAATACATCATTTGCATAAAGAATACTTCTAATTTTAAATTCTCTATGAACATAATGGAGGTCATATAAATAATAACACCAACAGTTTATGTTGTCTTCCAAAGTTAAATATAAACTTTCACAAACAGCAAGTATTAGTGAAGATGGCAGTGTCAATACATAACTAATACATTTAAATAATACATAATGATTTTTTACCGAACTTAATAAATTAGAATTATTTTTTCGCAAGAGTGCGTAACCACCTTACTCTCCACTCCGGTTTCATGAGATTGAAGCTTCTACGCCAATCTTGGCTATGAACTATGTTGTCCATTGCCACAGCGAGCATATCATCATCAATCCCATCCAAACCATTCAGTATTAACATGGCATTGTCAATGGACCACTCATCGCCTGCACCGAAGCGATCATTTAGATCGCTGTACTTCTTCTTATAATATTCTGCTTTTGCAATAGACTTTTCGGTATTGGCATCAACACAAACATCCATTCTTGAGCTTTTTGTTGCTCGACCGCTAGACCCACCAGAGCGTCTCTTGTGAGACCCCGAATGTATTGGTTCGTAACCATCATCATCATCAACCAAATTTACATATGGTGCATTGGGGGGAGTGGGGTGGGTGAACTCAAGGTTGACCCTTCGTTCCTCATCAGGGTCATACACCCTTTCAGATGAAGCCCTAGAAAGAAAACCTTGGGCAGTAGACTCAGCAAAAATTTTGGTCAACACATCATAATTGGCCAAACCCTTCGTTTTGAATTCTGTAGCTTTAGGGTGTGCCTATTCATAAATTATTGTGTTGTTAGTTTACAAGTACTAAAGTCAATAATAAGTAAATTACGATGATAATCCCACACTGCATAAAAAAAGTAAATTATATGTGAACCTTGACATATGCCTTCCAAACAACGGGATCGCAAGTCACTGTCTGGTTCTCTTCATCCCAACCCATACCACTTTGATTCTTCAAATCGTGAAACTCTTTCCACTGCATCTTAAGTCGGGAATATTTTTCTTTTATTTGTTTAAGCGTGTATGTACGGTTACATATTTGGTTCAAAGATGCCAGCAATTGAGACCATTGTCTTGCGTCAAATTTCGAACTTTTCAAGCTATTTCGATCGACCTCCGCCTCCATCATTTCAACAAATATATGTACATTACATGGTGGCCAAACGACAAGATCACTCTCCATCTCAATCTCCCTTCCCTTAACGATCAATATCAAATAACTCAAATTCAGATTATTTCCAATTTCAATTCAGTAAAAAAATAACCCTCAATTCAGTATAGTTTTCCAGTATTAAAAGAAAGAATTTTTTTTTTCGGATCTGGAATAAATAAATCAACATCGAACTTGAGAATCAGTACTCAACATCTCCAAATCACAGCAAACCAAAAAAAAAAAAAAATTGGTCCCTCAAATCGTTAGTCCGTCCAAACAATTAACACCAAAAAAAGGATTTTTTGTGAAGCAAATGTGGAAATAACGACCCAATACCATAACAAAAGCAAAAAAATTGAATAGATTTTAAACATACCCTGGTTTGTTGGTTTTCAAAACTCAAGAAGTTGTCTCCGACAGATTCCCTCGGCCGGCATCTGATTCTACAACTATGTTCTCGAAGACACCTTCTTGTAAAAGCAGATCTGGTCTCACAGACCATGAATCGAGCGTCATGCGGGGTGAGAAGGGGTGAGAAGAGCGACACGCTATCGACTCTAAATTAGAGTGAAGTTGGAGTAAAGGATTTGCAAGATGGGAGGAAATGAGAGTAAAGAGGGCGTTAGGGTTTTCAGATCTAAAGTCGGCTGTCAACGAAGAAAGATGAAGGGGGAAAAGGAAGATAGAGGAAGGGTTTTCAGATCTGGAGAGAAAAGAGCCCTTGGGTTGTTTTCTGAAATTTGGGCCAAAACGAAAATATAACCAAACGGATTTTCACAAAATTCTTTTCACAAAATGGGCCCAAAAAACGTATCCAAACAGAAGCTAATAGTTTGGGAAGTGGCCTAAAATCGCAAATTGTTTCAAAAGTGGCCTAGCACTGCAAAAAATTCTTGCGCATCAGGCGTCGGAGAATTGAATAAGAAGAAACGGAAGATTGAAGTTACTGTAGAGACTGTAAATGGGAGAAAATGTTTTGTGTTTCGGTTCTTGAGTTTTCGTTTCAGTCCAAAAGTTGTAAGGTTCGATTTGTAAAAAATGTTAAGTTAGTGAATATAGACCATCAGATGTAATAAGAGCAGCGGTTGGGATTTAGTGTGGTGGGACCCGTTGTCTAACAGCCAAACTAACTCATCTTTCCATTGCAAAACATGAATGCTGCACGCGTGGAAATTCTATAAATAAGACAGAGCACCCCTTGTGTGGATAGCGATTGTGATCAACAAACTCTTCTACTACCTTCTTGATTTCTGTTAGAACCTAGGGTTTCTCTTCTCCAACCCTAGTTCTTGCAACCTTCTTTTCCCTTGGTTCTTCTCGTTGAGCCCCAATGCCGAAGAGAGCTAGTAAGTCATCGGAAGTTGAGATGACGCTAATTGCAATGCATCAAGTGGTATCAGAGCCGAACGATCCAACAGATTGGGAGGTGAACGATGTCGGTCAGATCAAGAAGCAGGAGCGTAAAAAACAGGTGGTGTTTTGAGAGGAGCACCTAAGTTAGAGCCTCATCAGTGGCAACAATTCATGGAGGGAAGAATGATAGGTCTGCAGAGCCGTGTCCAAGAGGCACATGTTATTCTTGCTCAATTACAATATTTAGCTGTAACCCCTGTTTTCGATTATACGGACTTCCAGTTCTTTTTCTTTCTCCATGTATTCTTGCATTTCAAATTCCGTATAAATTTCTTCCGAAGCAATTAAATCATTTGGATCTCCTATTGAAACCCAAATTTATATTCCAAGTTAGAATTTGTCTCTCTTCTTTTATTTATATTCATTTGAAGCCCAAAGAGTAGCCCATCTCTTGTTGAAATTTTGCCCATTGATTTTTGATATATGTTACATTATTTAATTAATTGATTGAAGCCCAATAATCAAGCCCATTTCCTATTGGATTTTAACCCTAAACCCAAACCCACAAATCTATACACACACCCATATACAAATTCTCCACCTTTTCCCACTCTTCCCACATCCCCGTAACTACATCCCACTATCTCTAACTACCCCCTTACTAGTAGCAGACACGTGCTGTGCACGTGGAAAAAATTGAAGGATAATGAAAAGGGTAAAAAGAAAATAATTACCAAACTGATCCACTTTCGAAAATATTTACCAAACTGGTCCACTTTCGAAAATATTTACCAAACTGGTCCACTTTTGAAAATATTTACCAAAAGGTCCTTAACCCAACCCGTGCACGGGTTGGGTTAAGGACTAAGGGGTTCTCCCATTATAGTAGTAGAGATAATAACTATTTTATTATTTTATTAACCCCCATACCCCACTCTCTCCCCGTATATTCTCTCTCTCCCCTCTGTTCCTTTTCTCCCCAACAGAAACCAAAACAAAACCCAACTACTCTTCTTCAACCTCGACCCCACCGTCCTCCACCTCAGTCGAAGCCCTTCGTCTCCTTCATGTGGGTTCTCGTCGAACCCATTGCCTCGCGATGCCCTCCCATGTCGACTGCCCCGTCGCCGCTCGACTCTGCTCCCCCTCATCGCGAGCCACACCACGGAGAACAGCTCGTATCGCCCTCTTCCCGCACTCAAGCGCCCGTCCTCCTCCTTAGTCGCGCTCCCGAGCTCCAACCGCAGTCGAGTGCCCATCTCCATCATCCACCTCCAATCGCACCGCCGCTGTCACCATCCACTTCCCCGCCATTGCCGCTCTACCATCGCTCCGCCTCCCTCTTGCAACAACCGCATCGTCTTCAACATCCCACTCCATTGCTGCCATTGCCGAAGTCGAACTGTTCCCCGCCGCTCTCGCAGTCGTCTCCGCAGGCTTTCCCTCGCCGCCACCCGTTGAACCCAATCGAAGCAACACCAGAACCCAACTTCACCATTGACGAACCCATCGACTTCACCCTTCGAGCTCTCACCGTCGCCTCTCCCAACCACCGATCGTCGCCGCCACATTGCCGTGAGCCTCTCGCCCCTCATCGTCGTCGTTGTCGCCGTCCAGAACCTCCGCCATTCGTCGCTCAGTCTCCTTCTGTTTTCGAGCGCGGAACAGAGCTTCGCTCTCCGTCGAAGTGCTGCCGTTGCGTCGCTTCCCGACCGACGTCACACGCAGCGCCACCAGAGTCGCCTGCCTCAGCCGTCGCAGTCGTCGCACGCCGCCAAGTCACCGCCGTCCCTCTCTCTCTCTCCTCCACTATCGCGAGAAAGAAGACGAGCCGCGACTCGTTGGATTTGCTGTTCGCTGTTCGGTCACAGCAGATCCAATTTGGCTGTCCCGTGTTTGGGGCGATCCGGTGTAGGGCTGCGATCCGATTGGTTGTCTCTTGCTGCTTGCTGTTCGGCGCGCACCAGATCCCACTTTCGCTGTTCGCTGTTCGGATTGGATCCAGTGTGTAGAAGAAATTCTATTGGCCGATTCGGTGTCCCGTGTTCTGGCCGCAGTAGATCTGATTTTGCCGTCCCGTGTTCTGGCCGATCCGGTGTGGAGTTGAATCTACTGTTTGGTATTCTAGCGCGCATTTGCACGTGCTCTTGGGATTGCTCCCCGGGATTCTGATCCCGTTATTCTTATTAATCTATTGAATCGTCTACAAGAAAAAGGCAAGTCCACTTGAACTTTTTCAATTTTCTAGTTCAAGCTTATTGATCTCCTGCAAGTAGTTCCATTTTAATTATCTTAATTTGCCTTGTGTCCCTTCCGTTGGGAGTATCGAGGGTTTACACGAGCTAACCCGACGTGCTCTTGACATCGTATTATTATCCATTGACTCAAACCTAAGGCTATACATATACAATTGACATAAATAAAAGGACTAGAATTGCATATAAAGGAAAATGAATGGTGATTGAATGCATTGATTGATTGAAATATCGTGACTTGAACAATGACATCGTGAATTGACTCGTACATTGCAAAATCCATTCTAATTGCTGTATAATAGTGTAATGCATTTCATGATACAATAGCATGTTAATTATCGACTTGAATGAACATATATGCGATGACTTTTTATAAGTTACTGCTGTATTGTTTGTCTTGTACTGAAGTTTCGACCCAGTTATAATAGGCATCGGTTAAAACAATATATAGAGAATTGTTGTTTTAGATTCCTACTTCATGTTTATTATTGTGCAATGCGTCATATTGCTGCATTATCATTGTTCCCTTGACATCCTTATACACACTTGCATGGACATGAATGATTTAATAAAATACTAAACAAGCCGGGGTTTATAAGGGTTGACTTAGTAGTGGACAGTCTCAGAAAATGTACTTGGTAAGGCCTATATTGATATCGTATTGACATGGAAGGAGAAGTATTGATTGTGAATGATTGATTGAAAAATTGAAAATTGATTGATTGCAAATGGTAAATGATTGTTATTGAAACCGAGTACACGCTCTGTAGACCCCACCACGAAGTCTAAAACGAACACTGTTGTGCGTGCATCGAACCTGTAGTATGGGATGCAGTAGTACGTGCACTAGATAGGAGAAATGACATCTAATGAACTAAAATTGACACATGTATATTTGATAAAGACCATTGCTATTAGTACCATTATTGTCCTTGCAAATTTGATCTTGATTCATATTTCCTATGTACCTTACTCTTTTACTCTCTGCTTTTCACTACTTGCTGTCCGTACTTGCTCTAAGGACAAATTATTCTTTCTTTTTAGATGAACAAGTACAGGTGAGCCAGAGAAATTGCCCGAAGGCATTGATGAGCAGTTCTTCTACAATTGAAGCAAGAGTCTCTCGAGCTATTTAGTAAGTTCTTTTATTCCAGATTTGGTTATTGAATATCATTATCGTTTATGTGATTATGCTTTCTACGTGGTTTTGATTCATTTTCTTATATTGTTGAATTAAGACTGGTACAGCTTATGGATGATATGAGTTGGCGTACTTATATCATTCGCTGGGCCTCAGTTACGTGCCCGTGTTTCCGTATTCCGAGAAGCAGGGCGTGACATTAGCACATCAAATTGGAGGTTTAATTGCAGTAGATAAGACTCAGAAGGAGAATCTAAGTCTGAATGAACCTATTCCTCCGTTTAAAATGCGTGATAAGCGTAGTTCAGATGAATTTTATTTAGATGTTAATTTTGGATATGGTGAAAGGGGAATGAGTGGTGGTGCAATGGGAAGAAAGTTAGAGCAATTTGGGAGATAAATTTTTTTCCCTAAACCCCCAAAATTGGATGTGATTCCTTTTTCAGGAGCGGGTGACATACTCAATTGGCTGTTCCAAATTGAACACTACTTCGATTTATATCAAATTCTGGGGGATGAAAAGGTTCGAGTAGCCTATTTCTTCCTCAGGGATGAAGCGGTGCATTGGTGCCGTTGGTTTCTCAAAGTGAATGAGGGTGTCGTTACATGGAAACAGTTTAAAGAGGGCATTTGTAATCACTTCGACTTAGGCGTTTATGAAAACGCTGTCAAGTCTCTTTGTAGACTAGAGCAAACAACTTCAGTTTTGGAGTATCAACAGAAGTTTGAAAGGCTGCAATGTTTAGTAGAAGGAGTGAGTAAGTCGTATTTGATACAACAATTTGTAAGTGGCTTAAAAGAGAAAATTCAGCACGATGTTGCCTTAGCTGAGCCACAATCTTTAAGTGAAACATTCAGAGTGGCAGTTAGGTTTAAGAAGAAGGTTAACTCTCTTAAACAGCGTAGCGAAGCTCTTACAGACCATTTAATAGGAATAATTTTGTTCCTCAAGGAAATGTTCCCTCTACTACTCTCCCACACACTCCTGTTCAACCACACAAACCCCAAGCTGCATCTACACCTATTCTGAAGAAGCTCAGTCCGAATGAGATTTGGGAAGAAGAAAGAAGAGATTATGTTTCAGGTGTGATGAGAAGTTTGTACCGGGGCATATTTGTAAAACTAAAACATATATGTGCATCGAGGGTGAGTGGAATTTATTTTCCATCCAAGATGAGGAGGAGCTCACTCAACTATTAGCTATTGATGAGTGGAGAGTTGTCCAAAGATATTGAGGGTGGTCACTTAGGTACTTCAGCCTGAAGTACAGGAGTTAACACAAAGTGTTTGATCCTTAAGGGTAATATAATGGGTCTTGATGTCCATATTTTGCTGGATAGTGGTGCTACTCAGAATTAAATTGATTCCTATATCCTAGCTAAAACGGGCCTTCAGCTGTCAATTAAACAGAGCTTCAATGTGAGAGTAGCTGGTGGTAGGGAAGTAAAGAAGAGTGGCTCATGTTCGGGTGTAAAAATCAAATGTCAGGGCTATGAATTGTTTGATGATTTCTTGGTCTTCCCTATTGGGGGACATGACATTGTTCTTGGTGCAAAATGGATTAAGCAGGTAAAGGAAGTAACCGTTAACCTGATTGAAAAGCAATTGAAGTTCTTTCATCAAGGGGTCAATTGGATTTTGCAAGGATTACATCCTACTCCTACTCAAATACTGACAGATAAGGAGGCCAACAAGGAGGCCAACAAGATTGCATTTCAAACCCACAAAGAATTTGTTCTATATCGGATCTCAACAGTAGTACAACACCCCAAGTCTTCCATTCCTGCCGATATGAATCTTTTACTTGAGAAGTATGAGAATTTATTTGAAGAACCTAAGTAGCATTGGTATCGAGTCGGATCGGGTCGGGTCCTTCATTACCCGGACCCGGAACTGTGAAGACCTGTTCCGGTTCCGGGTCTGGGTCATATTAAAATATTCTTACCCGTTCGGGTAGGAGCGGGAGTGTGAGCGGCAAGCGGAGGCGGCGAGTGGAGGATTTAGAATAGAGGAAAGAAGAAAAATGCATGAGTTTTGAGTTTGGAAGAGGAAGATTTAGAATTGAGGAGGAAGGAAGGGAGGGATGAGGATAGAATATTTATTTTTATGTTGATTTTTGGATTTTTTTTAACGGGACCGGGTCTGCGTCCGGGTCGGTTCTCTTTTGAGCGGACCCGGACCATGACCCGAAAGTACAACGAGTCGCATTTTAGGACCCGGACCCAGACCCGGATAGGCCGGGTCGGTTCTGGTCCAATGCCTGGTCTGGGTTGGATCCGGGTTTCAGGTATTTATACCAATGCTAAACCTAAGGGTCTGCCTCCGAATAGGTCATATGACCATCAAATTCCTTTGGTGGCAAAATCTAAGCCCATATGCATCAGACCTTATCGACATTCTTTTGAGCAAAAAAATGTCACTGAAGAGATCATAGCTGATATGCTTGCTCAGGGAGTAATTAGGCTCAGTACAAGTTCTTATTCTTCTCCCGTGGTATTAGTAAAGAAGCATGATGGTTCTTGGCGTATATGTGTGGATTACAGGGCATTAAATCAACAAACCATCATGGATAAATACCCTATCCCTATTATTGATGACTTACTATATGAACTTCATGGTGCGAAGTTTTTTACAAAACTTGATTTGCGCTCAGGTTATCATCAGATTAGGATGTATAACAGAGATATTGAAAAGACTGCATTCAGGACTCATAATGGGCATTATGAGTTATTGGTGATGCCCTTTGGGTTGAGTAACGCTCCCTCTACATTTCAATCACTCATGAATCATATTTTCAGACCATATTTGCGGAAGTTTGTATTGGTGTTTTTTGGCGACATCTTGGTTTTCAGTAACTCTTGGCAATAATATTTGCAGCATTTGCAGTTGGTTTTTCAAGTTCTGCAGTAGTATCATTTGTTCATTAAAAAGTCTAAATGTGATTTTGGACAAAGACAAGTTGAATACCTTGGCCATGTCGTCTCTGATAAGGGTATAGCTGTGGATGAAAGTAAAGTAGCTGCTGTTAAGGAGTGGCCAACTCCTAAATCTGTCAAGGCTCTAGGGGTTTTTTTTGGGACTCACGGGATATTATAGAAAATTTATAAGGAATTATGGGTCGATCGCAAGCCCCTTAACAGAACTTACAAAAAAAGATGGTTTTCGATGGTCAGATAAGGCTCAAGCTGCATTTGATAGGTTAAAGGAAGCCTTGGCATCTGCTCCAGTGTTACAGTTACCAAACTTTGGAGAAACATTCGTGGTGGAATGTGATGCATGTAAGGAGGGTGTAGGGGCTATGTTGCTACAAAATCAGCATCCATTTGCTTATATTAGTCAAGGAATAAAAGGGAAGTCATTGCATTGGTCAGCATACGAAAAAGAGATGTTGGCTTTTTGGAAGGAAATTTATAATCCGTATTGATCATCAACCCTTGAAATACCTCTTAGATTAGAGGTTATCAACAGAAGCAAAACATTCATGCTGACAACTTTGATGGCTGATTGGTGGAACACAGTTGTACAAATGAATAACACTGATCCATATTTCATAGAATTGGTTGCAAATCTTGTGAAAAAGCCAAATCCTACGTTTTCTCAGGTACGAGGAGTGTGGTATATGTCCTCAAAGGTTGTTATAATTCCTACTTCACCCTTCAGACAACAGTTAATTTTTGAACACCATGATTCTCCAACGGGAGGCCATTCGGGGTATGACAAGACATTACACAGGCTGAGAAGGTCATTTTGGTGGAAGGGCATAATAAAGGGATGTGCAAAAATATGTCCAAGAATGTACTACATGTCAGACAAGCAAGTATCTTTACAGACCCCCAGCAGGGTTATTACAGCCATTACCCATACATGATAAGGTTTGGGAACATGCTTCGATGGATTTCATTGAGGGACTTCATTAAGTTCAAAGTTTTCGGTGATTTTGGTGGTGGTAGATAGGTTAAGCAAGTATTCATATTTTTTCCCCATTCAACACCCTTATTCAGCTACAGGTATTGTGGATGTTTTGTTCGAAGGAATTTTTAAGTTGTATGAGATGCCACTCTCTATTGTGTGCGACAGGGGAGCTGTTTTCACTAGTGATCTATTGAGGGAAACACTGAAATTGCAGGGTACTGCATTGAAGTTTTTGACAGCCTATCATCCAAAAACGGATGGTCAGACAGAAGTTGCCAATAGATGCCTTGAAACTTATTTTCGATGTTTCACTCACCATAAACCCAAGGAGTGGAGTCGATGGTTGTCATGGGCAGCATACTGGTATAATACATCCTGGCACAGTGCAACGAAGACAACTCCTTATCAGGGTTTGTATGGTAGAGCTCCTCCAACACTGTTATCTTATATTCCTCACACTGCGAAGAATCCATTAATTGAGGAAGCTTTGTTGGCAAGAGATGTGCACTTACAGATGTTGAAGGATCAATTATTGCGCGCTCAAGATAGGAAGAAGAGATTAGCAGGTTCACATAATACTGATAAGGAATTTTTGATTGGTGATTTTGTCTATTTGAAGCTTCAACCATATCGTCAAGTGTCAGTGGCTGCAAGGGATGTTCAAAAACTTTCTCCTTTGTTCTATGGACCCTATGAGGTGATTGAGCGAGTAGGGGTAGTAGCTTATAAGCTTGCGCTACCTGAGTCAGCAAGATTTTGCCCTGTTTTCTATATTTCTCAGCTGAAGAAACACATAGGGCCTTTGGTTCAGGTATAGCGCTCAATTCCCACCACTATATCCACTGCATTATGTGAACCTGAGTCAATATTGGATAGAAGAGCTGTATTCAAGGGGAAGAAGTTAGTGTCTGAGGTTTTGATTAAATGGAAGTATCAGAGTGAAAAAATATCCTCTGTTCGACCTTGAAGCAAGGTCTCAAAAGATGGGGGGAGGAATTGCACATCAGGCGTCGGAGAATTGAACAAGAAGAAACTGAAGATCGAATTTACTGTAGAGTCTGTAAATGGGAGAGAAATGTTTTGCATTTCAGTCCCTGAGTTTTCGTTTCAGTCCAAAAGTTGTAAGGTTCAATTTGTAAAAATGTTAAGTGAGTGAATGTAGGCCATCAGATGTAATAAGAGTAGCGGTTGGGACTTAGTGTGGTGGGACCCGTTGTCTAACGGCCCAACTAACTCATCTCTTCCGTTGCAAAACACGGATGCTGCACGTGTGGAAATTCTATAAATAAGACAGAGAACCCATTGTGTGGGTAGCGATTGTGATCAACAAACTCTTCTACTATCTTCTTGATTTTTGTTAGAACCTAGGGATCCTCTTCTCCGACCCTAGTTCTTGCAACCTTCTTTTCCCTTGGTTCTTCTCGTTGAGCCCTGATGCCGAAGAGAGCCAGTAAGTCGTCGGAAGTTGAGACGGCGCTAACTACAATGCATCAGAGGACAAGAGAGAGGGATATTTAGAGCATCTGTAGTCGTTTCCTATTTTTTCAAAATTTGGAAAATATAGGGAACGAGTTGTTGTAATTGTTCCCTATATTTGCAAATTTTGGGAAAATAGAAACAGTACCCTTCTATATTTGAGAGACAGTATAGAAATTGAAAGATCATCTTGCGTCCGTTCTATAAAAAATTATCGGACGCAAGATGAACTTGCGTATGATCAATTAAAATAGTAATAATAATAAAACATGTCAGACGCATGATGATATTGCGTCTGATCATTTTTTTTTTAAAAATGTGTCGGGCACAACATCACATTGCGCCTGACCAATTTTTAAAAAAAAATCAATGGCTGTTCTCGGACGCAATAACATTTTGCGTCCAATGAAATTATTAAAAAAAACCAAAAAGGGAAGGGATGCAATTCTTGCGTCCTTGAATTTTATCCCCCATTTTCCTTCTTCTTTTTTCTATGGTATAGGGCCTATATGGTTGTTTATGCATGCAAAGTTAATTTGAGAATGGTTTGATTTTTTTGATCGAGGGATGAGATGGAATGGGCCTATAGGAGTTGTTATGTGTTCTTATGCATACAATTTTTTTTAATTTTACAAATGTGTTGGACTCAAATTTTATTTATTTATTATCAATGGCTGAGATTCAAGAAAAAAAAAATCATCCACCGTTCGACCAAATTTTGGGTTCAACGCCTACAAGCAAAACTCAAAATTCATATTTCTTAAACCCAAATATGAAAATTTTGAGTTTTAACAGCTACAGATGCTCTTAGAGCATCCATAATCGTTTTTGCTATTTTGCCAATTTGGCAAAATAGCAAATGTCAAAATGAGCGTTTCGCTGCAGTCATCGTTTGTTATAATTTGATAAAACAATTAAAAAAAAGATGATCAGATGGAACATGTTGTTCTGTTTGATTTTTTAAAAATAAATGTTTAGGATGATTAAATTAGGTATTAATTATTAAATTAGCTAATTTAATTCAATTAAATATTAAATTAGCCCTTAACAAGGCTAGATTAATTAAATTAATATGAGATTAAGGGCTTAACTTCCACTAACTTTGTGCTAGGACGGGACAACAGGACGGGACATGTTGTCCCGTCCAAGCAAAAAATGCTTCGGATGGGACAACATGTTGTGTCCGATGTTTGGTTTTTTTGTTTCTTATTTGGACGATACATCATGTCCCGTCCGATCGATTTAAAAAAAAAACCAAAAACCCCTCAGACGAAACAACATGACTCGTCCAATCGGTAAAAAAAATAAAAAAAAATTAAGACGAAATATCATGTTCCGTCTGCTATATTTGGCAATTTCCATATTCATTTCTCAAATTTGGCAACGCACTATTCCTCGTTTGCTAAAATTTGGCAAAATAGCAAACGATTGCAGCCGTCATTTGCTAATTTTTTTGCCATTTTGCCAAAAATAGCAAACGGTTGAGCATCTCCAATCGTTTTTGCTATTTTACCAATTTGGCAAAATAGAAAATGGAAAATAGAGTGTTTTGGTGCAATCGTCGTTTGCTATAATATAGCAAATGAGAAAAAGAAATGGACGGACGGAACAGCATGTTCAACATGTTCCGTCCCACCAATTAAAATAACTTTAAAAAATTAATATTTGGCAAAATGGACTTTGAAGCAATTTGTTTTTAACCTGGGCTTGGCAATTAATGAAAAATTGGAGGAAAGATGGACTTGAATTAAATTTTCTAATCCAAAGAAATGGAAGAACGAAACATGTTGTTCCATCCGACCACTTCTTCGGTTTCTTTTCCATATCGGACGAAGGATTTTTTTATAATAATAATAATAATAATTAGGACAGAACATGTTGTTCCGTCCGATTGTTAAAATAACAACAAAAAATATAAAAAATTTATTGGACAAAATATGTTGTTTCGTCCAACGCGTTTAATTATTTTTTTTAAAAATAGATGTTCTGTCTGCGTATTTGGCAATTGCCAAATTTGGTTCTCAAATTTAGCATGTTATTGTGAAAATTTTGCCGAAATGCCCCTATTTTTGAAAATAATTAGCGAACTACCCTTGTTTCCAAAACATTTAGCGAGATGCCCTTGTCTGTGACACGTCAGCAAGAAACGTTATTGCGAAAAACGGCATAGGTTATTTCGATGCCGTTCTTCCCAATAACGGCATCTGTTTAAAAAAAAAATTGCATGCCGTTATTGGGAATAACGGCATCAGTATATTTGTCTTACAAGTGTGATTCTTCTAAGTTTAAAAAGTTCTAAGTGTGAAAAAAACTTATAAACAATGCCGTTATCCTGAATAACGGCATTCGAATGACTGATGCCGTTATTGGGAATAACGGCATCAGTTATATATCAATATGCACTCTTGCTGTTGTTTGGAAACAGAAAAAATTAATAAAAAGAAAAAAAAAAAAAAAATTATAACTGATGCCGTTATTCGGAATAACGGCATCAGTTATAAAGTTTTTTTAGTTTTTTTTTTACTTATTGATCAGAGAAGATGAATAATAAGTTCCTTTTTTATTAAAAAAATTTATAACTGATGCCGTTATTCGGAATAACGGCATCAGTATTGAGAATGCCGTTATTCGGAATAACGGCATCTGTTATAAGGTTTTTCATACTTACAATTTTTCCTCTAAGTGGAGACTATAAGCTCTCGAAAAACAAAACAACCTATGCCGTTATTCCAAATAACGGCATGCAATTTTTTTTTCAAACAGATGCCGTTATTGGGAAGAACGGCATCGAAATAACCTATGCCGTTTTTCGCAATAACGTTTGTTGCTGACGTGTCACAGACAAGGGCATCTCGCTAAATGTTTTGGAAACAAGGGCAGTTCGCTAATTATTTTCAAAAATAGGGGCATTTCGGCAAAATTCTCTGTTATTGTTCATCTAATATTTGGCAAAATAGCGAACAGATTGCAGCTCTTGTCTGCTTTTTAATTTTGCAATTTTGCCAAAATAGCAAATCGAATGGAGATGCTCTGAGAGGTCTATGTCTTCTTGTAAGAAGGGGTTCCGAATCACGAAGGAGATAAATGATCTGATGTATGGTTTGGATTGAGTGTACGGACCAACTGAGCAGAAGGGATAAAATTGTCCCAAAAAAGCACAGGTAAAGTACGTAACGGGTTTGAATCGAACAGTAAAGCAATTTTAACAAAACCCAGGTAGTTTTCTATGTTGACCAGAAACCCAGGTAGTTTTTGTTGCATTGACTTGTACACCCATGGAGATTTTCTATGTTGACCCCTAAATATAGGGGGAGTTTTATGCATTTTACCCTTTGTTTATGACAAAGGACTATGTAATGTGATTGAACAAGCTTATGTCTTTACACCCTTTTATAGCCAGGGTTTGAAGATATTTTTTAGCATTTACAGTAATGAAAAGACTCGGGAGAAACTTCGAGTCAATTTATTTTTGTTCATTATTTGAAGATATTTTCAACATGTACCACAATACAATACAAAGGTTGGAGAGAGTTTTTTTTTTATGCAACGGATAGAGTCTTGTGACTCCAGCCAAATCAAAACATATATATATAAACGAAAAAACAATACAATAATAGTTTTACAAGTCGTAAAACCCACCAGAACCAAATAAAGAGACATTGAAAATCAAATCGACGAAAAGGCAAACAAACATATACAATCAAATCAGTTAAACAACTGAAGCGGCCCCCGACATCGAGAGGGATGCACAACAAGGACACGAGAAGAACAAGGGGCAAGAGCGATCAACAACCTCCAGTCGACCTGAACCAATGGTGCGAACTGCAATGGAAGGCCACATCAGCCAGAGGGGAGCGAAACAAAATGCTCCCGCTGCACCCTAAGATGATCGAAGCTACCACTCCGAGCCCGGCGGCAACTGCTCGCCGAGAAAGGCAATGGGTGCGATAGCCTCAACGTCCGATAGTGCCCAAAAAATTCTGGCCATCGCTAAACAACGATGAACAAGCACCCCCCCCCCCCCAATGGATCAGCAACTAGCGACAACCGCCAGAAAAAACACACTGGAGCGATACAACAACAACTGAATAAGTAGAGAGCAAACAGGAAACAACACAAACACATCAGAATAAGGAGAAAACTATAAGAATCACCATTCAAAAAGAATAGAAGAGAGATACTCTCCACCATGATCGGTACCTAGAGCTAAGCACCGACAAAGCCAAATCGTAGAACATAGAGAAATGATCATAACTAAGAAATAAAAAGGAAATCGCAAGGCCAAAACCACATTGATAACAACACATATAAACAAGCTCCATTCAGAAGAACTAAACCACCATTTACCTCAACAACCACAGCAAGAAGATAACCAGGAACACTGGGTGAAACCGCCAGTCCACAAAAACAAGGGAACCCTCAAAGAAGAGAAACTAACCAACACAGTGCTCCTAGCTAAGAGCCAATCCTGACTAACAGGAGCAAGGCAACAAGAGCAAATATAAACATGTTAAAGAAAAGAAATGATAACCGCTGCCCACCATGCACGGCAGTCGCAAAGCCTGGCCCAGAGGGACACTTAGCAGTAGCTTGCAAAAGATAGATAGCAATACCAGCCTCAACCCTACGAAAAAGGTCGAATACAATAAATAATCGCCAAAATAGTGAAAATTAAAAAGCATTAAGAGTTCGGAGGCAAAGTAAAGAGTCGTGCAGCCTACGACTGCAAAGAGCATCTCTCGCTTCAATTTTTAACATCAAAGACCAGAAATTAAACAGAAATATAAAATCCTCAATTAAAGGTAAGATAGGGGAAGCGCGGTGTTTGAACAATCTCCTGTTCCTTTCCAACCACGTGATCCAAATAATAATTGGAACAAAAAGGTTCCAAGATCTGCAGTACTTAATATTCGTAGGTACTTAATATTCGTAGGAAGAGTCGACCAACACGAGGATAATTTGGATGGGATAGAAGAGATTTCCCAAGCTAGAGAACTAACTTTCCATAGAGGGCTAATGAAATCGCATGTAACAAACAGGTGATCTACATCTTCAAAGTGCTCAGCGCACAGGGGACATAACTGTCCCCACGCTAGATTCCTGATGTTTAGGTTTTCTACGGTGAGCAGCTTGTTGTTGAAGGCAAGCCAGGAGGTGACTTTAACCTTGAGAGGGGCACATGAGCTCCAAATAAAGTCGGTAAAAGGAGACTGGATACCTCGAGAATTAAGAAAGTTATAAAAAGATTTAACAGAGAAGATCCCTGCCGAATTCCATCACCAAGTGAAATCCTCTTTCGGGTGCCAAACGAATTTATTAAGGGAGGATAGGAGATCATTAAGAACAGGGGTAAGATGATCAGGAAGATCATCCGGGAAGGGGATAATCCAATGCCTTTGAGAGTTAACCAAGGTGAAATGGTCTGCCACCGAGACTACTGGATTGGAGGCCAAATGGAAAAGAGACGGGAAAGCGGAGGCGAGTTTGGTGTTACCAATCCAGAGATCAGCCCAGAATTTGGTCATGGACCCATCAGAACAGACATGGGCGATCCTGTGTTGGAAAGCTGCGACCGCTTTCCAAATCCCTTTCCAGAATGGGGAAGCGTTGCGATGAATAGTGGGGGAAAATTCCCACCAAAGGTGGGAAAAGAGACAATTGGCCTTGATGCATTGGATCCAAGGTAAGTGATCGAATTTCAAAAATCTCCAAAGCCATTTACCCAACAAGGCGATGTTATGGTTCCTGAGGTTTAAAACCCCAAGACCCCCATTCGCTTTGGAGGAGCAGACTAAATTCCAGCTACTAAGGTGAGTACTCGGTTTGAAATTGGAAGATCCTGTCCAGAAAAAGTTGCTTCTGATTTGGTCTATCCTCTTGATGACCCGAGAGGGGACATAATAGAACGACATCATATACAGGGGGATGGAGGAAAGGACCGAGTTGATAAGGATTAGCCTACCCCCATGGGAGAGGAGTTTCCCCGCCCAAACGCTGAGTCTGGATTCAACTTTATCCACCATGGGCAGCCAATCAATATTTTCAGTTTACCCCAACGAAGTGGGATCCCCAAATACGTGATAGGGAATGAAGCGATAGGACAGTTAAAGAAATTAGATATCTCGATCTGGCGATTGGGAGAACCTCCTAGCCATAGAACCGAAGATTTTTGAAAGTTGATCGATAGCCCCGAAGCTAGTTCAAAAAAGTAAAGCAGAAGTTTTAGGCCACGAAGAGAGTGAGAGTTTGGTTTGGCGAAAATGTTCGTGTCATCAGCATATTGCAGATTGAGCACTCCGTCAAAACCGTATGAATCTCCTAGACCTTCAATGACCTGCAGAGCCCATGCATTGCGCAGAAGCTTACTAAATACATCTGCGACAAGGAAAAATAAAAGGGAAGAAAGCGGGTCCCCTTGTCAGAGGCCACATTTAATTTTAAATTTGTGGCCTTCAGAGCCATTGATAATGATAGAGGAAGTGCCAGAGAAAAGGCTGGATTTGATCCAAGCGATCCATTTGGGACCGAAACCTCGATTAATAAGCAGTTCTAACAGGAAATCCCAGCTGACGTTGTCGTAAGCTTTTTGGAAATCAAGTTTGAGCAAGATACCTTCGGAGTTAGAATTGTGACAATGAGAGATAACTTCTTGAGCCGAAGCCACACTATCAAGGATAAAGCGGTCCTTGATAAAACCCGATTGGGCAGGGTCAATGAGGGGAGAAATAATCGCGCTGAGCCTAGCGGAAAGGACTTTCATAATGATTTTGAAAGTAGTATTGATCAGACTAATAGGCCTAAAGTTCGTAAGTGAGTGCGCTCCCGCTATTTTGGGGATGAGCACAATATGCGCATAATTGATACGGTCAAAAGAGAAAGAGCCCAGATGAAGATCCTTAAACATACGGAAAAGATCGTCTTTAAGCCAGTTCCAGAATTTTTGGAAAAAGAAGGCAGGGAAACCATCCAGCCCTGGCACTGAGTCACTTTTCAAAGCGAAAACAGTCGATTTTATCTCTTCCATGGAGAAAGGGGCTTCGAGAGAAGAAAGATCTTAAGGCTAAGAACCGTAAAGGTGGCTCCAATCAAGACTAATAGCGCGCAGTTTGGACTCACCAATAAGGTTTTTATAGAAAGAAAGAAAGGCATGATGAATCTCGGGGTTGGAGTTAAGATCGACCCCGTTCTCGGAGATAGAAGATATCCGATTACAACGCTGCTTGTGAGACGCGAAATTATGAAAGAAAGCAGTATTTCCGTCACCTTCCTTTAACCATCTAATTCTGGCTCTTTGAGCCCATTTGATATGATCTAGATGAAGGATGTCAGCATACTCTCGCTACACAAAAGTCGTTCGGAACGAAGGGAGCTAGTTAAAGGCCCTTGCTCTTCCAGCTTATCAATGGAGTCAATGGTCGCTAGAAGAAAATTTTTAAGGAAAGAGGTGTTGTTTTGTCTTTCTAAATGCTGGATTTTGCAACCGAATTTTATAGCGTGAAGTTTGAGAAGGATACTACCCAGACCAGTAGAACCGGTAACTGCGGCTAAACATTCCCCAATAAGATTGACGAAAAGTTGGTCTTGTAACCAAAATTTTTCAAAACGGAACTTGTGGTGATGAGAGAAGGGGAAATTAGAGTAGAGAGCGATGGGAATGTGATCGGAAAAGGGATTGGGTAAAGCCTTGGAGAAAGTGTTGTGAAACTGAGCAATCCAGTTCTGGGAAATAAGGAATCGATCGAGTTTGGCCAACGTCGGGGGTTGACGAAGGTTAGACCAGGTGAAGGATCTACCGTTCAGTGGAAGGTCGGTTAACTGCAGCGCACGGATACACTCGTTAAAAAAGTCGGACTGAGAGTAAGAGGTAGAAGGGTTCGACCTTTCGGAGGCGAACCTGGTGACATTAAAGTCTGTAGCGCCCCGAGTTCCACACACTAGAAGCTCGTGACACTTACCCAGAATCTTTACTTCAATGAGTACACAACACAGAAAAATTACAGGAAATTAAAAACTTACATTGCACAAGGAAACTATATCTTCCACTTGGATGCTTTCCGCAGCTCGAGTCCCTGCTCCACGATCAGCAATCCTGTAATAGCAAACTGTGGGCACGTCAGTTGAATACAACTGACGCAACACGGATGAAAACCACAATCTCCAAAATCCTCAACAATCAATATTTGATGCAGAAGAAAAATGTGAAAGTCAAACCACAAGTATCGGTGTATGTCATGATCTAGATTCTAATGCACAATGCATATGCACATCATGCTCTTAATCTAATGCAAACTTAATCTGGAAACGTATGCATCCCATACTACATACTCCCCAAATTGAGTTCGTATTCTCCAGATAATAGGGTTCAATCCCTCGCCATGCATCCTACTCTTGTACTCCTTCCTGTTTCTGACATTCATCTAGTGACTGGTAGAGTCTGCAGCACATGTGGTCCATTTTCGGTCCTGCAGTTGGATCGTGGTCCTTCTCCACTCTGAACGACAGTGATCACCCTGTTCGTTCAGATCATGGTCCTTCTCCACTCCGATAGGATCGTGGTCCCTCTCCACTCCCGGTCAGGCCGGTGATCATCAGCTCTGCTGGAATCATGGTCCTTCTCCACTCCTGCCCCTGCCAAAGTTATCATGAACATATGACGAATCGATAGGGATACCCCTACTCCGCCTAGAGACTTAGAGTTACACTCTTGCTCCTTGTTCGCATTAAACAACATAGAACCTTAGGTGGATTTGGAGGGTCCATTCCCTAATTTTCATCATACAGTCCTTATCACTAAATTCCAGAAATTAACAGACGAGACCAAGCCGCACGTGTCTCAGACGAGACCACACCGCACGTATCCCCTTGACAGGAGAGTACAATGCCCAACTAGTGTATGTCCTTACCAATCATGAGTCATACCACTTAGGGCTAACACCTTTACTCAATTTAGGTCAAATCTCATTTGCTTAATTCCTTCATTAATCACCACTTGGTTTCTAGGTGGAATTATTAGTACTCAAGATCTCATTGTTCACATTCACAATAAAATATCACAATAAAATATCACTAACTAGGTTCAAAGTAAATCCAATCTAGTCGAATCTCAACAACTCTCATCTAGATTTGATTGGGTTCAACTTAGCTTCCAATCATGCTAAGAGATTGGCCCAACATGCACCACACTAGTGCACTCAATGTGCACAAAGCATTACCATATGTAAATATTCAAGTATGCATACCCGCATACACAAGTATACGGTATTCCATCAGTCACCGTATTCATGCCTACAATCTCTTCTATGCAACCAATAGTTCTTTACTACAATCTACTCAACTTTATTATGAGTTTCTAATTAGCTAAGCATGCAACTACAACCACTAAGCATATTACTACAAGTGTGTCATTTCATGCAATCACATCAATTAAGCATTCGAGGAGTAGTCTTTTCTACTACATTATAACTAAGCTTACTAACTCATTAGTAGCTTACTAATACAATGTTAGTAGCTTACTAACACAAAACTAGTAGTTTACGAACAGTGTATATTTACTAACCATAAATAATTGGTTAGCAATTGGGTTACTACGAGGTCAAGTCTACATTTCTAACTTTCTAACTTCTCACTATCATGGCATTCTAGCATTCTATTCTACTAATTCACTACCATACTAACATATTAACGTACTAACTTACTAATCATTTCAACTAAGCTTACTAATATTATTAGTACAATGCTAGTAGCTTACGATCAATGTAAATTTACTAATCAAGATACTAACTTACTAATCATAAGGACTTTAAGCATTCAAATATGAAATTTTAATTAAAAAATTCACTAATTAGACAATTACCGCACAAGATATCACAAAATCACATCTTTACACTTATACTATCATTCTTAACACAAAGAACAAATTTTTATCTATTCACTAGTATATTTATGCATATAAAATTCACATAAGTAAACACACACTACAATTTCTAGCAAGCATTAATTATTCATTCCGTATATGAAGAAAAATATTAATAATAATAATAATACAAGAGGTATGAAGAATACCCACTTTGATTGTTTTCAAGCTTGAAGTTGTTACTTCTCCTCCTTGCACCTTTAGTCTTCTTGACTTCTTGCTCCAATCCAAAAGTAGTAGTAGAGTGGTATGATAGTAATAGGAGGAGTTGTAGGTAGTAGTGAAGTAGTTGTAGCTAAGTAGTAGGAATAGTAGTAGTAGAAGTAGTTGTGGAAGAAGTAGTAAAGTAGTAATAGTAGTAATTGTAGTAGTAGTAGTTGTAGTTAAGTAGAAGTAATAGTAATAGGCATATATATAGAGAAAAGGGAAAAATATGATGCTATTGCTGCTGCCGGCTATAAAGGGAGAAAAGAGAGAAGAAAAGAAGTGTAGGAGTAGTAGTAGTAGTGCAGTAAAGTAGTAGTAGTAGTAGGTGCTAGTAGTTGAAGTAGTAGCAAGTAGTAGTAGTTAAAGTAGTAGTAAATATATAGAAAAAGAGAGATGAAAGGAGGTTACTTGCTGTTGTTGCTATCGGCAGTAAAGAGAGAAGAGAGAAGGAGAAAAAGGTAGGAGTAGTTAGTAGTAGTAGTAGTAAGTGGAGTAGTAGGAGTTAATACATGTGTATATATAGAAAAAAAAAAAAGAAGACAAAAACTGATGTTGCTGCTGGCTGTCTGTAGAAGGAAAGAAAAAGAGAGAAGGAGAGGTGTGTGGAAGGGTATAGAATGCTTAGGTGTCCCTTACTTTTGCACATAACCCCTTAGTCTTTATGAAATTGCACTTAAACCCTAAATACTATTGGATTGGGCTTAAAAAAAGAAAGTGTTGGGCTTTTTGAAAGAAAACAAATTGGGCATTTAAAAGAAAACATATTAGGTTTTTAAAATAAACTAACATAAAATAATAGTGTAGTGTATGAAAAAATAATAATGTCAATGCACACACACACACACACACACACACACACATATATATAACAATGTATATGTATATTTATTGCAAGAAAATTAGGGGTATTACAAAGTCCCCACAAAAAAAACAAAGGCCGTACGTGTTAGTGTAACTGTGAAGCGATTGAAATTCGTTCCAGAAAAGCATGCGCCTTTCTGAAGAGGATGGACCATAAACCGAAATAACTGAGAGGGTGGAGTTGAGAGTCATCCAATGCAGTTGAACGATAAGAAAAAAGTTGAGTCGATGAATCGCGATAAGAGAGAAAACTGACTCTTTGTAGCCAAATAGGATGCCTCCCCTAGAACATATCGCGTCTAAAGAGATCCATTTAGAGATAATGGATCCTCCGATAGTGCGAAAGGTAACAGGGGAGGGAGAATTGATCTTCGATTCTTGAAGAGAGATAAGGTCACAGCGGGAGGAGGCTATCAACTGATAAACCGCCCTCTGTTTAACGGGGCAATTGAGACCCCTGATGTTCCAAGAGATACTAATCATTAAGAAGTTGATGCTCCCGCACTCTACTACGTTCCTTCTATCTAATAGAAAAAAGGGCGAATTGTCCGAGTCAAGCAAGAATCCCATGTCCTGGGCGAGAGAGGTCGGATCTTTATCTGATAGAGAGTCAAACTGAGGTCGGAAAATGCATCCTAATAATTTTTGTTGAGAATAGGGTTGTAGATAGGTAGGGTTGAGTCCCGAGAGATTCGTTGCCAGCGGCAACGGTCCGATGGTTGACGCTGCATTAGTAAGCTCAGATTTTCTAGCCTTAATACGAGCGCTAGATCTGATGAAGCGGGTTGGTCGCTTACCAACCGGTGAAAGCGGTAGAGCGGGACACCTATCCTCCTTAAGAGGAGAGGATCGATGTGACCTATCGACCGAATCAGAAGGCGAAAATAGAGGAGAAGGGAAATGAGAAATCGAAGGGAAAGGGGGAGTTGGTGCATACAGGGAAAGCGCAACCGATTTTTGAAAGGTTGTCGAGTACACACCGATAGTAGAACCCTCCGGTATACCCCCAACCAAGGCCGCCAGGTCGGTGGATAACCAGACGATGTTCTTAGAACCGAAGAAGGGGGAGAGAGAGCCAGAAACAGTGCAATGATAAGGAAGTAATTTGGAATGAAAACTGAAATTACCAAGCATTGGCATAATAACCCAACTGAAATGAAATAACTGAGATAAGGGTAGGGGTTACCTGCTTGAGAGAATGCTTCAGATTCAACTCCGATTCCTCTTCAAGAAGCAAATTGTCCTGATCAATCCATCCTTCATCTTTTGTGGATTGAGACTTCTTAACTTTGATGGGGGGGAGAACCGGCATCGACTCGGAAGTGGTAGGGAAGTGCGCTTGCTTCTGGAATTGATCCCAGTCAGAAGCGAAATGAGGGTTGACCTCCCAAGCCGCCCATGGAGAACTAGGCTCGAGCGACTTTGCAGTGGGGTGAGTGGAGGAGGTGGGAAGAGCCGAAGCTTCCCTCTCTAAGGAAGAGACCTTTGGAGGCCCTGAGGAAGGAGGAAGGGGGGGAAGGATAGCTGGAGGAGTAGAAACGGGAGCATTAACCTTCCCTGCTTGAAGAGAAGAAATCTCGGGGTTGATCCAAACAAGGTTTGGCGCTTTGGAGGGAGAAATCTTCTTGTTGCTTGGAGAGATATAACTTTTGTTGGGAAAAGGAATCTTTTTCGTGGGAGTAATCTTATTAGCCCCTTTCCAAAAGGTTGGCTCCTTCTTAGACAAAGAGGAGGAACCAGGGTGGAAAGCAGAGGCTGCCGACGGCTTAAAGGCTGGCTTCGGAGTATCAGTGGAGGGCAACGGTAAGGAAAAGCTAATGCTAACTGAGTCGTGGTATTGCACGGAGATCGAAAAGGAGGAAATACCATCTTTCAAGCAATAGGCTTCAATCCGATCAGATTGCTTAGGGCAGCGATATGCGATAAAGCACCTCCACCTGGAGACATCCCGACTCTAGCTTAGCCGAGGAACGAATACTAATGATTTCACCAATGCACTTAGACATGTCTCTGACTAAGCGCAAGGATTCACAAAAAGGGGGGAAGGCCTAAGAGAGTGACCTTGGTAGGGGCAGAGCTGAGGGCATGAGACGGGAGACTAATCTGAACCCATTTTCGAATGGAAAGGGTGATAGCTCCAATAGACAGTGAAGAGTTGTTAATGAGTTCCTCAAGGATTTTGGGGGAAGGGCAACGGATCACCACATCACCGTTAGAACAACAGCTGAGAACCCAATCCCAATCTTTAACATTACAGGAAATGCTGAGGAAAGAGTTCAAGGTGAAGAAGGGGATAGAACCTCCGGAGAATGAAATGGCACCATAAGTGTTAAAAAATTTAACCTATCGGACAGTTCCATGTTTGGGATGAACACATTAGTAACGATCGGCTTGGGAGGTTGAATTTGAGATGCTTTCGGAGCGGGAGGGGGAGGGGGGTTGCTGTCGGAGAATCGATTAGCGAACGGAGGAGTAGGAAGTAGTGGGGACCTAGAATTAACTTTCTGCTTCTTGGGTTTGATAGGTAGATCTTCCGCAAGCTTACGCTGCAAAGAGGGGAAGTCCAGAGCGAAAAAGACTTGATCCGAGATGGTAGCTCCCAGAGTTAGACCCAAAAGCTTCTGAAGTGCGAAACAGCGGTGACGCGCATGATCGGACTTCAAGCAAAACAAACATTTCATCTTCTCTGAGCAAAATTTCTTTAAATGCCCAGGTTGAAGACACTGGTAGCACATAAGAGGAAAACGGTGAGAAGGAGAACGATGAAGAAAGGAAGATGAAGAGTTGGAGGTAGAGAAATGGTGGGAGACTGGGTTCTTAGATAACCCTGGAAGCTTCTCGCCATTGGGCTTGGAGAGCCCAGGGAAGATAGGCCCAGGATGGAAAGAGGTAAGGGAGTTGTTAATAGAGTAATTAAACTGCTTTTTTTTTGTTTAACCACTTCAACCCATGTGCGATCCATGGGCCAAAAAGATACTGCAACGAGAAGAGGCCCACCTAAGGGGGAGAAACGAAATGGGAAAGGCAAAGGCCAAACAGAGCTGGAGCTCACTGAGGAAATGGTGAAGCGCTAGTTACTGAACACCTCACAATAGAGAAGTAGACGAGGAAGAAATCCTCAAAGGGAAGTAAAGTAGATTCCCAGAGAGAGAGGGAAGAAGGTAACCAAGAGCGGGGGGGGGGGGGGGGGGGGGATCGGAGAATAGGGAAAACCGCTGACCAATAAGGTCAGACAGACGAGAAGACCTACTGCCTCCAAATCCACAACAGTGGAGAAGAGCCAGAGCTACCAAAACTGAAATGATCGAAGCTTAACAAAATAAAACTTACAGTGATGGGTTGGGTATTAGACGCTGCAGTTAGAGCAACTACCTCCGATAAATCTGCGTTGGGAGGGCCGGATCTGGCCGGGAGCTGATAGATTCACACCGACGGACCTGGAGGGGGGGCCCTTGCCGAGAGAAGAGCTCAAAGGGGGAGGGAGAGACTCACTGAGGGAGAGGATAGCTCTACCATGATGGCTGTGAGACGAACGCGCAGAACAGCCCGCTGGAATGGTGTGCACCGCGGCTAAGAACACCCACAACTAGGGGTAGGAGCTCTGGAAGCGGCCAGTCACTAAAATGAAGGAGAGAGAAGGAGATTTGGAGTAGGAGCTCCGGATCTGAGAGAGGGAAAAAGGGCAAAGGCAAAAACGAGAGGGTAGGGCTAGGAGCCGAAAAGGGTTTGGAGAGATTGAAGAGGCCTTTCACTATAATGAAGGAGGGGGGAGGTGATATGGAGCAGGAGCTCCGGATCTGAGAGCACAACGGAGGGAGGAATAGGGCCGGGAGTCGCCAGAGAGAGATGAACCTGTACTATTGTGGTCTAACGGTCTAACCTGTACTATGTATGGTTGTTGGAGAGAAAGTTTAAACCAATTTCTTTCTATCTATAATTTGAAGATATTTTTAGCATGAACGATGATGCAAAAGTTCAAGAGGATATTCGGACTAATTTCTTTCTATCCATGATTTGAAGATATTTTCAACACTTACCATAATGTGATGCCAAGAGAGAAACTTCACACTAATTTATTGCTATCCGTGATTTTAAGATATTTTAGCATGTATGCTAATGCGAAGAAGATTCGGGAGGAAATTAAAACTAATTTCTTTCTATCCCAATAAGGTTGGAGAGAGAATTCCATCTAATTTCTTTTTATCCATGATTTGAATATATTTTCAACATGTACACCAATGCAAAGATTCGAGAAAATGTTCAAACTAATTTCTGTTTGTTCATGTTTCGAAAAATATTGTCAACATCTCTAATATTATGAAGATGTTGAAAATATTTTTTGCAACATCTCTAATATTATAAGTTGAAACCAACAAGAAGTTTGGAATATCCCCCCACAAAGACAGTATCATGAAGCCAGAGAGGAGAATATCCCCTTCACCCCACCACCAAAAACCCTGCCATCACCACAGCGACAAGCAGGAGAAGCACCAAGCTAACAGACTCTCAACAATGCCTAAGCGAGAGAGGGAGTCGGAGAAGGAAACGTGTGGGAGGAAGAGGAGCGTCGACCATAGAAGTCGGTATCCCCCAGGTCATAGAGACCTTAGGTACCTGTCGTGGAAGGAGAAAGACAAAGCTACGGTCGGAGCGAGAACCAGAGTTCGCTACGTAGAGAGGCATCGCAGGTCTTCTCCATCCTATCGTCCTCAAAGAGAGAGGCCAGTTGAAACCTACAAGAAGTCCTATGCGGAGGTGACTAGAGGCGTGGACAGAGGCGAGGGTGAGCATAGAGCTCAGCGCCAATCGTCACCTTTAGAGAAAGAGGTTCCCAAGAAGAGAGAAGACGACGAGGGCGAGTGGGTGCTTGTGAAACCAAGGAAGACGCAGAACAGAGCTCAAACTCCTAGCTTCTCCAATGATCGAAAGATTGAAGCATGACAAAGCTGCCATAAGTGTGCTAAGATGGGGCACTCGATCAACATGTGCAAGAACGACTGGTTTTGCTACGTTTGCAAGTCCTTAGGTCATATCTCCACTGCTTGTCCATTGAACCGCCAAGCTAGTTCTGCAACAGCATCCAAAGAGCTAGCGCCAAGGGGAGCGGGATCAGTAAACTCCTGGGCAAGCAAAACACAAGAAAGCGCAGCTGGTAAGAGGAGAGTCATCATGGCGACCATCACTCCGACGCCGCTAATGCCCGAACTTGAGAGACACTATCAAGGCTGTATAGTCGCGAAGGCTCAGACGGGGCACCCTAATGTTCAAGAGATTAAGGATTGGCTAGCGGTATTACTAGCTCCAATGCCTTCTTGGGAAGTGCAAGTGATGCGCCCAAATTGTTTCTTCTTGCACTGTATCGACGAGGAAGTTACCGCTTTTGCTCTCAAGATGAAAGGGATGGAAGGTAGGGACGCATGTGGGTTAGAGTTCTTCCTAACGCTCAAACCGTGGTCTCGCGACGTTGGTGCACTCAAATTCAGTATGGATCCGTCTCTTCAACTTACCCTTCCATTGTTGGGTAAAGAGCAGTTTCCAAAATATCATCCGCAAGTTTGGTATGTTGATCAAAGTTGATAAGGAAACTCTAACTCATGCTGGTCGAAAGTTTGCTAGAGTTCGAATCGGAGTTTCCAACATGGGTGATATCCCTTCCAAGGTCCTTGTCAACTTCGAGCGAGAGGCCTACGAGGTGCTGGTAATCATAGAGAAAAAGAAGAGTGTTTCGTTCTCGGGGGAAAGGGTGTACGCCGTGGAAGAATGAGCAGACGACTAGGATTGTACGCTGGAGGTTGAAGACACAATCAGTCCATTGAATGGCGGAGACCTCAATCAGAGCCTCTCATCTTCAGTTCGAAGGACGAAAGCAAGCGGGCCGTCCATCAAGGGCCAAGTTGATCCTGGGCGTTCAATTGCTGAAGGCCAGTACGGAGCACGTGCCGAGGAGGATTTTTCAAAATGAATTGGACTTTCGCGCCTAAGAGACGAACAGCTGGACTGCAATAGGATGGCTTTCAAGGTGACGCCAAAAAGCCCTGTCCCATCAAGTACGAGGTCGGACCGAAGGGTCGAGACGAGGAAACCAGGGCTCAAGGAGAGCTCCGCTATTGCCAGTCACGTCAAAGCACAGATGCCTCATGGGATCCTCAAAAGTCATGCATTAGAGGGACTAGAAGCCAGTAAAGAGATAGGATTGGAAAAAGAGGAGTGGGCTCAGTTTACAAAGACTGAAGTGGAAGAGTCTATAAGACTAGCCATGAATGCTTTACTCAAAAGCAAGTCTACTAGTCTATAATTTATAGGGTCAAAGCCTAACCTCATTGATTGTCATGGGGGTTTACTGGATTCAGATCCAGCGGAGGTAGAGATTCCACCAATTGTACCAGCATCGAAGATTTAAAAGGAAGGTCTCGATCAAGGGGCACAATCAAATTGGCATTCACCCGGTCATGAAGCTTGTGACGGGATTATAGGGGCCCTAGACGGGGTACGAGAAGATAACATAATATCATCTACCGATACAGAGATTGATGAAAAGGAGGTCAAAGGAAGTGTATGTAGCAACAACAATAAAATTACCGAGTATCAAAGGAAGGGAAAGAGGCAGGTTATCAGTGGAGGAGAACAGGCGCCTACTCAAGACGATCGTGACTTGGAAACTACCAAAGAACCACATTTGGAGTCGACCGGTGGAGGTACCCTAACTCCCGCCTATTCAATTTTGAATTCTCTTAATGATGATTCGCTTATTTATTTCGCTAGTTTATACGGTCTAGCCATGGGCTCTAATAGGGCGGAGCAACTTGAAAGAGTAGCAATCATTAGAGGGGAGTCTAGTGGTACATTGGTTTAAAATCGGGGGTGCCGCCGGGTGGGGTGGGGGGTGGGGGGTAGAGGATAGGTGTCGCCCATAGTGTTTTTAATGATTTACGTCTTTTGGAACGCTAGGGGGTTGAGGCAAAAGAGTAAAAAAAGAATGATTTCGATAACAATTAATAAAATTAGGCCCACGATTTGCGGTCTACAAGAAACAAGAATAGAGAATCATTCTATAGGCAAATTATCCACAATGAGATGGGCAGTTGACTTCGACTGGCGATTCAAGCCAGCGGTCGAGTATTCCGGGGGAATAGTGATGGGGGCTGACTCTTCAGTCTTCGAGATAGTAGAAGATTTTATCGGTAATTTCACGGTGTCTGTTAGATTGAGAAGGAGAAGCGATGATTGGGAACACGTTGTGACAACTGTCTACGGCCCATATGATTCTAGATTACGGAAGGAACTTTGGAAGGAATTGGAGGCTATCAGAAGAAGATGGAATCGACCGTGGGTGGTAGGCATAGATTTCAATATCACTAGATTCCATGACGAACATAGAGATAAAGGACACAGTCGTGGCGAACAAGAGTCTTTCAATAGGATCATAGACGACTTAGACTTGATGGAGTTAGAGATGATAGATAGAAAATTCACTTGGTCCAACATGCAACAGAGCCCAACCCTAGCTAAACTAGATAGAGTCTTGGTGTCAACCGAGTGGGAGGACGTCTTCCCCCTTGCTAAAGTGAAATCTGTAGTTCGATTTACGTCAGACCACCAGCCTTTAATTATAGATTGTGAGCTGTATAACAAGGAGAAGTATTTTTCTTTTAGATTCGAAAAATCTTGGACGTCTGTCGATGAGACGCGCTAGAGGATTCAGGAGTCTTGGGGAGGAACAACCTCGCAAACTTCAGCAGTTGGAATATGGGTGGAAAAGACAAGGCGACTAAGAAGAGACCTAAGAGTATGGGCAAAAGGAAAATTTGGGAATAACAATTCCAGACGGGAGGCAATCGACAACAGGATTCATGAGTTGGAAACTATTCAAGAGGACAGAGATCTGATGGATCCAGAAAAGGAGGAACTTGCAAACAGGAGGTTGGAGCTGCAACATTTACGTTCAATGGAGGAAATGCATTGGAAGCAATGTTCAAGAATCCAATGGCTAAAGGAAGAAGACGCTAACACCAAATTCTTCTATAAAGTGGCTAACGGTAGGAGAAGACGCAACTGCATAACTGGATTAGAGATTGATGGAACGTGGACTGAGAACGAAGACCTTATTAGAGTTCACCTCGACAAGAAGTACCACGATTTGCTAGGGCGAAGCGATCGAGTTAGAAGTACTTTCGTGACGGATATGTGGAGCTCCTCAAAGATAGAGGGAAGTGATGGAATCGAAAATAAATTTTTGGAAGAGGAAGTAAGAGATGCCATCAACAAGTTGGGCCCGGACAAGGCGCCAAGGCCAGACAGATTACCTATATTCTTTTACAAAATATATTGGCAGATTATTAGGGGTAGACCTAATGAATATCTTCAACGAATTCCATGAGGGTACAGAAAACCTTGATAGGTTGAACTACGCGTCAGTTATCCTCATTCCTAAGAAGCAAGAAGTTCGAACGGCAGAGGATTTTCGACCAATTAGTTTGCTGAATGGCTCGTTCAAAATTATTACTAAAGTCCTCGCACAACGACTAGCCCCGAATATGGATGAAGTGATCGCCTCATCGCAAAGCGGGTTCATCCATGGAAGAGAAATTACTGACAGCACAGCTGCCACTCACGAGGTAGTATTCAGGGGAAACAAAGAAAGGGTAGACATTTTCTTCTTAAAATTGATTTTAAAAAGGCTTACGACTCGGTGAACTGGGATTGTCTAGACGAAGCCTTTAACCTCAAAGGTTTTGGTGAAAAATGGAGATCGTGGATCCGTCATTGCGTCCAAGGAGGAAAATCGTACATTCAGGTGAACGGCTGGCAGGGTAAGGAAATTATATGCAAGAGAGGGTTAAGCCAAGGAGACCCACTATCGTCATTGTTATTCGCCGTCATAGCCGACAGATTGGCAGAAATGATTAGGCGAGCATAGAAGGGTAACGTCATCAAGGGCATTCAGATCAAAGGAATAAATATTCCGATGACCATTCTTCAATACGCAGACGATACCCTATTATTTGGAAAAGCAAATGTCCAAGAAGTAGAGGCAATCAAAGCGGCATCGGTCTGATTCCAAAGTTGGTCAGGGTTAGAAGTAAATCTCAGAAAGAGCTGTGTAACGCCAATTAGCGAGCAGTTATCAATCTCAACAACCTACATTTCGGCAATGTTAGGTTGCGAGACAGCCGACTATCCGATCAAATATCTTGGAACTCCTATCAGACCAGGGAAGTTACTAAGAGATGACTGGTCCCCCCTAATCGACAAGATCGCTAAGAAGTTGGCAGGGTGGAAGAGTAAATATCTCTCGTTAGGGGGTCGGATCACATTGCTAAATTCGGTACTTAGCGCAATCCCTCTCTACCTAATGTCTATCTATGAGCTACCAGAGTGGGTAATTCTCAAGATAGATAAGATGAGAAGACGTTTCTTATGGAAAGATACCGACGAGAAAAACAAGGGGTTTCACCTAGTAAAATGGGGGAGAGTCTGTAAGAGACGAGAATTCGGCAGGTTAGGCATTCTCAACCTGCATAAAATGAACCAGACATTGCTCAGCAAATGGTGGTGGAAAATTTATAAACGTAGAAAAGGATGGTGGAGTTATTCATTTGATCGATATCGTACAAGGAAAAAATATCGGTTCGGAGGGCGAAGCGCTTTCGGTAAGGTCTCTTTTCTCTGGAAGGGAGTGGCGAAGCAGGGAGATATTTTCAATATTAATACTAGATGTAGAATCGGAAACGGGAAGAGTACTAGATTTCGGATGGACAAATGGTGCGGTGACAGAGCACTACAAAATAGCTTTCCCATGCGGCGGAGGTTGTAGTTAATCTAGACTCCCTGGTTGCTGATGTTTGGAGAAACAGAAAATTGACGTTTACCGTTGCAGGACAATTAACACATGAGAGTATAGAACAATTTGAAGAGCTTAATAGGCACATACAAGCGGAAGGATGGCAAATGAACAACGGTCACGACGAACGCTGGTGGAATGTCGATCAGTCAAAGATTTTCTCGGTCGCATCAATGTACAAATGGTTAAATGACGGCAGTTTCAGGGGCTTAGTTGAGAATGTCATATGGAGTACCCAAGCGCCGTTGAAAGTTAGAGTATTTAGTTGGTTAGTACACAATGACGCGATCTTAACAAAAGTTAACTTGAAGAAAAGAAATATGCAAATTGACTTTAGAAGCAATTTTTGTATAGCAGCTGTTGAGGATTCCACACACTTATTTTTCACGTGTCGTAAAGCGGCCACCACATGGAAAATAGTTTGTAGGGATTTTTGGTGTGCTAGGTACCCCAGGTCATCTGCAGACTTTTGGAGTATGTGGAGAGAGTCTCATTAGGACCGAAGATAGAAGAGCGTGGGAGATAGCAATAGCGGCTACCCTATGGAGTCTATGGCTAGACCGAAACGATTTATATTTTCGTAACATTAACTATAGATTTCCTACTTCGATGCATAAATTTTCCTTTTCATTCATGATTGGGCAGGGTATGTAAACGCCAAGAAGAAGCTAAAGATGAACTCGGAGGAATAGCGAGCCAAATTGAGGAGAGGAGTTGTTACTGTATCAGTATAGGATTTGCTGTTGTTTTTCAGTTTATGACGTTGTATTCTCGTTTCTCCCGTGTTATTTTGTAGTCACTTGTTGTATTTTGAGGGACGTTTATACGGGCCGCTATGCTTCGTATTTGAACTCGTGTTGTACTACTGATGCTTCGTTAATTGATCATTAATGAATCGATGACTCTGTGTCATTTTTTATCAAAAAAAAACATCTCTAATATTATAATGAGAGAGTTTAGATTGTAATTTGTAGACAATCAACTATCTAATCTCAACCATTCATTTTAAAGTAAAAGTGTTATTAATCATTCATTTACTCAATTATTGTTAGTTACCATAGTACCTTCAAAGTTCAAACGACATTTATTTACAGAAGTATAACTTATATAAAATTAAAGTTACTCATATAATTTGTAAATAATATAATTTGTAAATAGTATGCGATAAGTAAAGAGTTCAGGTTCGAGGCCAGATTATGTCTTTATATTAACTTTAAAATATATATTTATTAGAACGCACAAAGCTCGTGCAGATGTAGATTACTAGTATATGATAATGCAAAGGTTAGAGAGGAAGCTCAATTTTACTCTTTTTTAATAATTGTGAATCTCCAAGATGGTGAGCAAAGTGGAACTAACTGCACTGCAAAATAAAGCTTTTCCTCAACCAATTGAAGACAGAAATTAAGATGAGTTATAATCAGGGAAAATCATAAAGGAATAAAATGAGCTAGTATCAGGTGATTGCTGAAATGTAAAACACACGTTCGTTATGAAGAATCCGAATGCAGCTTAATGCTTAGCGAATCACGCAATTAAAGATATAGGTGCCAGATAGGGAGGTAGCTTCCCAGAAAGCAATATAGAGCACAGTACAATTGACCCATCTGATAGTCCCACATATTTCCTTTTAATCCTTGTCATATGCAACTTCTACATCAGACAATCATGCACATTTCTCTGATGCAATAATGTACATATCTAACCTCAGTATTTAAACTGCTCTATCTCAGAAATGACAACAGCAGGTTTGAGCTTCTAATTTTGAAAAGGAATTGCTAATGATTTTACTTGAGTTGATCTTGAAAAGTTTTTACTCATCATGCACATTGCTAATGAAAAGGAATTTTGTAAAGTCTTCAAAACTACTTTACCATTCCCTCTGTAAAATAACCAAGACAAGGATGCAGGTTAGTTTTGCTGAGGAAGATATGTTCAGTGATACAAGCAAATAAATGAACCAACATGTCCACAGATGTAAACATTAAAAACTTGTTAGACTCACAATAATGTGACAAACTCCTATAAATCTATAATAACGCATCATACCTCAGACTCAAACACGACACAGACGCAACAATTAGTTTACAATCAAAGTCCCTTCATGGGAATTCATCGGATGTCCAAACAAAAGCGCACTAAATTGAGAGTAAGAATGATGGATTGAACAGAAACATTTTACATAACTTGAGGGATTAAAAAAACAGAGGATAATTTCAGTTATCCCCATTCCCTCTTGCTTCACATCAGGCATAGATTTTGGTTCATCATCACTGGAAGTTCAACATAGAATAGGAAAGTTTAAGAAATAGAAGCAATATTAACAGGCAAAACAAAAGTATAACCCATAAGACTATAGATCACAAACTCACCTCATCATCTCCTGAACCAGCCTTTGCAGTGGCATCCTTCATGGCTTCATCTGTCAGATAGTGAGACAGTATTAAAAATTGCTACAAACAATAGAAATATAGATCACATGTCATTTGCCAGGATCATATTTTTTAAAAGTTGTCATAGAATGATGAGAAGAAAATATGATTTTGCAAGTATAAAATGAGAATATAAGAACACACGGTAAAAGCCGATAGAAAAATAGTGCACGTCTTATCGGTTACAATCCATTAACTGTCAAAACGTATTCCAAAAGAAGTACATTGCTTGATTACTGAAGGTGGAAATTTCCAAGAGACCATACAGCAATCACCAGGCTATAAAATTAATATCTATAGTTAAATTTAGCATTCACTAAAGAGTGGTTAGGTTTGCTATATTTGGCGGCAAGCAGCTCCAATTGCAGCGAGCCCATATATCCAGTAGTTGGAGATGCAAAAAGAACCCAAAAATAGCAGCTGGGAGTACCAAAATAAATACTGCCATATTTACTCTTGAAGTCTTGTATAAGTTTATAATGTAGATTAATCATTTATGCATCTCTCATATCGACTATATCAAAACGGAAGCCTAGCTCGTGCTCTAAATTGTTAAGCGTGGCAACTACATGGAGAAATTAGTCCCTTGAGAAAATTGTCCATCACCCCAAAATAAGTTATAATAACTGAAGATCCCAAAAGGTTTATGCTGACTTGTCACTTATCAAAAATAAATGACACTATTGCGAAATTTTCAATCTTTAGGACGTTTGCTTGAAACCTGAAAGATTAACAAACATGGAGCATAACTGCTCAACTTTAAGACGCATGCCAAAAGGTTGCCTACTTCAGTAATAATGCCTCACGCAGAAAATTTAAGTTGCAGGATAACCATCCAAATCGTGATTCGGAAACTTAGTGTCGTGTTTAGTAGTGGCCTACTGAATATGGTATTAGTTTCAGAGTTCTCAGAAATTTAGGGTGTATGGACTTTGGGGAATCGGATTTTTGGGTATCGGCTTCTTAAATAGTTAAACAATTAATTCTAAATTCTAGAAGTCGTTACAATATTTAAATCTTAAAGAAACATTGAATCTTACTTTAGTTGAATTCGAACTATAAGCTACACTTATTATGTTTGTGCTAATTTTTGTTTTTTCATGTACAAAATTATATTAAAGATATGAATTTTAAATCATAAAGATTTACCATGAAAATACACAATTTATATGCCATAAATAAAAGGATAAACTTCACAAAACCCTACAAAATTTTCACCAATCTGCACCCCACCCAACTTTGCTTTTGACAACTTACCTTACTTTCTCTAAGTTTTTTTTGGCACTTCATTTATAACTAATTGATGCCGCAAATATCTCACTAAAAGACCATTTTACCCTTTTGTTCGTTGTGTTGTAAAACAAAACCCAAAATCAGACCCGAATCCATTTTAAACCCAAATATGAAACCATTTCTTTAACCCTCTCTCCCCCAAACCCAAACCCATACCCAATCAAAACCGAATCCAAATGCATAACCATCCTCCTCCACCTCTCTCTCTCCCATCTCTTCCTCTCCCCTTCCCCTTCAAACCCAACATGGATTTGGACTCGAACCCACCAAAATCTGAACCCATTAGCCCAATTCAACAACCCAATTTCAATCTTCTTTCTCCTCCAAAATTTTCACCAATCTGCACCCCACCCAACTTTGATTTTGACAACTTACCCTACTTTCTCTAAGTTTTTTTTGGCACTTCATTTATAACTAATTGATGCCGCAAATATCTCACTAAAAGACCGTTTTACCCTTTTGTTCATTGTATTGTAAAACAAAACCCAAAATCAGACCCGAATCCATTTTAAACCCAAATCCGAAACCATTTCTTTAACCCTCTCTCCCCCAAACCCAAACCCAATCTAAACCGAATCCAAATGCATAACCATCCTCCTCCACCTCTCTCTCTCTCCATCTCTTCCTCTCTCCTTCCCCTTCAAACCCAACATGGATTTGGACCCGAACCCACCAGAATCTGAACCCATTAGCCCAATTCAACACCCCAATTTCCATCTTCTTTCTCCTCCATCACTTCCAAAAACCCAATTTTTTGGCTTTGAACCATGACACTTCAGCAATTAAAATTTAGGTTTGAACTATGAAAGACTACTCTAATAAAGAACCCAAAGAAGATGATTTTAACATAAAGAAATCTGTATGCTAGCAATCACGAAAAATTGAGATTTCTTAGCCTAAAATCATGATGGAGACAGAGGCGAGGTTCTTGGATGAAAGGGGAAGGGAAAGGGATAGGAGGTTGGGGAAAAGGAGAGGGTGGAGAAGACGTGGCAGAGAGGGGAAGGAGGAGAGGGAGATGGGGGTGTTGGGAGAGATCAAGGATAATTAGCTTTATTAATGACTAATGATATATATATGGCTTAAACAAGGGGTAATTTAGTCATTAATTGCACATGATGTCTCAATTGATGGAGTCAGGCAAAGCGCCTAACAGAATATGATGGTAGTATGGTAAGTTGCCAAAATCAAAGTTGAGTAGGGTGGGGTGCAAATTGGAAAAAACTCGGTAGGATTTTGGGAATTTATCCCAAATAAATTCTATAAAGATATTCAAAATGTACTACAAAATATTGTAAGCAACAACATCTATGAAGCTTGGATACGAGAACGGGTACGGGACATGTTAAATTTGTAGAAAGACACGTGGACACGACTATAATATTATATAACATTATCTCAATACATATAAATTTAACCGAAACAACGTTTAACAATACAATTTATATTTCTCAATCGAAATAAAGATAGTACTGTCCCAAAAAAACTGATAATACTTCAATGTACCTAACAACACAATCGGAGAATTGTACGCAGGTATCTAGAGTTAATAAGTATAGGATACATATATATGTGTTTGAAATTGTTAATAAGGCGTTCCAAGAACTGCTGGGGAAGTGCCTAAGAAGTGTCCAACATGAATGATGCATTGTAAAGTTTGGTACTTGCATGAGTGACAAGTGTCCGTGGACTATCAATGAAGTGTTCGACACGCTAGCATGGTTCCTTGATACGAGTACCGGTGCTACACGGAGGAATTTACTGTAAAAGTTATAAGTATATAGCATCTTTTTGGACAAAATTAACTATAAATAATAAACTATATATACACTCTCTCCCCCTTCTCCTCCCTCTCCCAACACACACGCATACAGCAGCAACAACAGCACCAATAGTAGGTTGTTTACACCATGGTGTGAGAACTGAGAACTCAACATCAGGTTCCAAGTAACTAGTGTTGATTAGTATAAGCATTACATGTGTTTGAAAAATGTTAATTGTCTGTTTCAAGAAGCGTTCAAATAGTGTCTAAGAAGTGTCCAGACATAAATGATGCATTATAAAAATGACATGCATGAGCCTGACAAGTGTGCATGAATTGTCTTGAAGTGTCGACTCTAGAACGGCTGTTGGGTACACAAGTACACGTGCTACATAAAGGAGCACACTGTACAAATAATAAGTATGTAATATTTTTTGGATAAAAATTACTACATATATACACATACACACACTCCCTCCCTCCCTCCTACTAACGCGCACACATACACCTACAATAATAGCGAAATATTAGGTTGTATCATGGTCGAAAACTGATATTAGGTTCCATATCAGCCATCCAATTGTGGTATGGGTTCCAGCATTCTATAAAATATTAGGCACATCAGCATTTACGTATCAAATTTATAGAGATTAAAAAAATAAAATTAGTTGAAATATTTAAATCTCAGAGCAAAAATACAATGTACAACTTTGTTTAAAAGTATTTATTTTCACTTTCATGTACAAAAATCTTTCCCAAAAATGAATTATATATACATTTGACTAAGTATACCATTAAAAGTTGAAATTACAGATTAAAAAATTTGCTATAAAATATACAAATTTTAAACTACAAAAGCATACTATAAATATACTTGAAACAATTTTCTACTGCGCTCGCTCACTTGATCATGTTGTCGCTCCTATATACTCTTGTTCGTGTTACATCTACTGAACAACGATAACAACATAGGGTCATATTCTTAAAATTAAAAAAATAAAAAAAATAAAAAAATAAAAACACCACCACCATTTCCTCCAATAAAATAAAATAAAGGATTTTTTGCATGGACACCACTCACAAATTTTAATATTGTGATTTTACCACCTTCAACTTTGTACATGTCTAAACATCCTTAACAATGTGTTGGATTAACCTTTTTCTTTCATAAATCAATATGGTAATAAGTGATGGGTATTCTTCCATTCTATAGAATATGATAAGAATGAGGGACAATTTGGCAAGGAGTAGCTATCCATGGGTTAAACTCAACAATATATATAGAGCAATGCTCCATTGCAAACCACTGAAGCCGTTGTTCGAAACAACGGCTTCGATTATTTTGAACCTCCGAACAACGGCTTGGTTGTATTCGGAACAACGACCAAGGTTTATAACCTAAGCCGTCGTTTCCAACAACGGCTTAAGTGGTTTGTATACCCATTTACACGGGACCCATTTGCAATGGAGCATTGCTCATATATATATATATAAATATATAGAAATCTTCAGTTGCTCACTACTTTGGTGAGAACTTCGTGAGCACTCATGAAATAGAGCACCTAGGACAAATACGAACCGCTCATATTGTTCTATATGCCTAAGATAGCCTAACAATAAAAAATTAATTAATTTGAAATTCATTTGTCCATGATTTACATCATCACAAAATTGTATGGCTGAAAATTCTAACAGCGCGATGGATGGGCAAATGAACTTCAAATTACTTGATTTTTTATTGTTAGGCTATCTTAGGCATATAGAACAATATGAGCGGTTCGGATTTTTCATAGGGTCTTTATTTCATGAGTGCTCACCAAAAATAGTGAGCAACTGAAGGATATATATATATATATATATATATATATATATATATATATACATATATATAAGGAATGCTTCATTGCAAACAGGCGTGCAAACCACAAAATTGTTTGAAACAACGATTTAGGTTCTTAGGTGGTTTGAAGTGTTTGCAATTGAGCATTCCTCTATCTCTCGGAGTGATCCCCTAAGGTCCGACCTCAACCTTATTTTGAGGCTTCATATGTGATACGAACTCCTTATGAAAAATCCAAACCGTTCATCTTCTTGTACATACCAAAGATAGTCTTAAGGGGGTAAAATCAAGTTATTTGACTTTCATTTCCCTATTAATCATGTCGTTAGAAAAATAAAGAATTTTTAGCCATACAATTTTGTCACGTTGTAAAACATAAAAAAATAAACTTATATTTTACCTTTTTCACTACAGTAAAAAGGCAAATATAGCATGGGATATAGCAATATGCATTTTATGCGTGACGAAACATCATGTTTCGTCTGGATTATTTAAATAATTTTTAAATCATCGGACGAAACATGATGTTTCGTCCAATGATATTGCAAATAAAAAAAGAAAAAAAATTTTAAATCTTAACCTCTTAATTAGTTAGTTAATTAATTTAATTAGTATTTTAATTAGAATTTTAGTTAATTAATTAGTTAATTAATTAAGTTTAGTAAATTAATAACCTAATTAAAACCTTAATTAAGAAAAGGACCCACTGGGACGAAGACCATGGGACGAAACATGATGTTTCGTCTCATGTGGGGCCCACGCAGAATTTTTTTTTTAAAAAAACCCTTCAAAAAATTCCAAAAAACAATTTTTGTCCGTTTAATTTTTTTTACGAAATTATGCATTTTTTACCTTTTGACGACTGCAGCAAACACTCGAAATGCTATTCTATAATATGCATATATGCATATTATACCTCAGACGATTGTGAATGCTCTAAGACTATCTAAGGCATGTAGAACAATAAAACGGTTCGAATTTTTCATGGCGGGTTCGTATCAATGGGATCACATATGAGGCCTCAAAATAAGGGTGAGGTAGTATATATATATACTGCTAATTACTAACTATAGTTAAGTTTCTATCCATAGGTTAAACCCTAACTATAGTTTATAAAAGAAAGGGGTTTTTCCATAAAGGCACTCAAAAGATATGATATTTCCATAATACCACCCGAAGTTTCCATTTTTCCAAGAAACCAAGTGCACCTATTATGTATGTTCCAAAAAGGTATATGACATTAGTGGTTGTTGGATTTTTTTACGAGAATTGATAGAAATGACCACTTTGTCGTATTATTTCACATATTTTACCTCTCATCTCTCCTCTCCACCATCTACCACCCAAACTCCACCAGGTCTCCTGCCTCGCCAACCCCCTCCCCTCCACATTGACATCACACCCTCATCCAATGTAAACCCAACTCTAATTCAACAGAGATTATCAAAGTAAATATACAATAATTACAACACCATATATTCCCTAATTGAGTTAAATTTTCAACAAATCAGTGACTATTCTTTTCGCCCAATCTCCCAATCATCTCACACAAACCCAATTAAGGATTGTTTTCATAAAAAAGCAACAATCTTTCCAAACCCCCAAAACCCCAATTCAAGAAGTTGGTTAGATTTTTATCCCTCATCAGAAATCCCCCATCTCCTAATTCAACCACAATCCAAATCCAAACCCTACCCTCATTTCTTATTCTTCATCACCTTCATCTTTCCCACTATTTTAGGTTGATGATGATGATGGTGATGATTGGACTAATTGAGAATGAGATTGAAGAATGCGAGTCGGTCTAGCAAACGGTCGGGGATGGTTGAGAGGGAGGGCGAGGTTGAGAACGTTGTGAAAAGATGAGGAAGAGGGAGGTAGATAGGGGCTGAGTTAGGATTGTGGAGTTTGCTTTTGGGTTAGTTGGTGAGGGTATTTCGGTCTTTTTTTACCAGGTTTAAAGGGGATATTCCAAGAGAATTCCTTTAACTTAACAAATCTGCTATCATCAGGAGCTTTTTTGGAACATACATAATACAATAGTTGATTTTTCGGAAATATGAGAACTTTTGGTGGTATTATGAAAATATTAAATCTTTGGTGTCTTCATGGAAAAAACACTAAAAGGTTAATCCAACACAGTTTTAAGGGTGTATAGACAAATACTCAATTTGTGGGTGGTGTTTAGACAAATTCATAAAATTGTGTGTGGTGCTTTAGACAAATACAAAATTGAGGACACCATATTAAATTTTTTGAGTAATGTATGCAAAAAACCCTAAAATAAAAAATAATACCAATGACTCCATGGCCTTCAATTTCAATTGCTTATCATTGCTCTTTTTCACATTTCCTTTGTTACCTTGGTATCGGCGAATACGGTATTTGAAGCAAATCCTGTATTGGTAGGTCAAAACCTGTGTATCGCCTCCGTCTCAGTCAATACTCAACACCATGGGCTTAATTACTTAGTATCAATTTTCTCTTTCCATCTTAATGTTAATTTCGGATAACACAGTTTTAGAAAAGTATCATGTTGAGAAAAGTTGAGATGGCTCGGAGTATTGTCTCAATCTCGGCCAAAATTAGGCACCACAGTCCAAATAAATCCTCCCGAGCAAATTGTTAAGGAAAAATCTCTATAGCAGTGTTCGCTTACTAAAATATTGGGAAGACATATAGGGAAAAAAGTCATAACTAGAAAATCCTTTATAATAAACAATACCTAAAGCAACGGTTCATTAAAGTTGAACCAATATATCTTAAATTAAACTACCAAAATAAGTGAACTTAAATTAAAACAAACAAATGTGTTCAGACAGATCCCATGAATTAAAGATACAGTTATGGGTACCATGCCAATAAAATAATGAGCCTATACACAAAATCCAGCTGTGTCTCAACAGAGTCTGACTATAGGGATTACAAGCTTTTTGTTAGTTAACCATTAGAATAGATTACTTGCAATTAATACCTTTTCGAAAGCTTTTCTTCCTTTCAATTATATCCTTATAGTGATCCGATTTGTCATAGCAAATAATAAATACGAACATTTAACTGAAGAACTTTTAGAATTATAAGAATTGGCTGGTTGTTTATATCAAATAATTCCATTCATAAATAATATAAAATTAATACCAAAAATCCTGAAAAGCTAAATCCTTATTTTATCAACAGTAGACACTGATCCCCAATGTCAACAAAATTGAATTATGTGATTTCGTGAGAAACACAGACTCTCTGTCTATGCCCCAGCCCAATAGTTGTTTTTAGTTGTTGAAAATCAGAAAAGATAAGAAAGGGAGAGATGCGAGTATAAATTTGGTGAAGGGAGGAGCCAAGGAGGGCAGGAAGGCAGAAGGCGTGGAAGAGAAAGAGATGTGCAAATTAACTAGGGATTTTGGATGCAAAGGACAGGATTTAGATGGAGGTAGTACAGAGTAAAATTGAGGGGACAATACATAAAATTCATCAAGTAGAATTGGAAACACCATAGGATGGTTTATAGTTAGCAAATAGAAAAAGTTAGGGAGGTGGACTTGTCAAGGAATAAAACACAATGCATACATATAAGTCGCAAATAATTTTTGAAAATTGTGGATCTTAACCACAATATGGGTGCTACTAATGGTCTTCTCTCACCCTTCTCATTTTTCAAATTGATCTAAGAACCTCTTGTCCACCATCCTAGCTATTACCAAGTATTAGTATACTTTCATGCACTTCTCGGTTTCGTAACTGATCTAAGAACCATGTGTTTACTTTCTTAATATACAAGTCGATTTCTCTCTCAACTTTTCCCAAATATGCAATGCAAATCATCAAGTTTGCAATAATTTATATCTCCATCTGTACTGATATCTCCATTTCAAATTTCTTCCACCTAATATATGGAAAAAGAAGGCAAGGTTTCATCTCTCAAAGGATTTTTTCCAAATATAGTCTCCCTCAACAATTTTTCTATGCAGATTCAAATAAAACCCTACAAGAATTTCTCTCGAAGGATTGTTTGTAACAGTCTAACCTCACAACCATTTCTCACTTCAGATGCACTTTGATTAATTTGCTATAGCTAGCTAATTGTTTAGTTTACTTCTACCGGAGTGTAGATTAACTGGCTTCCTAGATACTCTTTGGTTTCTGTACATTTAACAAATTTTGCAGGTACTTTTAGTGTAGCAATGATAAACAGTTGAGTGACCATCCGTAATGACAGTGAAACATAAAAAAATAGATAAATTTGGCCAGTAATCTCTTAAGTTACTACTTGGCTATAAAGGGAGGGTGCACATAATCAGATGATGATAAAATAAAATATACTTCCAAACAAAAACATCCCACCAGGGAAAATGTTGAAAATATAATTAAACAAAGCCAAAGATAGGAATTAGATTCAACTTTTCTCCGGAGTGACAATAGATTCAGCTTTACCTTTTAATTTAATCTTCCAAAATGGCATTTGATCAAAACGTAATGAGAGAATTAACTGATGGGAGTTGTATTTGGCAGGCTTTCTGTAATAGATAGGCATCCACGAACAAACACTAGTAATTAGTTGCTAGTATATGGTTTGGTTCGAAATGACCAGGACCAAAACAGACTATAGCAAAACTAAGAGCAGGATGAAATTACAATGCTACGAAGTGCATAGAAGTTATCATTTTATCCAGGATCAATCATGATCTCTGAAGCACGGATACTTCGCGGAGGGTGCCGTCCCCGTATCCTGTACGTATTGGATACTCGTGTCCCCGTAACTTGCACATCCCCGTATCCAACATTTTTTATTATCTAACAATTTGATACGACTGAAACTTGTCCCACTATATGATTTGTCTACTTATGTTATATTGTTTATGAACTTGCTTTGTTTACTTATGTTATTGCTTATGCTTATGAACAATTACTTTATGGATTATCTTATTTATATTTAATGAAAGATATTTACCATTTCCTTATTAACAAGATATATATATATATACATATATATATATATATACATATATAGGGAAAAAGGGGTATGAGCAACTTGCTCATTTAGTAAATAAACAATTGATGATGTGACATGCATGTGATTGGAAAATCCTTAAAAGGGTTAGTTGTCCAATGTATTACATGCATGCCACATAATCAATTGCTCATTTACTAAATGAGCAAGTTGCTCATATCCCTTTTACACACACACACACACACACACACACACACACAGCCGTATCCCCGCCGTATCCCGTATCTTACTTTTTTAGAAAATTATCGTATCCCCCGTACCCGTGTCCCCGTACGCGTATCGCCGTACCCGTATCGGTGCTTCGTAGATCATGATTATGATGGGGAGATTTACAATAGTAGTGGCCACAAAATCAAATGTGGAAGTTATAGGCAGTTTTTTTTTTGAGGTAAAAGTGAAAAGTTATGGGCAGTTGACAAGGACATTATTGTTTGTACTAGTAAATGACTGTTAACCGGGATTAACAGAGGAAAAGAATTCATTGTAGCCAACACTATACAATTGACAAACAACTTCGTTGTTGGTGGTGTGTAAGTATGGCAAAATATAAAAAAATGACAAAGTTTTTGGTCAGTTTAAAAAAAGGACACTAAGGTTTTTTTGTTTAAAAAAAGGACACAGTTTCAAAAAACTCCAGTGGGTTAGTTAGGGTTAGGGTTAGTGTAAGCCCTATTTTCGGTTTTGCTGTATTTTGTTTTCTTTTGATTATTGTATTTGGATCCATTTGTTATAGTGTATTTTGTCTTGTCTTGGATTCTTTTGTTCTCTCTTGATCAATCTATATTCTTTGGTTGGATTCTGTTCTCTTTGCAAATTTCGCTTTCTATTTTGAGTCTGATTTGTTCTCCTTTATGTTTGTCTCATCTCATTGCATTCATTTTTCTCTTTTTAGAGCCAAAACCTATACCCAGAACCCACATAATCTCAACCCAAAACCCTAATTCTTGATTCCCTATATATACCCTATTAAAATAACCCTAAATCTATTCCACTCTCTCTCTCACCGCCATTTCTCTCTCCCCGATCCCATCTCTTTCCCTTCTCTATTTTCGTTGCACCCCAAACCCAAACCCAAACCATATACCCCGTTGGCCGTCTCCGATCACCTTCCACCTCCGTCACCGCCACTATCATCGTCTCCATCCCCTCGACCTCATCACTGTTGTGTCCTCCGTCGTCGCCCCCGTTCTCCTCGTCGAACCCAATCCACCATGGTTTTTCCCGTCGCCTTAACTCATCGCCGTCGCTCTAACCCTTCTCCGTGCACCCCACCATTGTCCCGCCGTCCCTCGCCGCTCCACAGAAGGCCTAGCGTCGCCGTTCGAGTCCCCGATCGCCGCTGTCGTCGTCCCTCTGTTTCCAACCAAAAACAGAGCTCGCCTTCGTCGAGGCTGCCGTCGCCGCCGTCGCTTCCCGACCATGGTGACGTCTTCGCCGTGGTGCCGACGTCGCTCCGCCCCGTCGCAGTCGCCGCGCCGCAGTCCCAGCCTCTCTCTCTCTCTCCTTGCCGAGGTTGAAGACGCTCACCCATTGGGCAAGCTCGCTGTTTGGTGTTCGGCACACAGCAGAACCGGAGATCGCTGTTTGCTGTTCGGGCCGATTTGGTGTGATCTTGCCGTGAGCTGCTGTTTTGTTTGCTTGGATTTTCTTCGCATGTATTTCGCACGTCGTTGGGATTTTCGCCCGGGATTCTGATCCCGTTATTCTTATTATTTGAATCTGCAAAATAACAGGCAAGTCTCTTCTTGAACTAGAATTTTATTCTGTTCAAGTTTATTTGATCTCTAGAAAGTAGATCCCGTCCATTTCGTTATCATACTGCTTTGACAATTTCGTTAAGTTTATCGAGGGTTTACATGAGCTAACCCGACATACTCTTAACATCGTGCTATCTCTTTGATCTAAAATCTAGTCCCCATTGTTTCATGCATATGCACATTTAAATAACAAAATTCATGCATAGGACTACTTGACAAGTTGGACATGTTAAATTGTATGTGCTAGATCGAAGTTGATCAATGAATTGATACCATGCCTGTAATATTTGTATCTCAAACTTAGAAATTTGCATGTTGACACCTAGGATCACATTGATTACCAATTTGCATGCTATATGTGATCATATGATTTATTTATTTGCCTATTCATGTCAAGACAATTTCTGGATTTGTTAGTTGTTTACTTTGAATCAAATTTTCACCCATGATAATGTCATAATTTGAATTTCTTTTACAAACATGAATTTTTAGCCTCTGATGTCTAGTTTAACATCCTTTTGACGTATCTAAGTTCCGATGTGTCATTTGCTAGATATCAACATTTTAGTACAGTCGTGTTAGAAATTCCAGACTCACAATTGCATGCGTATCCTGTTGTTCTATATTTTATTTGACCCTATTAACAGTAAAAGAAAAATTTGAAATAAATTAGGCTGAACCTAGACATGTATAGGTACTTCCCTGAATTTTTATAGATTTTATTAATGAGTTCTCTGACCTGAAATAACTAGTTGAACACAACCTACTGCATGCTGCCTGAACATAAAACCTGAATAGAATGGAGTTTTCACTCTAGTTCTTGTATCCTTTATATGCCTTAATTATATTCGCTGGAACCGTGTAGAAGTCTACTTTCTAGACCTTCCGGCGGATTCAGATTTACTATTTTGTAGTGGCTGTAATCAGTATTTTAGTACAACAAGGTCATACTGTCCTGGTTATGTGAATTGTGCTTATTTGATGTGTTTGCCTCATGCTTTGTCTGTAGCGCATAGAATTAATCACACTTAGTAGTATACAACATTGACACCTTGCATGCTCACATAGGATGAAAATAAACTATTAACAAGCCGGGATATTATGGGTAGACTTGGTAGTGAACGATCGGGAAATGTACTCGGTAAGGCCTTCTTGCTCGCACGAATACTTGACATAGAAGGAGGAGCATTGATTGAAGTGATTAATTGTTAATTCTTGCATTTAAATTATTGTTATCAATACCGAGTACACGATCCGTGAATTCACCATCGGTCTAAAACGATCATTGTGCTTGCGCCGAACCTGTGGAATGGGACGCAGTAGTACGTGCACTAGATAGATTAATAAAATACTTAACCTGCATCTCATGCTTGATTTTGACTTGACATCACTCATTACATGCGTGATTATTGTACACCTTTGATATTATTGCCTGTCTTTGTTTTGTTCTTTGTCTTTTACCATGTCCCATTCTTTGATATAATGCTTTTCCTTATTCTCTGTTTTTTCTACTTACTGCCCACGACTTACTCTAAGGGCACTCTTTTCTTTCTTTTTAGATCAAGATTTTACAGGTATTGAAGGATCTGTTCCCGAAGTAATTGGTGAGCAATGTTTCCAGTGATAGAACCAGTCTGCGCTGCTTAGATTTATTTGCTGCCAGATTTATTTTCTTGAACATTGTTATGACTTGTACTTTGTCTTTGGGCTTTATGGCCCGGAGTTTGTTTTGATCCCAGATGTTAAATATTTATATTGTTGGATTATTTCGTTTATTATTGAAATTTATCTTTGATTCATGTGGTTATATTTCTTGCGTGGTTGTACTTTGTTGTTCTTATTGCTGAGTTAGTCTGGTACAACTTATGGATGGTGTTTACATCATTCGCTGGGCCTACGTTGCGTACTCGTATTCCGTATTTTGGGAAGCGGGGCGTGACAGTTAGGGTTGGGTTAGGGTAGGGTTAGTTCGGGGATTTATTTAAACATTTGATTAGTTAAGTGATATTTTTTTAAACACAAATAAAAGATGAATGTGGTTTTTTTAAACACAAGTGAAAAATGAAAGTGGTTTTTTTAAACCCTACCCTAACCCTAACTAACCCAGTGGAGTTTTTTGAAACTTTGTGTTCTTTTTTTAAAGAAAAAAAACCTTAGTATCCTTTTTTTAAACTGGCCCAAAACTTTGTGTCCTTTTTTTATATTTAGCCTTCTTTTATGTTCTTATTTATGGTTTTTAAATCTTTTCTTATAGTTCCTACAAACTCTGGACCATTGTAATCTTCTTCCAACTCTTGCATATTTATCATATAAATTTCTGATTCTATTTTTGAATTTAATATTTCTACTTTTGGACCTTAACCATACTTAACCCAATATTCTATATGTTAGCAGGTGTTGGTAATACTAACTAACTTCTTCGTTTCTATAATCTAATACCTTGTATGCTCTTTTTTTTGTCTTTTCTTAGGTAGTTTTTTTGGTTAATTTACTTGTTATTAACAAATATTTTAATATTTTTCTATCAGTTATATGCTTTCTTTCTGTTAATCTTCTATCAATATATCTAATTTTAAATTTTGAGAGATTTTTTAATCATAATTTCCTTATTTTTTGTGAAATATCCAGTTTTTAAATAGGGTAGCGAGATATGTAAATTTTTAGTTTTAATGTTGTATAAATATCTCCAAATATAGAGTCTTTCTTAAAAAATTACTTTCAGCTGTCCTATTTTTATAAACAATTTTGGGGGTGTCCTATATTTGCAAATATTTTCTAAAAAAAAATCCTATTTCTGAAATTGAGTCCGGAGAAGGGCATACGGTTTTAATGTTCCTATATGATACACATATCTATATAAGCAAAATTATAATGTCATCAGACAATAAACAAGCCTTCCGAATATAATCAAAATATAAAACATACTACTATAAATTACGGCCCACCACAGTGACGGCTGTAATTTCTGACAATATTTTATACTTGTGCAAATACCAAACAGATTTCTGCAAATGGAGAATCTGTAAATTTTTAGGGGTTGTAATTTCTAACAATATTTGTATAAATTTGGCTGATGTGGCAGTGGAGCACAGCCAAATATAGAGTGTGCAGTTGTGCAAATACCAAATAGATTTTTGCAAATTTACCCCCCCTAACAATTTAAATTAATCTTTCACATAACTTAACAGAAATAATAAACACTTTTTATTCTGTTTCATATAACCGCTATTTTTCAACATGAGTAGAGAGTTTGGGACGATAAAACACAATCAAAGTACGAGCAACTCTTTTACCTTCTCTCACATTTCTTTGATTGTTTTCAAATAAAAAATATCATGCACTATAAGTGTTTTCTCATGCAAACCATGTGAAGTAGTATTTCATATATACATACAACTTTATTTTTAAAGGAAACTATAGTCATACAAACTAATCTGTCACTTGTCCAGATCAATAACTCTAAACATTTTTTGTTTTTTTGTTTTTTATAAATATATTAATACATGTAATTTCAATCTAAATGTTAATGTGCAAACCAATCATATGCACTTTAATTCATTTCATGGGATATTGAAGGAGAGCTAAAAATAAATATATGAAAAACAAATAATTCAAAATTGTTCATATGATATTTAAATATAATTAATTATGTTTACAATATTTTTTTTATTTAGAATTTTAAAAGAAAAATGACATCTTATTTCATTCATTCACAACAACAAGAGGAAAAACATAATCATTCACAAATAGTCCATTGACACCCGAATTTGGCTTTGTATTCTTTGAGTAATGGAATGGCGATCTAATGTTGTCTACGAATATGAATATAATTCAGTTCCGGCGATCGTCATCGACAACAAGTGTAGGACCGACTATCACTTCAGATGGACTGGCTATCACTTTCAACCATCAAAAATTTGGATTAAATATCCATCTGGGCAAATGTGCTTCATGGTAACCACCAACCATTCTACCAGTATTATTCTAATGATGTCCATTGGAGCAACATGTGTGGTACCCGTGTAGATATGATTAATTAGGAGTCTCTAGAACCTGCAATATACATATTTGTGCCATGTGATATTCAGGAGTGCTGGTCCAGACCCACTACATTTATCTTCATAACAAAACTGCAAATTTGTATATGGGTATCGATGCACAACACTGACAAATTCAACACATTTTATACCTGAAATTGAAGAAGTGCACTCGACATATTAATCAGCCCCTTACCTCATCATGCCATTGATTAAGATGTTAATATTAAACTTGTAAACCTTTTTTTCCTTAAAAACAAAATGTAAACTTTTTTTCCCTTTCGTAATCACCTGTTTTGTAATTAAAAAATTTTAAAAAAAATTCTCTATATAACTTCTTAGAACTTTGAAGGTGAAAAATGATAAAATTTAACTGTTGAGGAGATATTTGCTATTTTCAATGTAACATAAGCAATAAAAAAAGCATAAAAAATCTGAAAATTTACAAACCTGAAATCTGAAAATCTAAATTTCTAAGTAAATAGAGAAAGAGAGAAATACAGAAATATGAAAAAGTGAAGAGAGGAGAGAGATAGTAATAAGGTAATGAGTTTTTTTTGGGTGGGGAAAATTTGGTTTTGGGGGAAAAACATTTTGGAGGAAAAATATGTTTTGGGAGGGTGAATCTGAGCCGTTGATTTAGTTCAATTAAAGGCGAGCCACTTGATAGCTTTCTTTGTGTTTTATTATATAGATATGTTTTAGTATCACTTATCTCATTCATATGCACAATTATGAACATAACCATTCATATATATATATGTGTATGTATATATATATATATATATATATATATATATATATATATATATATATCAAGCAAAATAATTAATAATACAATATATAAAGAGATTTATATATATAAAAATATTATTTTATCCGGAGTATTTACATTACTTCCTCCTTAGAATCGTTCTGTCCCCGAAACGACACTAGTGGGAGAAAAGAATAGAAAAACAAACTTTAAAACAATTCCGGATATGAAGTCTTCATGCGGCGCTTCGGCTCCCAGGTGGCTTCTTCCACGAATTGATTCCTCCTGAAAACCTTGACCATCGGGATGACCTTGTTTCTCGGCACCTTGTCTTGACGATCATGTATCCTGACCGGTTGCTCCTTGTAAGATACTCCTTGCAGTCTCTTCTGGATAAGCTCGATCTTTTCTGAGGTCTGATGTACGATTTCTGGTCTAAACATCTGCCGCTCTCCTACTTCGTACTAGCACACGGGCGTTCTGCATCTCCTGCCATCCAAAGCTTCATATGGAGCCATACCAATGCTTGCCTGATATCTGTTATTATAAGCAAACTCTACCAAGGCTCGGTATTTCTCCCAATTACCTCCGAAGTCCATAATGCACGCCCTCAACATGTCTTCAAGAATCTGATTACACTTTCCGTTTGAACATCAGTCTGTGGATGAAAGGCTATGCTAAAATCTGTTCTGGTCCCCAAGGCTGACTGTAGACTCTGCCAGAATCGAGATGTAAATCTTGCATCTCTGTCGGATACTATCGACACTGGCACTCCATGTAGCCGTAGTATGTTTTCGATGTAGATTTCGGCCAGCTTTTCAACTGACCAGGTTGTCTTCACTGGAAGAAAATGTGTCGATCTTGTTAGTCGGTCTACAATCACCCAAGGTTTTAAATCTCGGATTTCGGACTCGTCTCGGCAAGGGGTGTTTCGTCTCGGATCGGAGATATCGGAGGAGATCTCGAGGAAATGGGATCATCTCGGATGTTCATTTCGGACACTCAATAAATATATATTTATTGCTACTAAACAATATATAAAATGTTCTACATGTCATTTAACATTAATATGTCTATTTACTACTTTCTAATGCTCTATAACTCTTAACATTTGTTGTATTATTGTTGCAGGACCAAAATGAGATGACTTCACTATATACAAAAAGCTAAACAAGCTGAAAACAAGATAGAGGAATTTGTAAATTCATGTTGTAATGTTGTATGAGAAATATGCACTATTTGTTGTATGAGGAATTTGTAAATTCATGTTGTAATGTTGTTTTACATGTTTATTAGATTATAAGCTTTCCTTTTCCAAATATCTAGTCCATTTTACATGTTTTTTTTCAGTTCTTACATGTAAAAGAAAAGGCTAAAAGGTGTATTAGATATAACATATCCACATAGTTTGTTTTTATCATTCAATCTCTAGATTTATTAGATTATAAGCTTTCCTTTTCCAAATCTCGGACTTCTCGGGCGAAATATCGGACTTCTCGGGCGAAATATCGGACGAAATATCGGACTTCTCGGCCGATATATCCACTTTTCGGGTTCAAACGAAAAATGGCTTAAAATCCTGATTTCGTTTCGCTGAGGCTTCCGATACGATATCTCGGCCGAAATATCGGCCGATATGGCCGAGATTTAAAACAGTGCAATCACCCATATTGAGTCATTTCCTTTAGGGCTCCTAGGTAATCCAGTAATAAAGTCCATACTGATGTTCTCCCATTTCCACTCTGGAATGGGTAAAGGATGTAGCAATCCTCCCGGTTTCTGATTGTTGGCTTTGACTTGTTGGCACATCACACTTGGCCACGAATTCTGCTATGTCCCGCTTCATCCCTGACCACCAATAGTACTATTTTATATATCGATAGATCTTGGTGCTTCCGGGGTGAATTGCAAGCAATGTGGAGTGAGCTTCCTTCATGATGTCTTCTCTCAACTCCTTGTCTGTTACCAACCCATAGTGAACATTCTCTTACACTGAATTTGGACAGTTTTCCTGCGTTTACTTGCTTCTTCATGGCTTCGATCTCTGGGTCTTCAGTCTGAGCCTTCTTCCCTTGTTCATTCAAGCTTGGCTGTATTACCAACTCTGCCAAAACTGCACTTTGTGTTGAGTAATTACTTCAATGCCTGCTTACCAGATCTCATCATCTAGCTCCTTTCGGGTCGCTACAAGTGTAGCTATACTTCTCTTCCTGCTGAGTGCATCTGCTACCACGTTGGCCTTTCCCGGATGATACATGATTTCTGGTCTAAAGTCCTCGAGAACTTCCAACCATCTTCTCCGTCTTAAATTTAGATCCTTCTGCTGGTATATATACTTTAAGCTCTTGTGGTCAGTGTATATCTCCACCTTTGCTCCGTAAATGTAATGTCTCCATGATTTCAAGGTGAAGATTATGGCTGCAAGCTCCAAGTCATGAGTCGGGTAGTTCTTCTCATGTGGTCGGAGTTGTCTTGATCCATAAGCTATGACCTTGCCTTCCTGCATAAGCACACATCCGAACCCCAAATATGATGCGTCATTGTAGATGACATGGTCTTTATCTGCCTGAGGCAAAACCAAGATTGGTGCAGAGATTAATCGGTTCTTCAGTTCCTAGAAACTATCTTCACACTTCTCTGTCCAGTCAAAACTCTGGCTTGGTCAAAGCAGTAAGGGGTACAGCTATCCTTGCATAATTTTGGATAAACTTCCGGTAATACCCAGTCATACACACAAAACTCTATCTCTTTCACCGTCTTCGACTGTGGCCATTCTTTGACTGCTTCAATCTTCTGGGAATCTGTAGCCACTCCCTCCTTTGAAAGGATATGACCCAAAAATGCAACTTTCGATTTCCAAAATTCGCACTTGGACAAGTGATGCTTTTGTAGCTTGCTCAGTACTGTTGTCAGATGTTCAGCATGTTCCTCTTCTGCCTTTGAGTATACCAAAATGTCGTCGATAAAGATCACAACAAAAGAGTCAACAAACGGACGTAGAATTCGGTTCATCAAGTCCATAAAGCTATGGCGTTGCCTTCCTGCATAAGCACACATCCGAAACCCAAACATGATGCGTCACTGTAGATGACATGGTCTTTATCCGCCTAAGGCAAAACCAAGATTGGTGCAGAGATTAATCGGTTTTTCAGTTCCTGGAAACTATCTCCACACTTCTCTATCCAGTCAAAACTTGGTTCTTCTTGGTCAAAGCAGTAAGGGGTACAGCTATCCTTGCATAATTCTGGATTAACTTCCGGTAATACCCAGTCATACCCAGAAAACTCCTTACATCTTTCACCGTCTTCGGTTATGGCCATTCTTTAAGTGCTTCAATCTTCTGGGAATCTGTACCCACTCCCTCCTTAGAAAGGATATGACCCAAAAATGCAACTTCCGATTTTCAGAATTCGCACTTGGATAACTGATGCTCTTGTAGCTTGCTCAGTACTGCGGTCAGATGTTCAGCATGTTCCTCTTCTGCCTTTGAGTATACCAAAATGTCGTCGATAAAGACCACAACAAAAGAGTCAATAAACGGACGTAGAATTCGATTCATCAAGTCCATAAAGATTGCTGGAGCGTTAGTCACTCCAAACGGCATTACTAAGAATTCATAGTGTCCATGCCGAGTCTGAAAAGCTGTCTTGGGTACATCCTCCTCCTTGACTCGCACTTGATGATATCCGGACCGCAGATCAATCTTGGAAAATACTGCTGCTCCCTGAAGCTGATCGAACAAATCATCGATCCTGGGAATCGTGTACTTGTTTCGAACAGTGACCTTATTCAATTCCAGATAATCGAAACACATCCTGGCTGATCCGTCCTTCTTCTTAATAAGCAATACTGGTGCTCCCCAAGGTGATGCACTTGGTCTAATGAACCCCTTCTGCAAGAATTCCTCAATCTGCTTCTTGACTTCATTCTGCTCTACTGGCGCCATTCTATAGGGTGCTTTCGATACTAGAGCGCTGCCTGGTTGAACTGTGATACTGAACTCGACATCTCGGAGTGGAGGAAGTCCAGGTAATTCTTCCAAGAATACGAGTGGAAAATATCTCACCACTGGTATCTTGTTCACTTCTTCAGGTACCCGTACTTCATTTGTAGCTGCAATGATCATTGCTCTTGACCTCTTCTTCCCGTGGAACACAAGCTCTATTCCTTCAGTTGTGATGACTACCTCCTCTCCGCAGTCGATGCTTGCCTTGTGCTTCGACATCCAATCCATACTGATAATAATATCTATCTAACACAACAGGATACAATCCCAGTGTATCAAATGAAGTACGACTCTGATACCAAAGATTATCGTTGGTATTTTGAGATATGTTCGGCGTGTTACATATGCAAGTATTTATTTATATAATACTACATCAAATATTTTTGCCATACACTCTAATCCAACCACTCATCACACATCCATCTTGATCAATGGCTAAGATTGAGCTATGGGAAAAAAAATCTCCAAGAGAAACAATGAGCCAAGAGCATGATTTACAAAAAACCACCTTGACACTTGGCCTCGTTCTCCTCTCCCCTTGTCTCTTCATATTTCTTCATTGCTTCTCCCCCTCATTCTCTCACCCAAATTCAGAAATTCCCTAGTGCAAGAAAGAAGGAAGAAAGTGAGAGAAAGCGGAAGAGAAGGTGATCAAGGGAGGAGTTCTTAGAGGAGGGCAGGAGGAAGAAAGCCAAAGTTGACCATTCCAAGCTTCAATTGCAAGGTGGGGAGTTCTCTAAACTCTATAATCTCGTTTCTTGTTCTAAGTAGTTAAAATCCCCGATTAATTCTCGATTAATCGCTAATCGGAGGTTAAGCGATTATTTTTTTAAGTGATTTATAATATTTCAATAGTTAGCGATTTCATCGGGTATAATCGGCTGATTAGTGGTTAATCAGCCGATTTTAAGTGGCCGATTAACCGATTAAATACTCTGCTCTAATTTTCATGCTCGTTTGCATTATTTGGACTTAATCCAGCTCAAACTCAAATCCAAATCCAAAATTCAAACCCCTTCTAGTCCTTGCGCAAATCCAAACCCAACATGTCGTCGCTCTCTTCTTCATCGCACAAACCCAAAATCCAAGCTAATTCTCTTTTTTGTCCTCGAGTAAACCCAAACCCGGCCGCCGTCGCTCCCCTGCGCCGTCGCATACTTGACCTTCCCCGCATCTGCTGCACCTCCTTTTGCTGCCCGCGCTGCTCTTCCCCGATTATTTTTGTTTAATGGAACCGACCAGCAAACCCGATGCAACCCACATACTGAATCCAAACTTAGCTCAAACCAAGTACTCTTTTTTTTTCTCTATAACTATATGTTCCTAGTTGATAATCTCATAATAGTTTTATGTTAGGATTTAGGGTTGCTACATAATGAGGATATATATATATAATAACAATTTTTCTGATTTAATCCCCGATTATTTTTCAATAAACCGATTAAACACTAATCGCTCCTAGACCGATTAGTTCCAAAAACCGATTTTAACTGCCTAGTTCTAGTTTGATTCATGAATAGTATTAGTAGTAGTAGTAATGGGTTTGATTGATAAAGATAGATTGTTCAAATTCTGAACTTGAACCCTGAAAACACAATTGCATGCTTGTATTCTCGAATTTCCAAAGAGCAACGTACTTAGAATCTGACCTTGAAACTTTCACAGTGTGAACTTATACATGTTTGGAGACTACCCAATTTATTTCAGATTTTTTTTGATTTTATTTGGTATTTTAAAAAATTAACTTTTGTTGACTGGGTCGTAAGGCAGAGATTAGTTCTGCCATTTACCAAACCTGAGATTAAAAGAATTTTGTGAATTTTTCGGAGCATGATCTTAAAGGAAAACTTTTATCATAACATCCTGTGTGTCTAAAATATGTGAAAAAAGTTTGAAATTGTTTGGCTAACATTTGATGTGTCTTCAAAATTATTTGTACCGAGTATTATAACATGAACTGGAAAACAGAAAACATTTTTGTTCAGGATTTGAACATGCATAGCTCTCTGAGTATTTAGTAGTGGGGTTAGAAACCCTGAATGAAAGTTGAGCATGATTGTATCTAGTTGAAACTTTCATAACCATTGGACATGTGTATGATTTAATATAGAATTTTAAGTAAACGGTGTTGTATGTGGTCAGAAATGGTATATGGTCGAACTCGTAGCTCTATAGCCCTGTGAAGTTAGAATCTGAGAAAGTATAAACTAGAAAATTATAGTAGACATTCTAAGCTTTCCAACATGTATTGTATCAAGAAATTCCTGCAAGTATAGTAATAGTTATGATTTTTATAAGATGGAACAGAAACCAGTTTTAGGCTCTGTTTTATAAGGCACCTTATGTTTATGTACACCTGAGAAGGATAAGTGTTTTTACAGTATCAAATGAAATAATTTGGAAATATGACCAACTAGAAAGTTGTAGAAGACATGTCTGACTTTCCATAGAATCCAGATTTGTGTCATTCCGATGAGCGCGTGGGCTTTTATGCTATCGGTAAGGTGCAGCCATTGTACAGGGAGTACACAGGCTGATGATTGTAAGGCTTTTTAGAGCAACTAGATGGATGAATCTGATGCAGTGGTCAACTAGAGATTTGTAGCCTAGATTCTTAGCTTTTCAGAATGGGCAAGAACACCCAAATCCGAGTCATATTTTGAGAGTTATGACCCTTCTAATTTCTGGACAGAATCAACTTAGTATTGAAATTCTAATTTTTAACTAAGTATTTGGGAGTACAATTTTCCCTCTTGTGATTAAGAGTTAACGGTCTTACTATTAGGGATAATTGGTGATATTAGTTGTCTTAATGTTGTTAAACTCTTGTTAAGGATGATTATGACTTGAGTTACTTATTAGGGTAGAGTATCTCCCTACGACTATCAACCCTAGGCAAATTGGAAACTTCTGCCTAGACGTTGGATGTCCGATTGGTGCCGCCAACATTATGTCAATGGAGGGTGAACGCGGACCGTGGAGATTGACCAAATTCAAGATAGGGGAAGTGGCGAGCAGAGAAATGCATCGTCGGGGGCCACAGGGCAGTAGGCGAATGTGAGGGTTGGAGTAACCCTATATCACCTTACTTGATTTAATAATTAAAATAAGTTTTGGATAAGAATAATGTGTAAGATATCTGTAACTTGCACTAGTACTAGCAGACCATAGTCGGGTGTTGTACTTTTCTTGTCGTAGGGACACGGATTGTGTTCTCAGATGTTGAGATCACGAATCGCGTATCTCGATCTGTTAATTCCTAAAGAGCCGGGGTAAAGAACATGAGAAAAACTCCTGTCGGATAGGGGAATTTGACCCTCGAGGCCATCATGTTCTTATGTGCGTGGACACGAACGGATCATGGGGCTGCTGTCTCATGGATCTTGACGTCATGGGTGCATGGGTTTGTTACCTGTAAGTTCGTCGCGACTTTTTGAATGAGGTCCGGGCCTCACTCAAAGCAATGGTATCTAAATTCCATGTCATCTCAGTCGTAGTAATGCAAACCCCACATTCATTATGGCCACATTCATGGAACTTAGATACCATTTGTACGGGTATCATTATCAACTTTGTGGTCAGTGTGCATCGCAGTTCCCTACAACTTTGTAGTATTGTATTAAGAAATATAGATCCTTCTGCTGGTATATATACTTTAAGCTCTTGTGGTCAGTGTATATTTTGAATGGGTATATTATGAACCCATTTAGGATTATTAGAATGATATCATTTGTAACCCTTTTTGTATGAATGGAACTAGTATTTTTTTGACCAATACTAGTGTGATATGGGTTTACATTACTATTGCAATTTAATAATATAAGTTTAGTATCCAGATGGTGAGTAACACCCCGTACTTAAGCGGGTATATATATAATATTATATAGAAATATACAATAATAATAATAATAATAATAATAATAATAATATATATATATATATATATATAATAATGTAAGAAGGTGGTTGTTGGCCTATGGGACTTCTATAGGCCACTGGATAAATGAGATTAATCAAAGAGGCCTATAGAAGACCATAATTAAATTAACAAAATTATGGTTGTTGGCCCTGGTAAGCAGGCATAGAAGACCAAGGCCACTCTTATATTAGAACTAATCATTTACCTCCATCCTCAGGGATATCAGAAGTCCACAATGTTAAGTTATCCCTCAAAAGTTGCATGATCAAAGTGCTATCTTTGTAAGATTCCTCACTCAGTGTATCTAGCTCGGAAATGGCTTCATCAAAAGCTTGTTTGGCAAGATGGCAAGCCCTAGATTGAATAATAAACAAGTATAACAAAGTAATGTCTAAAATGAAATAATTAAATTAACAAAATTATGTTGACATCTTACACACCTTTCAGGCGAGTTCATAATCTCATAATAGAATACAGAGAAATTCAGCGCCAATCCCAATCGAATTGGGTGGGTCGGAGACAGATCTGCCTCAGCTGTACTTGACGCCATCTGTAGAAAAGTAAAGTAATACTTAGAAAAAACACTATAGAATAAAGGCATTGTTTGCTATTCAATGCTATATGCTTCAAAGAAACTAAAAGCACATTTTCAACTCTAAAAGCAATTTTAGAGTGAAATTTAGTATTTGGTAAATTGAGTGAATGCTGGACCCAAGACATTTTTCTAATCTGAGACTCTTCGGACCATATCCCAAAAAGGCGGTTTTGAGTTTTAACAAAGTACGTGTGCTTTGTCCAATATATCTAACATGAATAACTTTTCTCTTCACAAAATTTTACTCAACACATTTTAGCTACAACACTTTTTGTTTGCGGCAATACCAAACAAAGATAAAATCTGCCATTTTGGAAAGTATTTAGAAAATAAGAACAATAAGCAATTTCATCTGGATAGAAACAAATATTGTATGGCAGTGGTAGAAAAATTTCGGAGTACATCGTAGGAGTATTAACATCAAATTGTAAAAGTAAATATATCTATACCCACCGGTTGAAGAATACTAGAGCAAGAGGAGTAAAACATTTTTGTAAGTAACCGTGGATTTATTCATTTGCCCATCTCTATAGTGCCAAGATGTTTCCCAAACTGGCGCTGACATTCCAGTTTCCCTCTGAACTAAAATATGAGAGAGCCACAAAACAGAAGAAAGTTGAAAGAGCGCCATCTTTATCAGCACTCAGAATGAGAAGTTTCATAGGTATGCTTTATCTTTATCTTCTTTTGTTTTTTACTGTGTGTATTTGCGGTTGGGATTTTTTTTTTAGCATCGTGCGGGCGCGGGGGGGGGGGGGCATCGCGTGAATAGACAAAATTGATCAACCGCAGCCAAAAACCAAGCAACTCACAAATTCACACACCTAGAGCTTAGATGCCCATATTATTTTTTTAAATGAATAATACGAAAATTAAAGAGGGTGTTTTTTTTTTTGGAAAATTAAAGGAGCTGATACCTGCCAGCCAAGCAATAAAACGGTATTTTCTCTAGCAATGAATCAGGCACATCAGGTAGTCTACAGTATATATGATATATCAGGGGGTGAAAGGTAGCCAGAGCCTAACTTCTAGTGTTTCACAACATATGTAAGGCTTAGAGAAGTCTAGCTCCTAATCATACCTAGGCTTATTCCGTAAATCAGATAAATGTCTAGCAATAGGTAAATAGTTGTAGGATTTAATGGAATTACATCTACACAAATCTTCGCTTCCTATATACATTTCTAATACACTGAGCCAAAAGAAATACCAAATAAAAACCAACCTTAAAGTCATTATCTAACAGTGGTGGCCATAAACCTATGGAGGCAAGCGGGAAAAAAACAGCTAAGTTAACTTGAGTCATTAATGGCCATGAAACAATAGCGGAAAAACATCAAAATAGACAGTTAACATATGGAGCCAAAAATCACTCAAATAAAGAACAATATCAAGCCACTTTCCAGTAGTCTAAGACAGATGCATTGTCACTTTGTCAGTCTACTAACTGATTGAAGCAATGGTCTCTTGATGGATCCAATCCAACAACAAACAACAACAACAAAGCCTTTTTCCCAACTAGCTAGGGTCGACTACATGAATCCTGGTTTTTCATTCTACTCGGTTTAGCGCAATATGTTCTGTAAGGTCACAAGCTATCATATCTTTTTTCACCGTTTTCACCCAAGTTAGTTTAGTTCTTCCTCTACCCCTAACTCTACCCTCAATACTTATCAAATCACTCTTTCTAACGTGGGCACTACTAGGTCTACGTGTGACATGTCCAAACCACCTGAGGCGATTCTCTCTTAACTTATCTTGGATTGGAGATTTGGAGCTACATTTACCATGTCTCGTATATGCTCGTTTCTAATTCTATCCTTCATTGTTTACCACACATCCATCTTAGCATCCTCATCTCCGCCACACTCATTTTTTGGACATGTTATTTCTTTGTTCCCAACACTCTGCTCCATACATCATTGCTATTCTAACAGCCGTCCTATAAAAAAAAATCTTCAACTTCAAAGGTATATAGCCGTCCTATAAAAAAAATCTTCAACTTCAAAGGTATATGTTTGTCACACAGAACACCACTGACACTTCTCCACTTAAGCCACCTTGCTTGGATCCTATCCCTATGTATAACATCTTCACAAATCTCCCCATCTCTTTGTATAATCGAACCTAAATATCGGAAACAGTCTATCTTCGGTATACTTCCTTAGTTGTGTTCCGAATATCACTAAAATTATACTCCATATACTCTGTTTTAGTTCTGCTTATCCTAAAGCCTCTGACTTCCAAAGTTTCCCTCCACAATTCTAATTTAGCATTGGATCCACCTTTAGTCTCGCCCACTAAGACGATGACATCAGCAAAAAGCATACACCAAGGCACCTCATCTTGTATTCCTCGCATCAATTCATCCATAACCAAAGTGAAGATGTATGGGCTTAAAGCCGAACCTTGGTGTAAACCTACTGTAATAGAAAAATCATTGGTCTCTCATATGGTTGTTCTAATTGTGGTCGTTGCCCTTCATACATATCCTTAATTACCTCAATATACCGAATAGTTACTCCTTTATTGTTTAACACCCACCATACTATGTCTCTAAGGACTTTATCATATGTTTTTTCTAGTTCTATAAAAACCATATATAGATCTTTCTTATTCTCCCTATATTTTTTAATAAGTCTCCTCAGTACATAAATTGCTTCCATTGTTGACCTCCCAAGCATAAACCCAAACTGATTCTTAGACACTGTTGTTTTGTCTCAATCTATGTTCGATCACTCTCTCCAAAATTTTCATCATATGACTCATTAATTTAATTCCTCAATAGTTTGAACAACTTTGTATATCTTCTTTATTTTTATATATAGGTACTAAAATACTTTTTCTCCATTCATCGAGCATCTTAGTCCTCAAAATTTCATTAAATAATTTTGTTAGCCAACCCACTCCTACATCTCCAAGACACTTCCAAACTTCAATGGGTATATCATCCGGTCCTAAAGCTTTTCCTATTTTCATCCTTCCTAGAGCATTTCGAACCTCCGAGGTCCTAATTCTACGAAAAAACATATACTTTCGACTCTCCCTCGGGTCCTCTATATTTAAGTTGCCCACAACCTTTTCATTTAATAACTTCTCAAAGTAATTTCACCATCTTTCCTTAATTTTCTCATCTTTACTACGACTCTTCAATCCTCGCTCTTAATACACCTAATTATATCCAGATCTTTTGTTTTTCTATCACTTTGTTTAGCAAGCTTATAAATGTTATTTTCTCCTTCTTTTGTTTCTAGTTTTGTGTATAAATCATCATAAGCTTTTTTCTTGATGGATCCAATCCCTTCATTTATATTTGACAAAATGCTGTAAGATAGTTACATTCAAATATATGTTGCTAGATAAACACTCTCTATTCACCTTACCCCTTCCCCCACCAAAACTGTATTAAAAAAGATAAAAAAGAAAACTATATGAAAAAACTTTAAATCGTTTAAAGTTAGTATTGGTTTAATTTAAAGAAACACCTCCTTGATTGGTGGCAAATCAAGGAGGCTTAGATATACAGATAAGAGCAGTAAACTCCTCTAACCTCAGATTAATTGCACTAATACAAAAGGAAATGTGATGCAAGTAAAAAATATACTATGTCCGAATGAAATCTAATCTCACCCAATAAAAATCGACTGTCAGAGAGATGTATGGTGGGAGTATTTACATGTCTATTTTGTGGAACAAAATAGATAACTCGAACAAAGACCAATCTCAAGTCATTGTCTAGCAACATTAGCCATAAAGCCACAAAAAACAGAAAGCAAAATACGTATGCAATACATGGAGCCAAATAGATTTTATGGCTTATGTTGCTAGGGATTGGTTTTTGTTTGGGTTGTTTAGTCCTTATCCAGCAACATGGAGACATCAAACCACAGAGTCAAGAGAGCAAAATACATATACAATACACAGACACATATCTTGCTCTCTCGTCTCTGAGGTTTTATGGCTTACATTGCTAGATAGTGACTTGACATTGAGCTTTGTTTGGGTAAATTTCTTTTTTGGTGAGATAATTTAATTTTTTCACAATATGTTTTTCTTGCATCTCACAAGCTTTGAAGTTTCAAATAGAACAATTAACTCGAAATTTGAGAAGTTCATCTAACTTAAAGATGTTAACATTTATCAATGTGATTTTATTTTTCTTGTCTTTTATTTTCAAATTTTTTGGGAGAAGGGCTATGGTGAAAAGAATCTTATCTGCAATATATATATATATATGAGAAAAGTGAGCCTCATATAGAGTATGAGGAAATTTTCCTCATACAACGTGGTTATACTCACTTGGTGGGGCCCTTATGGAAGATCCAGTCCGTCCATCATATTTATCATACTAATGGATGTATGTATAGAAAAAATCAAGTGGTTTGGAGGTCATTCACCAATGCATAATGTGGTTGAAAAATGAACGATTTCAACAGTAATACAAATCGAACCACAAATTGGACCCACATGATGCATGGGTGAATGACCTCCAAACCACTTGATTTTTTCTACACATACATCTATTAGCATGATAAAAATGATGGACGGATTGGATTTTCCATAAGGGCCCCACCAAGTGAGTATAATCACTTTGTATGAGGAAAATTTCCTCATACAAATATGAGGCTCACATTACTCTATATATATATATATATATATATATATATATATATATATATATATATATATATATATATATATATATAACTATCTTAGACCACTTTTTTAAAATATAAATATAAATGAATGAATCATATCTGTCTACAAACCATTGTTCTCATGACCATAGCTTCAATTAATTGGTTGGCTGCCAATGACACTAACATCTCAGAAATACTCAATTTTAATTGAGTTGAAATATTGTGGTATTCTCATAAAGAAAAGGAACATGATGTATAACATCTCTGTCATACATAACTTTTCATTTTTTTACAAAAAAGGAAAAGAAACCACAACTGAAAGTAAAAAACCCAAAATGTTTTTAACAAGGTTAAAAAGAAACAGCTAAAAAGGCTACTAAATATTGGTACTTCCAAATTGTCATGAAAGCAACAATTTGTTACATATACCAAATGATAAGATAGCTGTATATGCAAGTTACTTGAGAAGCTTTATAATCAGTTCACCATCATGTAAAACCAGTCACTCTTTACTACAACATAGGATGTTGAGAAACAATAATGTGTAGCACAATACACAATTTCTAGTCATATTAATGCCAGTAAATAAAAAAAAACTAGTCAAAATACAAAGATTGAGCTACCAAGAACATTTACCATCCATCTAAATTTCCATCTCACCGTTCCCACCCTTTCTCAATAGGGTACTCTACCAAAAGATCAATTCAAGTTAGCCAACTTCAAAAGCTTGATAAATCAAAAGATGAAAAATATATTATAAGATTCCTCCTGAGGAAATAAAGTCTTTCTCAATGTTACCACAATAAACAGATTTAGAAAGTCAATTCAGTAACATATGAGACATGTATTTCTTATATCTTGGAGAACTATGATACAGCTATGAAAATGTTGCCAAGACCTAATCTGAGTGGACCTTAATTCTCATAAAAGGGAGTGAGGGACATAACAACAAAGTTGGGGCTTACTTAAATACTCGAAACACCAACAGACAACAAAAACTTGATCATGCAACTGAAGTGTATGAATCCGCTGACGAACCACCTCCAAAAAAAATTTAACTAATTGAGCAAAAAATGAAGAAAAAGAATTCAAAATCCAAACATAACACACTAAATATAAATTCACAAGCCTTCTCTACACTATCTATATGAGTTGGCCTAATTGCAACCTTGCAAGCTACGACATTATGCCAAGACATCCCAACTTGTGTAGTACCAAATAACACTTCAAATTGCTAAACCCCTATACCAATTAATTAGACGATACACCACCATAGTCGGTGTGGGAGCAAACAGATGAATTTGTGAATTCTTGGAGAAACGAATAAAGCAAATCTGTTGACATTCACCGGCATTTTGACTGGTTTCTTGTCGCTGCCGCTGACCTGCAAAAAAGTTCGATACACCGGGATGGATCCCGGCGACGATCCCTCCGACACTCTTGTCAGTAATCAGGAAGATTATGAAAAAGCTTTACGTGGAAAAAGTTTGATTACCTTGTTATGGTGGGGGGAGGCATATTTATAGTCGCCTTAGGGATCCATTTCGAGATAAGGATGTATCTCTACTTTCCGGTGTTTTTGGATAAGATGTAGAGTTTAAATCGTTTCATAGAGATAACCATGAATTTGAATTACTCTTTATCCATCGGGGTTGGTTTGTAATGGGTTGCTACCCATACCCAGTAGGTCAGATCCGTTTATGGGTTATTGGGCTTTGAAAAAAGATGCAGTTCCCATTTCAAACCCGTTTGTAAGTGAAATTACCGTTTACCCCTAAGAGCTTTAAGATTCGTGCCCGATTCGAACTTAGTTTGTTTTAATAAAACTTAGCTTTTTTCTATTGAAAATTATTACGTTTGCCTCGTTTCTATCTCTCTGAGTCACATTTACGACTCACTAAATGGTAAGTTCGGAGTCTACAAGGCTGCTCCCACAACTTACTAAGCTCAAAAAATGAGTTTGGAGTCCAACACATAGTTTGGCGCCGCTTTAGCTGCTCGCGAATGAGCAAGTGCGAAGTAGTTCACCATTCGAAATTACTCCTACAACTCGTTGAACCCCCTCAAACAACAAGTTCGGAGTCTAACACTTGGTACGATGCACTGTTTTAAATCTCGGCCATATCGGCCGATATTTCGGCCGAGATATCGTATCGGAAGCCTCAGCGAAACGAAATCAGGAATTTAAGCCATTTTTCGTTTGAACCCGAAAAGTGGATATATCGGTCGAGAAGTCCGATATTTCGTCCGATATTTGGCCCGAGAAGTCCGATATTTCGCCCGAGAAGTCCGAGATTTGGAAAAGGAAAGCTTATAATCTAATAAATCTAGAGATTGAATGATAAAAACAAACTATGTGGATATGTTATATCTAATACACCTTTTAGCCTTTTCTTTTACATGTAAGAACTGAAAAAAAACATGTAAAATGGACTAGATATTTGGAAAAGGAAAGCTTATAATCTAATAAACATGTAAAACAACATTACAACATGAATTTACAAATTCCTCATACAACAAATAGTGCATATTTCTCATACAACATTACAACATGAATTTACAAATTCCTCTATCTTGTTTTCAGCTTGTTTAGCTTTTTGTATATAGTGAAGTCATCTCATTTTGGTCCTGCAACAATAATACAACAAATGTTAAGAGTTATAGAGCATTAGAAAGTAGTAAATAGACATATTAATGTTAAATGACATGTAGAACATTTTATATATTGTTTAGTAGCAATAAATATATATTTATTGAGTGTCCGAAATGAACATCCGAGATGATCCCATTTCCTCGAGATCTCCTCCGATATCTCCGATCCGAGACGAAACACCCCTTGCCGAGACGAGTCCGAAATCTGATATTTAAAACCTTGGTACGATGTAGCTTTAGCTACTTGCGAACGAGCAAGTACAAAGTAGCTCACCATTCGGAATTGCTCCTCAAACTTGTCTCCCAAACGGCTCTCTCCTAGAGCCTGGTGAAACTCTTCGCTCCGCTCACCTCCAGAGCGGACCTCTTCTCAACGAAGTTTGAAGCTCAACTCTCCCCTAGAGTTGCTCCTCAAACTCGTCTCCCGAATGGCTCTCTTCTAGAGCCTAGAGATGATTCTTCGTCCCACTCACCTCCCGAGCAGTCCTCTTCTAAACGAGTTCGGAGCTCAAAACTCTCCCTTAGAGTTGCTCCTCAAACTCGCCTCCCGAACGACTCTCTCCTGGAGCCTGGAGATGATTCTTCGTCCCACTTGCCTCCCGAGTGGTCCTCTTCTAAACGAGTTCGGAGCTCAAAAATATCTCCTAGAGTCGCTCCTCAAACTCGTCTCCCGAACGGCTCTCTCCTAGAGCCTAGAGATGATTCTTCGTCCCACTCGCCTCCCGAGTGGTCCTCTTCTAAACAAGTTCGGAGCTCAAACTCTCTCCTAGAGTTGCTCCTCAAACTCGTCTCCCGAACGGCTCTCTCATAGAGCCTGGAGACGATTCTCCATCCCACTTGCCTCCCGAGTGGTCCTCTTCTAAACGAGTTCGAAGCTCAAAACTCTCGCCTAGAGTTTCTCCTTAAACTCGTCTCCCGAATGGCTCTCTCATAGAGCCTGGAGACGATTCTTTGTCTCACTTGCCTCCCAAGTGGTCCTCTTCTAAACGAGTTCGGAGCTCAAAACTCTCCCCTTAGAGTTGCTCCTCAAACTCGTCTCCCGAATAGCTATCTCCTAGAGCCTGGAGATGATTCTTTGTCCCACTCGCCTCCGAGTGGCCTACTTCTCAACGAGTTTGGCGCTCAAACTCTCCCCTAGAGTTGCTCCTTAAACTCGTCTCCCGAATGACTCTCTCCTAGAGTCTGATGAAGCTCTTCGCTCCGCTCGCCTCCCGAGCGGCCTTCTTCTCAAAGAGTTAGGAGCTCAAACTCTCCCCTAGAGTTGCTCCTCAAACTCATCTTCCGAACGGCTCTTTCCTAGAGTCTGATGAAGCTCTTCGCTCCGCTCGCCTCCCGCGCGACCTTCTTCTCAACGAGTTCGGAGCTCAAACTCTCCCCTAGAGTTGCTCCTCAAACTTGTCTCCCGAACGGCTCTCCTAGAGTCTGATGAAGCTCTTCGCTCCGCTCGCCTCCCGAGCGACCTTCTTCTCAACGAGTTCGGAGCTCAAACTCTCCCCTAAAGTTGCTCCTCAAACTCGTCTCCCGAACGGCTCTCCTAGAGTCTGATGAAGCTCTTCACTCCGCTCGCCTCCCGAGCGGCCTTCTTCTCAATGAGTTCGGAGCTCAACTCTCTCCTAGAGTAGCTCCTCAAACTTGTCTCCCAAATCTGGAATTTCTCGGACCCTTCTTCGCTTGTATTCTTCCGTTTGTTCCCGGAAGACGATTCCTCGAGAGTGGGGGGGTTAAGAGCCTCTTCCACTCGGATGTACTTCTCACTCCTAAGCAGGAATTCTGAGAAGTCCCAAGGAGGTTTCTTGGCAAGGGATACCTTGAGGTCGGCGTTAGTGACGTCGTGCCCGAATATTTGCAAGTGCACACCAAAATCAGCAGCAACAGATTGGTGCCATCTGTGGGAACGAAAAATCAATCCAACATAACTTCATCAGTGAGAGTAGTTTCAAGCCATGCATCCGAAAGAGAAGGGGAAGGCAGCGGCCTCCATCCGAAGAGCCACTCCTCTTCCTCCTCCAGTCCAAGATGTTCTTCCTCAACAACCTCCTCCTCAACAGGCCACTCCAGGGTCTCGGGGAGCTGCCCGGGGGCTCTCTCGTTCGGAGTCGTCCAAAGCAGCATCCTCTTCATGACCATGTCTCGGTCCACGATCCTTCAGTTGACTCTATGGCTTCTCAAAGCCCTCCCGAGCAGGATCTCTATCAAGTAATTGTTAACCGCCAGCAGGGGGTTGACTTCCGAACACGCTTGAATGGATGGAGAGCCCTTGAGGGAGTCCATCAACCCGAGTACCCAGGGGCCTCGAGAGTCCGGACCTCCCGTAGACCAAGGACCAGAGGATCCCCTCCCCCGAGGAGGTGAAGAGAGTCCCCTCCATATTATCGGCGGAGAAGTCATACTCCAATAAGCCGAGCCACACCTAAGGATTGCCAAGCAGGAGGGACACCAGTCACTCAGGCCGAGCTCTAGAACTTCAATCGAAATATCATGCAAACTCTTAATATCGCCGTGACTCGGGATCGGCGTGCGCCTAGCCCTCGCCATAGTGTTGCTCATGAAGGAGAGTCCCGGGGGTCGACTGGATCCGACCGAAGGGATGACTCGGTCCACCGCCGTCTCCACGAGATGGAGAGGCACCTCAACAAGATCAATCCCGAAGAACATCGATCTAATAAGTTCCGCCCAAGCAGACCCCCCATTCTCTAGGGCCATCATGGAAGCTCCAATCCCAAAAAACTTTAGACCGCCCCTCTTTGAATCCTACAATGGGAAGTCAGACCCGACCGATCATATCGAGAGTTTTAAAACTCTCATGATGATTCATCAAGCTTCGGATGCTCTCCTCTGCAAGGCCTTCCCAGCAACGTTGAGGGGACCAACGCGAGAGTGGTACTCCCGTCTAACCCCGCCTCCATCTTCTCATTCGAACAATTTGAGGAGCTCTTCCTCACCCACTTCGTAGGCAGTCGTCGGGCCGAAAAAACAAGTGCATCTTTGATGACCCCCAGCCAAAGAAAGGGTGAACGCCTATGAGATTACGTTCGGCACTTCACCGCCGAAGCCCGGTATATTGCCTCCCTCAAACAATCAGTAGCCTCGGCGGCATTCGGGCACAACGTCACTAATGCCGACCTCATTGCCAAGAAGCCTCCTCGGGACTTCTCAAAACTCCTGCTTATGAGTGAGAAGTATATCCGAGTGGAAGAAGCTCTCAACCCCCCCACTCTCGAGGAATCGTCTTTCGGGAACAAATGGAAGAATACGGGCGAAAAAAAGGTAACAGAAATTCCAGAGGAACGACAATGGCCAATGCCGCTCAGCTCCTCATTTTGAGAAGTTCACCCCCCTCAATGCTAGTATATCAGCAGTTCTTATAGAGATGGACAAGAAAGGGATACTTCGCGCTCCTTCTAGAATGAATACCCCTAGCAAGAAAAGGAACAGGGATAAGTGGTGCCGCTTTCATAGGGACCACGATCACAACGCGGATGACTGTCGAGCTCTCAAAGAGGAGATCGAAGAACTCATACGGCGGGAACACCTGGCCAAGTTCGTCCGAAAAGACGGGACCGATCTTCCACCCCGAGGAGCCAACACTCGAACCGAGAGGCCCAACGAGCTCTAAGATTCCGAACCTGGGGCCGTCCTCCACCTCATCCATGGAGGTCCACTGGAGGGAGAAACAAACTCCTCCGAGGAGGCCTTCACCCTACTGTAGAAGTAGGTTTTTTAGTTTTTAATAAGGCTGATGTATGTAACACGGCCAAAAAGCATGTAATAATGGCTCGACCCATTGAAGCGGCCACTTAGTTTATTTTAATAAAACTTTAAACTTTTTTCTATTGAAAATTATTGCATTTGCCTCATTTCTATCACTCTAGGTCACATCTACGATTCGTTAAGTGGTAAGTTCGGAGTGCAGCTTGTCCTACAGGGCCTGCTCCCACAACTTACTAAGCTCAAAAAACGAGTTCGGAGTCCAACACTTGGTTCGACGCCGCTTTAGCCGCTTGCGAACGAGCAAGTGCGAAGTAGCTCACCATTCGAAATTGCTCTTATAACTCGTTAAACACCTTCATACAACAAGTTTGGAGCCAACAATTGGTTCGATGCCGCTTTAGCTACTTGCGACTGAGCGATTACGAAGTAGCTCACCATTCGAAATTGCTCCCACAACTGTTGAAACTCTCTTAAACATCAAGTTCGCAGCACGACTCTTCCCTAGAGTTGCTCCTCAAATTTGTTTCCTAAACGGCTCTCTCCTAGAGCCTGATGATGCTCCTCATCCCACTCGCCTTCCAAGTGGACCTCTTCTCAAAGAGTTTGGAGCTCAACTTTCCCCTAGAGTCGCTCCTCAAACTTGTCTCCCAAACTGCTCTCTCCTAGAGCCTGGTGAAGCTCTTCGCTCCGCTCGCCTCCAGAGCGGACCTCTTCTTAACGAGTTCAGAGCTAAAACTCTCTCCTAGAGTTCTCCTCAAACTTGACTCCCGAACGGCTCTCTCCTAGAGTCTGACTATGCTCCTTCTCCCGCTCACCTCCTGAGCAGCCTTCTTCCAAGAGAGTTCGGAGCCTAACTCGTCCAGAGACACTCCCTAAAACTCGCTTCCAAGAGCGGATCCCCCTTAGAGTCATACAAAGCTCTTCTCAACTTTATGAAGGCAAAGATGTTGCGGGACTATTTTGACCATGAAGAAGGATAATTCTTCAACCGACTTCAGAAGAAAACTTGTAGATCTTCGAGTTAGCTTCAAAACAAGGGGTCACACGCCCCAATCCGACCTCCGTAGCATCGGGAACATCGGTTACAATACAGCTGCACCGAAGCCTTCCTGGCCCTCGGCAACTTTTGCCGAGCGTTCTTGCCACCGACGTCCAAATGCGAGAAAATGCATTGACTAGTCAACGCGCCACGTGTCGCTCTCCTGGACTTCAGCAACATGCGCCGAGCACTCTTGCCACCAACGTCCAAATGCGTGAAAACGCGTTGACTGGTCAACGGTCCACGTGCCACGTGTCGCTCTCTTAGATCTCGGTAACGAGTGCCGAACGCTCTTGCCACTGACCCAGAAATAAGCGAAAGATGTATCAAAAAGTCAACGGTCAATGTTGACTGGGTCAACGGTCAACCGTTGACCGACACGTGTCAAGCCGCCAAAGTCTTTCATGAGTTCAGAAACTCGATCCAAGCGTTCTTGCCACCGACCCTAAAATGAGAGAAATTTATCCAAAAAGTCAATGGTCAACGTTGACCGAGGCAACGATCAACCATTGACCGCCACATGTCAAGCCGTCGAAGCCTCTCCAGTGTTCGGAAACTCAATCCGAGCGTTCTTGCCACCGACCCTCAAATTAGAGAAAAATTTCGCCTCAAAATTCGTGCTCAACCACGACCAAAGGATCAGATTTACCATATATATATATATATATTTACCATATATATATATATATATATATATATATTTACCATATATATATATATATATATATATATAGGTAAAAGGGATATGAGCAACTTGCTTATTTAGTAAATGAGCAATTGATTATGTGACATGCATGTGATACATTGGACAACTAACCCTTTTAAGGCTTTTCCAATAACATGTATGCCACATCATCAATTGCTTATTTACTAAATGAGCAAGTTGCTCATATCTCTCTCTCTTTCTCTCTCTCTCTCTCTCTCTCTCTCTCTCTATATATATGGGTTAACGGGTCGGGTTGGAACCCGTTATAGGCCCAAACCCGTCAACCCTCCCACGTCTCCTTCGAGAATTGGTGCAAAAAAAAAAACCCAGCTCCTTCAACCTCAGACCTCGCCACCTTCCAAACTCCTTGCTAGCTCCCCAACTCCGTCGTCGAACTCCCTCCTCATCGAGCTCCCCTCGCCGAAGCTCAGCCTCACGAGCTCCAGCTCTCGTCAACGAGCCCCCGTGCCGAGCACTTCCCTTCGAGCTCCAACGGCGCCCTCGGAGACAGGCGAGGGGGGAGTCGAAGTGTGGTCGAGGAAAAAGAACAGGGGCGATGAAGAAGCCGAATGTAGAAGGCAGGAGAAAAAGAAAAGGAAAAACAGAGGTCAGAAGTAGAAGAAAGAAAAAAATAATAAAAATAATAATAAAATGGGTCGGCGTTGACTAAGTCAACGCATGCCAACGACTCGTGCCATCGACGCTCAAATGGGGAAAATTTTTGTCTCATCGCGATGCGCGCTCTCTTGATTGTGATCAACGCACAGGATTGCACCATGTCATCAGGTATTTATTTATTTATTTATTTATTTGAAATAATTATTTAAAAAATCCGAAAAATTAATTTAAAATCGAAAAAATTAATTAAAAAATTCTTAAAATAATTATTAATTCAGAAAATAAATTTAAAATTCTGAAAATAATAATTATTAAATTAGAATAATTAATTAACATTTTCGATAATTAATTATCTAAATCCGGAAATTGAATAAAAATTCAAAAAAATGATTAAAAGTTTGGAAAAAATTTAGAAAAAACTGGAAAAATCACAAAAAACCCAAAAATATTGGCATTTTACAAACTCAGATTGACACTATTACACCTCGAGCAAGATCCAAACTCTCTTAAGAACTCTGATAAAATCACGTACGCTATTAGAACAACAAAACTACTCCTCAAAGGCTGTTAAACTCAGTCTTCGAGAGTGGGGGCTCATGATATGGCTAAAAATATGATTAAATCGGGACCGTTCGAATCAGGCACGAATCTTAAAGCTCTCAGGTGGTAAAACGGTAATTTCACCTACAAACAGGTCTGAAATGGGAACGGGATCTTTCTTCAAAACCCAATAATCCATAAACGGATCTGTCCTACTGGGAATGGGTAGCAATCCGTTACAAACCAACCCAAATGGATAAAGAGTAATTCAAATTCATGGTTATTTCTATGAAACGGTTTAAACTCTACATCTTATCCAAAAACACCGGAAAGTAAAGATACATCCTTATCGCGAAATGGGTCCCTAAGACGACAATAAATACCCCTCTCCTCCACCATAACAAGGTAATCAAACTTTTTTCATATAAAGTTCTTTCATAATCTTCCTGATTACTGACAAGTGACGAGCGTCGGACGGTTCATCGCCGAGATCCATCCGGTGTATCGAACTTTTTTGCAGGTCAACAACAGCTACAAGAAACCAGTCAAAACACCGGTAAAAGTCAACAGGTTTGTTTTATTCGTTCAAAATTCACAAATTTTGCTCCAACAGCTCCAAGAATTCACAAATTCATCTGTTTGCTCCCACACCAAAATCAGCAGCAACAGTCGGGTTGTAAGATTATTACTTCTTGGGCAGCATTTTTAACACATACTTTAGGGTGTTCTTCAAAACAAAGTTAGGTTGTTTATTTTTCAGTGGAGGTAGAGGTTTACCAACTTCAGTTATCGCACATCTACCTGCACTCAAAAAGTTAAAAACTCTGTTTCTTTTTGGTGTTTCGAAGGCCAACTAGAGTTAACTCAATACTTTAGAAAGAAAGCAAGCAAAGTTGGGCAATAAAGTTGCTCTCAAAGGATTAATATTTCATCAGAGATTCTATCGAAATTTTTACTACAATCATGCCTGTAAAATTTTAAATAATACTGTCGATATATTTACTAAACATTTTAAAGAAAGTTAAGACGTCGCGATAACGTGCCCTATGAAATATTTTAAAGACGTCGTATTAGAAAACTATTAGGAAGCAATATAATTTCAGAGGAGGCCTGTATGGAGTAGTTGATTGTATTAGAAAGGTGGGTGTATTTGTTTACCCCCACTTATTCGTTAAAATGTTTTAATTTTTTTAGAAATTTATATGCACTTCAACCAATCAAATAAATCTAACTAAATTTATATGCAATCCCGAATACGTGCCGTAGGCACGTCCCACGGGCATACCTAGTATTTAGATAAATCAGGTTCCAAGTGGAGTTGGGATAACTAAATTTAACTCAACTTTAGGCTAAGAGAGCTCAACCCCAGGAACGGCTCCCCAACAGTGCAAAGTTAAAAAACCTAAAGTCAGAGAGATAACTCCACAATACTCCAGTTATCCTAACTGAAAGCCAATCCCAAACACACACTAAATGAAACCACAATGAAATATAAATGTGGATCTAAACCCACCACAACATCGTCAATTTAACAACACTATCAAAACAACGTTATTGCCATTAATATCATCACAAACAGAACAAAAATTCATACCTGGTACGCTTTCAGCGACTGCTCAGCAATTTCCTTCTTCTCATTGCCAGCCTTAAACTCCGCCAAATACCGATAATAATCCCCCTTCCTGAAAGAAAGAAAGAAGAGAAAAAAATTCCAAATCAAACGCGACACTCAAAACCCTAAATTATCAAAACAGCTCCGCTCACATCTTGTAATAAAACACCGACAACTCCCCCGCAGTCGCCGACGGAATCAGATGCCCGTCAATCACCGCCATAATATCGTTACAGATATCGCTGAGCTCGGACTCGACCTTCTGCCTGTACTCCTTGATCTTCCTCACGTGCATCTCGTTCCCCTTCGCCTCCTCCTTCTGCTCGATGGAGGACAGGATGCGCCAAGATGCGCGCCGGGCGCCGATCACGTTCTTGTAGCCGACGGAGAGGAGGTTGCGCTCCTCGATCGTCAGCTCCACGTCCAGATTCGCCACGCTCTTCATCGCCTCCACCATTTCTTGAAATCACATCAAAATCAAGAAATCAATATTTCGAGATCAGATCCAAAACCCTAACCCTGGCCCGAAACGGAATGGTGTAAAATTAGGGTTTGATACCTTCGTAGCGTTCGGCTTGTTCTGCGATCTTGGCCTTGTAGACGAATTTCTCGCGGTCGGGTTGGGAAACCATGGCGAGATCTCAGTGATGGAATTGAAGAGAGAGAGAGAGATTGGGGGAATTAATACCGGGGGAGGAGTGGTGTGCCGGTATTTAAAGGGGGCGGGTTTCGGGCAACTGCTACAGTGCTACGAACAACGTGCGCACGCCGCACACAGAGTTGTTTATTTTGAGTGGGAGTGATACCGGAATTTACGGGCCGATGTTTGATTTGCAACGACATAATAATTGTCATCGTGTTATATTTCATTATTAGGATTTTTTTTTTTAATTACCATATGGTTAAATTCGTTAACAACATAAAATCTAATAAACAGTTGGAAAAAATATATACCATTTTATATGAACTTGAACGTGCAATACAGATCTTGCCAAACAAAAATTTAAGTAAATACTATAATGTAATCTGGCATCAAATCTGCAACCTCTATTTACTCATCAATTACTATTTACAAGTTACTCATCAATTACTATTTACAAATTATTCATAGTGTCACCAACTTTTATTTTATATGAATGATAATTTGGTAAATAATTATATTACAAATAAACTTAAACTTTAATGGTATCATAGTAAAAATAACAATAGTTGAGTAAATAAATGGTTAATATAACTCCAACTTAAAAATAAATTGTTGAAATTGGATGGTTTAGAGCATCTGTAGTTGTTGGCCATTTTGCCAAAATTTCCAAAAAAAGGGACTTTTTGTGCTGTAGTCGTTGGCTAAAAATCTAAAATTTGGATTTTAGATGAACAGTCATCTGCCAAATTTGGCTTTGGCGGACAAAATATAAATTTTGAAAAAATAGCCGACGAAAAAAAAAATTTCGTCCGTTCGATCGAACGGAAGATCATCTTTCGTCACTTGATTTTTATTTTTATTTTTATTTTTACCTATCGGACAAGAAATGACTCTCATCCGATTAATATATATTTTTAAAATGATCGTCCGTAGATTTTTATAATTTTAAAAAAATAATCTTCACAGGTGGGAGATGATCTCTCGTCCAAACACTTCTGGTTAAACTTTTTTTTATGAAGTAGGCCTATATAAATGATTATGGGGATATATTAGGTATTAATCGAAATATAATTAAGATTTAATATTTAATTATGATTAATTATGATTAATTTATGAGTTAATTTGGAAGAAAACAAAATTGGGCGGGAAATGATTTCCCGTCCGTGCTTTTTTTTTTTTTTTAAATCTCAGACAGAAAATGATTCATCGTTCAACACATTTTTAAAACAACAAATTTATTTTATTTATTTTTTTGTGCGACGAGCTATCGTTCGTCGCTTTTTTTTTTTAATGAAAACTCAAATTTTTGGTTTAAACGACTACAGCAGAAACCCAAAATTTCTATTCCTATATGCCAAATACCCAAAATTTAAGAATCAATGACTACAGATGCCCTTATAAAATACAGGTTGTCTACAAATGACAACCCCAGCTCTCTTATTATAATATTAGATTAGAGATAGAGATTAGAGATATGGATTTTGTTTACGTTCTCCATTTATTTTATTTACAAAAACATAGATCACAACCTATATAGCACGCACATAGCCTCAACATCACATTACAGAACAAGCATGAGGGTTCTTATCACTAAACATCATACTCGCCTTCTCATCAAGTAACCTAGAGCAAGCCGGATGGTATCAATTCATCACCACCGACTCATTATACTCGTGCTTCCATTAATTACAAGACGATGTTGAACTAGTTGAATACGCAAAAAGGTTGTGCGTATGTCACCGGGTAATTCACAAACTGAGCTGGAACATTCTGATGGTAGTAGTGTTGTGTGAACACATTAGTCTGTCTATGCATGTGTCATAAGGATAAGGCCACAACCCTTCTTCCCCGTCTTCCTCACTACTTTCGGTATCTTCTTCTGATCCACGTAACCGATCACTAGAACCAGCTGCATTGCCATGTCGATGTCCACATCATCCACGCCTTCTAGTTTCAGAAGAGTTTTTCGTATCGCCCTCACAACCAGAGCAATCCATATGCACACACATTTACACACAAAAATTCGAATTTTCAATTATAAACAAAAAAAAAAAGAAATAACTGAATTAATCGAAAAGCTGAACATTGAACAAGTATTGATCGATAAACTTCGTGTGAACTTTTTACATAGCCATCACATTGATAATTCAAACCGTTCACGTTATTTAGAATAACTAAATTAGTTTAAATATATAAAATTAAGTCATTTGAAATTTATTTGTCCATCCATCGTCTATATAATAAAAAACAAAGAATGCTATCAAGTGGCTCTCCTTCAATCCCCCCAAAATCAAAGGCCTATATCTAACATCACAAAACACATCCCCCCCCCCCCCCCCAAGTTTCCCCCCAAAACTTAAATTCAAATCCCCCACAAAACAACTCATTTCTTTATTTAATTCTCTCTCTCTCTCTCTCTCTCTCTCTCTCTCTCTCTCTATCTATCTATATATATATATATATGGAAACATGACCGTTTATACTCCAGTTTATAATTATTTTTCACCATATACTAATGGAAACATAGACTTTTATTTACAACTAATTAGAGCATCCACAGTCGTTAGATGTAAAAAAATGGCAAAATGCATATTTTGGCGATCCATTTTGACGAACCGCTGTAGTCGTCAAATGGCAAAAAAATGCATAAATTCGTTTAAAAAGAGACAGACGAAACATGATATTTCGTCTGTCATTAAAAAATAATTTATACAGGCCGAAACTTAGAAAATATTAATAAAAATACGGGTTTCGTCCCAAAGAAGAAGAAAATTTCAAAATAATGTTTCGTCCGAGTTTTAAGGGAATTTTTTTTTGCAAAAAAAAAAATTGCAAAAAATTTTGTAAAAACCAGTTTGTAAAAATTATTTGCAAAAACGATTTAACAATTTGCAAAAACAATTTAAAAATTGCAAAAACAATTTAAATATTTACAAAATTAATTTTTTAATAAAAAAAATTGGACTGTGGGACGAAACATCATGTTCATTCCCAACCTTAAATTCATTTAACCGGTTTATTTATTTGTTTTTAAATTTTTTTTTTTTACTTCGGACGAAACATGATGTTTCGTCTGATTAATTAAAAATATAATTAAATAATCCATGTTTCGACTGCTATAATATGCATTTTGCTATTTCGAATGCTATTTGTCACTTTCTACTGTAGCTGAATTGCCAAAAAATTGCAAAATAGCTTACGACTGTGTGCCCTACAGTAAAAAAAAATGAAAAAAATGGAAAATAAGCAAACGACAGTGGATGCTCTTATTGTCATACTATTCAAACTCCAGCTACATAATTGTTGATTTACTATTTACAAGACTTTTCATATGTTGTATCATTCTGAAGACGTGTCGTAGGCACGTGGCCACGGGCAAATCTAGTGTCATTATAAAATATAATGTTATTCAGTCATACAATTTGTAACACTTTAATGCATGTGCAAACAAATCTCAAATGACTTGATTTATCTTTCGTAGACTAATTTAATCGTGTAGATCAAAATGAACGTTTCGGATTTTTCAATTTATACAAAAAAAGGTTCACACTTAGTTCCCACCGAAGGAGTTCTCACGTGATCATAGTCACACACACACACACACACACACACACACACACACACACACAGATATATATATATATATATATATATATATATATATATATATATGCACTTAGCCTTCCGTTATGCACTTAGGTATATATAGTCCCATTCCGTTATGCACTATGTATGCACTTAGCCTTCGGGCCTTCGTGATCTGAACCGTTCAAATTGATCTACACGTCTAAATTAGGCTAAATATGTAAAATCAAGACATTTGAAATTTATTTGCCGTACATTGAAGTGTTACAAAATTGTATGGTTGAATATCATTTTATTATTAATGACATGATGGATGGGCAAAATGAATTTTAAATGACTTGATTTTACATATTTAGACTAATTTAGACGTATAGATCAATATGAATTGTTCAGATCGTCAATACGAAGACCCGAAGGCCGAGTGCACATCATGGCTAGTGCACAACAGAAGGTTTGTTGATATATATATATATGTGTGTGTGTGTGTGTGTGTATATATATATATATATATATATATATATATATATATATATATATATATATATATATATATATGAGAGCCCCCTTGGTGTGCACTCTTCGTCATCCATCCGATATGAGCCTTGATCATGATCTTGATCTAATGACTCATATCAGCTCCGCTCATCTCACAAACCAAGATGGGTGGTTTGGTCATTTCTCTACCCCTCAGTAAAATGCCCCCCTTTTTTGTCTCCTTTTCTCTCATTCTCATCGCTCTCCTTCTCTCTCCTTCTCATCGCAACCTGAAGAATCCCCAAATCGAAACCATAATCAAAATCTGAATAATCCCCAAATCAAAACCTCTCTCTCTCTCTCTCATTACACTCGACGAAGCTCCTCTCCAAAAAAGCGAACTCGACGAAACCCTAGCTCCAAATCCCCTTCACCGCTGCTTGCTTCCACCATTCTCTTTCGAAATTACTTCAACAATACAATAACCAACAACATGGACACCAAAACCGCACAGAGAAACCCAACCATCCAACCATGATATAGTCCATCCCTGTAGCCCTTCTTCCTCTCATGATCACATTATTCTCTCTTAGCCACTGATTGAATCACGAGCTCATCGTACAAATCTCACACTTTCGTAGAGTTATCCCCCCCTCCCCTTATGTATAGTTCTCGCACAGCATGAAAAATTCATAACCACTAGAAAAATTTGGACAGTTGTAGTAAAGTTTACCTGGGTTTTTCTCCAAGCTATAGTATTTCACCCTTGTTAGAATTCGAAAGAAACATTTGGGAGCGCTAAACCTTTGCCCTGAACTACATCTAGAAGACATGGTTACCTCCATAGTGAATCTGAATTTGGTTGGAAGAGTAGTTCGATGTCATCCTACAAAATCTCAGTCAAATTTAAGCCACTAAACACAAAAAGCACATCCTATTAACTGACCACCAAACACACAAAAAGTTTTCCTTATCTCAGCCAAGTATAGTCAAGTATTAATCCACCACTAAACACACACACAAAAATTCACATTCTATTAAGACCACACATACATTATTTCAATAATTTCAAGAAATTATAATCAGCTACATTTCTGCTGATCTTCAAGAAATTAGATTTTCAATTATAATCAACTGAAACACTTAATTTCTAGAAATTATTTATAAATACCATACACAAAAATAGATTAAGAGGAAGATCGGTAAAATAATTTATACCTGAGTTCGCTGGGAGCTAGGGTTTCGTCTGGATCTAGAGGTTCGAATGAGAAAGTTGGAAGCAAGTAGCGGTGAAGGGGATTTGGATCTAGGAATTTGTTAAGATCGCTTTTTTGGATATGAGCTTCGTTGGGTGCGATGAAAAGGGCGGGAAAGAGAGAGGTAGAGGTGAGAGAATAGGGTTTCGAATTGGGGATTATTCGGATTTGGATTAGGGTTTCGATTGGGGATTCTTCAGGTTGCGATGAGAAGGTGAGATAAGGAGAGCGGTGAGAAGGAGAGAGAAGGAGATGAAAGAGAGAGGGGGTAGGGAAATGACCAAACTACCCCTATTGGTTAGTGAATGAGCGGATCTTATCTAAGCCATTAGATCATGATCATAATCAAGGCTCAGATCGGACGGATGACGAAGAGTGCACAACCAAAGGTTATATATATATAGTTCCCTTCGGTTGCACACTACTTTTGGTGAGCACTCATGAAATAAAGACCCTATGAAAAATCTGAACCGCTCATATTATTCAATATGCCTAAGATAGCCTAACAATAAAAAATCAAGTAATTTGAAGTTCATTTGCCCATCCATCATGCTGTTAGAATTTCAGCCATACAATTTTGTGATGATGTAAGTCAGGGACAAATGAATTTCAAATTAATTTATTTTTTATTGTTAGGCTATCTTAGGTATATAGAACAATATGAGCAGTTTAGATTTGTCATAGGTGCTCTATTTCATGAGTACTCACAGAGTGCTCACCAAGTAGTGTGCAACTGAAGATCTCTCTCTCTCTCCCTATATATATATATATATATATATATATATATATATATATATATATATATATATATATATATATATATATAGTTTCCCACCATTGCAAACGGGTCCGTTTGCACAGAATCGTTGTGTAACACCCCCTGTTAAAAAAAAGAAATAATATATACATATATAATATAGTTTGAAAAGTTATTGACTGTAGTATATATAGTATACATATATATAAAAGGTATAAATGATGAATGGCATAAAAGGAAATGCAAATGTTTGGGTGGGGGCCACGTTGAAGCATGCTGCTTCTTTGGTCAATTGGTTGCTCCACGTGGTGACGTGGAGGCTTGAAGGGGGCCCACCTGCTCTCACGGCAGAGGTAAGGAGAAGAGAGAAATGTATGAATATGTCCCATATCGGTTAAATAATAGAGTAAAATAATATATAAATAATATAGCCTATGATCAAAAGTCACCAATCCGGTTAACCACCTTTTGAGAGGCAGCCTGTGGTGGGGCAGTTGTACTACATAGTATCTAATTTGTCCTATAAATTGTATAAATTGTCTGAGCTAAGGGTAGGGGCGTTACAAATGGTATCAGAGCCGACTTTCGACACAGGGTGTGGGGCATGTCTATATAGCCGGGCGGTGTACTCCGAGACTATAGACCCAGTCGGGCAGTGTACTCCGAAATGTGGTCAAGCCCTCAATTAAATCTGAGACTGTTATTGATCGGGCGGTGTACTCCGAGATCATAATTAGTCGGGCGGATAGGAGGGCGGCTCAATTAAATCTGGGATTATGATTGATCGGGCGATGTACTTTGGGATCATGAATAATCGGGCGGATAGAAGAGTAGATGCTCAAAAACGGCTAGAAAAAAGATCCTGCACTAGATTGTGCATGCCCGTGCTCAGCGAGGATGCTGATTTCTGAAGGGGGGTGTTTGTAACACCCTGTGTTAAAAAAAAGAAATAATATATACATATATAATATAGTTTGAAAAGTTGTTGACTGTAGTATATATAGTATACATATATATAAAAGGTATAAATGATGAATGGCATAAAAGGAAATGAAAATGTATGGGTGGGGGCCACATTGAAGCATGCTGCTTCTTTGGTCAATTGGCTGCTCCACGTGGTAGCGTGGAGGCTTGAAGGGGGCCAACCTGCTCTCACGGCAGAGGTAAGGAGAAGAGAAAAATGTATGAATATGTCCCACATCGGTTAAATAATAGAGTAAAATAATATATAAATAATATAGCCTATGATCAAGAGTCACCAATCCGGTTAACCACCTTTTGATAGGCAGCCTGTGGTGGGCAGTTGTACTACATAGTATCTAATTTGTCTTATAAATTGTATAAATTATATAAATTGTCTGAGCTAGGGGCAGGGGCGTTACACGTTGCAAATGGAAGTGAAAGTCGTTGGATTGCGATATGATCCAGCAGCTTAGATTTGCCCCGCCCAAACCCCCCTCCCTCTCTATAATACCTCGTAATTTCCAAGTAATATAATATATATAAGTATAAAAAGGGGGTATTAATGGATGAGAGAGAGAAGAGGGGGGCCCACAGTTTGAAAACACAGCGATGTGTTGTGTTGGTTTGAGAAGGCTGACGTCAGGTGACGTCAGCACAGCTAGGGGCCCACCCGAAGTGAGATGAGGCAGAGGTGTGTCTCTGTGCTGTTGACGTGGCATGAAAGGGGTCCACTGAGGCTTCTTTAGTGTGCACGGGATTAAGTAGTGAAAAGAGATGTGATTTGAGTAATCCCATATCGGGAGTATACAATAATTAATTAAGTATCAATATAATTGCCTATGATCAAGAGTCACCTAATTGGTTAACCACCTTTTGAGAGGCAGTCTGTGGTGGACAGTTGTACTATAAGTATTAGTTTGTCTTCTAAGAATAACAAAAATTGTCTGAGTATTGGGGCAGGGCGTTACAAATGGTATCAGAGTTGACTTTCGACACCGAGTGTGGAAAAGGGCCTCAGTATGAGCCGCAGTGTTGAGAGCCATTGATCTCTGGGATCGGGTATGATCTGCGGTGTTGAGAGTGATTGATCTCCGGGATCGAGCACGATGCCACATTGGCTAGAAAGAAGGATCCTGCGCTAGATGGCATGCCCCGTACTCAGCGAGGACGCTGATTTCTAAAGGAAGGGTTTATGTAATACCCCGTAATTTCCAAGTAATATAATATATATAAGTATAAAAAGGAGGTATTAATGGATGAGAGAGAGAAGAGGGGGCCCACGGTTTGAGAACATAGCAATGTGTTGTGTTGGGTTGAGAAGGCTGACGTCAGCGCAGCTAGGGGCCCACCCGAAGTGAGATGAGGCAGAGGTGTGTCTCTGTGCTGTTGACGTGGCATGAAGGGGGTCCACTGGGGCTTCTTTAGTGTGCACGGGATTAAGTAGTGAAAAGAGATGTGATTTGAATAATCCCATATTGGGAGTATACAATAATTAATTAAGTATAAATATAATTACCTATGATCAAGAGTCATCTAATTGGTTAACCACCTTTTGAGAGGTAGCCTGAGGTGAGAAGTTGTACTATAAGTATTAATTTGTCTTCTAAAAATAATAAAAATTGTCTGAGTATTGGGGCGAGGCGTTACACTCTCACTTAAGTGTTGTGGGGTATATTGGGTATTTCACCCCATTATACCCCTTCAACTTTTAACTCATTCTCATTTTTCTCTCTCTTATCCCCGTTATTATTATTTTTTTGAAAAAAATTATAACTTAGCTCGTAGTTGGCAACGACGAGCTACGGCAAAGCAAGGACTTTTTTTTATAACTCAAATCTACTATATCTCCTCTTTCACACTCTATCCCTACTATCTCTCTCTTCTTCCCGATCTCCAACTCAAAATCAACAAAATTCATCTCTCACTTCATCATACCCTCCTTCTTCACTTCACTCTCTCCCTCGTCTCCCCCCTCTCTCTCTCTTCCGAAGGTCCTCCCGAAACTCAAAAACACTAACCCTAACTCGTCATTGAAACCCCTCCTCCTCTGTCGAAACTCCATCTCCTCCATTCTCACACTCTCTCATTCCCAATCTCTCATCCAATCTAAACCCCTCCTCCTCCAATCTAAAGCAAATCGGGTTCTCGAAACCCTAGTTCGGCGATTAAATCCGAACACACCGTCGACAACACCTAAATTGTGCAAATCTCAATTTTACAAGGTATTTATGTTGATTTTTATGCTTCGTGTCTATATTTATGTAGATTTATATGTTTAATTATTTGAATTTATTTTTGTGATTCATAATTAAGCAGATGTAGTTGTTAGTATGTAGTTAACCGATGATTGTAGACGGTATAATTATCGACGTAGTTGTTGTTGTTCACTAAAATTGTTGATCTAGTGGATATTTTTAATTGTTCGATATCAGTAAAACCGCACAAACGATAAAATATAATTCCAAAACTTTACGAGTTGGTCGAATTCACGATACACAAGTTGACGCAACTTCTATGTGTGAGTTGTGACTTGCGGTTTGCAAGATACGGCCGTGTATCGTTTTCCATTCTTATTCGTGAATGAAAGCGATACACGGCCGTATCTCGCAAACCGTAAGTTGAAACTCAATTCTTCAAGTTGTGTTGGCTTGTGTGGGATGAGCCCGACCTACTCGCAAAGTTTCGAAAATTTTCGTTGTCGTTCGTGCGGTTTTATACGTTTTCGTACCAAAAATCACTAAATCAACTATTTGTTGTTAATTTGAGTACGTAAATATAGAAAACCTCACAAACGGCAATAATTTTTTTTTGAAACTTTGCGAGTCGGTCGGGCTCACGCCACACAAGCCAACACCACTTGTAGAAGTGTGTTTTGACTTGCAAGATACGGCCGTGTATCGCTTTATTTTGGATTTTCGTGAAATAGAGCGATACTCGGCCGTATCTCGCAAAATGTGAGTCAAAACTCAATTCTACAAGTTGTGTTGGCTCGTGTGGGGTGAGCTCGACCTACTTGCAAAGTTTCTTAATTTTTTAATGTCATTTGTATATGTTGTCTTGTGTCTTTATATATGCAAGTACTGTAATTAGGTCTATATGATTAGATACTGTCTTTATATATGCAAGTACTGTATTAATAATTATTCGATTATTTTTTATGTTAGATATGAACAATGTTGAAGGAAGTTCCGTTGTCGGCGATAATTTTGTTCGTGCACAAGAAAGTGGTGAATCTCGGCCACAAGTTGACGAGTACCTAAAACCAAAGATAAGTATGATGTTTCATATTTTAGATGAAGCGGAGAAACTTTATGCATCATATTCTAGATGTGCGGGTTTCTTTAAGCGTAAGGGTGGGAATAAATACAAGAAAACCGATATAATCGATAAATCATATATATGAAATAAATCAAGGGAGTCACCGAGTCAGCTTAATTATGCTAGACGGAGAACTAATTCTAGAACGGTTTGCAAAGCTTTCATTCGTGTAAAACCAAACGAACAAAGTAATACATGGATTATTTATTCATTTAATGAACCATACAATCATGAATTTACTTCATCCGGTAGAAGTCATTTTTTTAATGGAAAAGTGTTGGCTCGAACTATGGACACTAGATTCGAGCCGCCACTCAATTACCCACCCCACCCAATACCAATTAGGACATTGCCTATTGGTCTGGTAGAAGTCATTTGGTGCCTCGAAACCGTAAAGTGCCAAAATTCGATAAAAGAGTGATTGGTCAACTTACCGAAGCTAATGTCCCTCTATGAAAACAAATACTTTTCTTCAAAAGTGCAAATGGAGGTCATGATAAAATTGGATTCACCGAAACCGATGTTAGAAATCTAAGGAGAACTCGACAGAAGGTATGAATGACACGACGGGCAAATGCTCGTTGTGTTCTTCGAATCGAAAAAGCAGATTGATCCTTTAATTTTTAATGAATACCAATTAAATCTCAAAGGTTGATTGTCCCATTGTATTTGGGTGGATGGTATCACTAGGAAAAATGTAGAAGTGTTTGGGGATGTAGTTTGCTTTGATGCCACCTACAACACGAACCGATACGGAATGTTATTCGTACCATTTGCTGGAGTCAACCATTATTGACAATCAACGTTCTTAGGTTGTGGGTTAATCCAAATGAGAAGACATCTTTGAGTGGTTCTTTGAAAAGTGGCGAGGAGCAATGATACGTGATCTGATCGGCATCGTGATGGATGAGGATCGTGGGATCGGTGTTGCACTGAAGAAAGCTTTCCCTGAGTCACAGGATAAATATTGCATTTTGCATATTTTGGATAAGTTACAGAAAGATGTGAGTATGTCGAATAATATCGATGATTTTAGGTATGTTTTGAATAATATCATATATATGAAAGAATATAAAAATGATTTGAAGCGAAGTGGAAATTATTGCTTTTGCAATACAAAGTTGAGAATAACAAATGGTTGAACGATAAATTTTAAATTCTTGAGAAATGGGCCCTCGTCTATGCAAGAGAGTTATTTTGGACCGGCATATTAAGTACCCAATGGAGCGAGTCTCTGCATTCATCCTTGAAGCAACATACCCATAAGAAGTATTCCTTACATGAATTTGCCGTCATCTTCGACCGAGTTTTTGTAATACCCCAGATTTTTAAATAATGCTTAAGATTAATAAATGAGTTAAAATAATTTTTTGGTGATTTAATAAATTCTTTTTCTGAAATTTATCTTTTTACACGTGCAAAACACGTGCAAATATTTTTTTGGGAAGTTCAAAGTCAAAATTATTTTGGGAAAACTAATTATTTATTATTAGATATTATTTTTGAATTTTTTGGATTTTTCTGATAATTATTTGACCGATTTGCAAATATTACAAAAAGATGGACTTTTGTGCAAAATTACCACTTAGAGTAAAAACTCCAGATTTTTGTATTTTTGGGCTGGGCTTAATGCCTAGTCAACTCAGAGGTAAAGAGTTTATTTTTTGTTTTAACAAATTTGGTTTATTTTGCAAGTTTTGAAAAAGGAGGGTCTTTTTGCAAAATTGCCACTTAGAGGGGCAAAAGTGCAATTTTGTTTTTCTGAGTTTTCAAACAGTGCCGGCTGATGACAGGGTGGTTGTTTTTGTTTTTAAATCTTAATTAATTTGGTTTTATTTAAGTTCCAAGTATAAGGATCTATATATGTAAAGATATATTTAAAAGAGATATTTTGCAAATCTATTCAAAAACCCTAGATACACAATTTCCAGCATATAAAGGGTGAGGTGCAGTCATCTCTTTGCTACACAACACAAAAGGAATTTATTATTATTATTTCTTGGAGTTTTAAAGCTAGGATCTTAGTTTTCTTGCGAATGAGAGATTTTTCTTATTTCTTTATTATCATCAGTTGATTATTCAATAAAGTGAGTGACATATGTTTGTTTTCTTATTGTTCTAAGTATGTTGTATGTGATGGTTGTGTATTAGAAAGCATGATTAGAATTTGTATGATGATAATAATGAATTTTGATAAGTAGAAGAACTAAAAGGTGAATCTTTTCATGAAACTATACTATTGATGATTAAAACCCTAATTAGATAACTTGAGATTGTTAAAGAACCCAATAAAAATCATGGGTATGTTATTTTCTATCATATGCTTGCTGATTTTGATCATGTATATTGAGTTGTATGACGATTATTGCAAAAAGTGAATAAAAAGTCATGCTTTACTATATATATATATATATATATATATATATATATATATATATATATATATATATATATATACTAGATTTTCCCGTGGGCACGTGCCTACGACACGTCTTCGGAACGATACAACATATGAAAGACTTGTAAACAGTAAAACAACAATTATGTAGCTCAGGTTTGAATAGTAAAAAATAATTAGTTGTAAAAAAAAGTCCATGTTTCCATTGGTATATGTTGAAAAATAATTATAAATGAGGGTATAAAATCCTACTTCTTAGAACTTTGAGTGTGGAAAATGATGAAATTTAATTGTTCATGAGATATTTACTATTTTCAATGTAACACGAGCAATAAAAAAATGCATAAAAAATCTGGAAATTTTCAAACTTGAAATCTGAAAAAATAAATTTCTGAGTAAACAGAAGAAGAATGAGAGAGAGAGAGAGAGAGAAATAAATAAATAAATAAATAAATGAGTTGTTTTGGGGGGAAATTTTTGGGCGGAAAAATATGTTTTGTGAGGTTAGATCCGAACCATTGATTTTAACCCTATTGAATAAGAGCCATTTGATAGCTTTCTTTGTGTTTTATTTTATATATATATATATATATATATATATATATATATATATATATATATATGCTCTGTTTCGAGAGTTTTGATGAAGAAGAACATGATTTAATTGCTTGTATTCATGGGTACTGATGTGAGTAGTCGTATGTGTGTTTAATAAATTTTAAAGAGGGATTTTGGATTGATGAGATCATGTTTTGAATTTTGTGTAGAGAGGTTGGTCTTCGGGACTGTAGTTGTGCCGGCCGAAAGTGGATTTTGTGATTTTGTGAAGATTCGATTGGACTTTGAGTTTTATATGATGCTGAGAATGAAATACAACCCTACACTACTCAACATGGTTTTACTAATACACACACACACACACACATACACTTAAACATAACTATTGCATTGTTTTGAGAAATTTGTGTGTTTTGCGAATTTTTGAATTGAATCTTGATTACTTTCATACTGAGATTGAATTAGATATTTTACTACTTCTAACTGATGACATTTGGTGACACAGCTAATGCTTAAACCCTCACATAAACATATATATATATATATATATATATATATATATATATATATATACACATTGATTGTTTTGATATTTTTTGTGAAAAATCACTCTTTTAAGATCTTGATATGTTTTGATGTGTTTTATCAACTCCTATATGTTATACAAGTTATAATTAATCATCTCAGGAAGTTTAATTTTGATTTTTTCAAAGATTTAATCGAATATCAGTCGAAACATGCACAAAAATTCAACCTGGCTGTATGGCTGGTCACGGTCGACTGTCAATTGCTGTATGGCTGTTTTCGTTGAGTTTTCCTCGTTTCTTTTAAATGGTTATTTCCTCGATTTCAAATTATTACTCTACTGTTTTAGATGATGTTTTTATTATAGATTATAATATTTTACAGAGAATTATATTTTATTTATAATAGAGTTTTAAATGTATTCTTATGACCTTATTAAGTGAGTTATATGCGTTCTTCAAAAGAGTTGATGTTTTGTGATATTCTACGGCTTCAAAAAATGTGATTTTCTGTTATTTAATGGATTTTATATTTTAATTGAATTCTAGAATTTTTTTAGTACATTATATAGATTTGGATTTTGTTAATTTAAGAGGTTTTCTTTATTATAAACGTTTTGATGATGGATTTGTGAGTTTTATTGAAAGTTTTGGTGTTGATGGTTGAGTTTTGAGTCTTTAGAGATTGAGTGGGGCCCTAACTACCGGCGGTTGAGATTTTGGTTGTTGTTCAGTTGAGTTAAGCCCGGTTGGGTACACTAACTCTAAGAGGATCACAATCTAATAAAATAATTAATTAACTAAACAAGATAAGGACAGACACTAGATGGTGATATGATGAAATGAGAACTTGGGTTATGGACCTCAGTATGGCTTGCGATGTGAGATAATCCCCGGAATTATCGAGGTGAGTGAAATAGTCTCCGAAATTACCTGCGGTGTGGGATTGATCTCTGAATTATCGGGGTCGGGACGACACTCATGGGGTATTCGTGTGATGAGGCGCCATAGCTTGCAATGTGGGGTATTCTCGAAGATTCCCAGGTGTGAGTGAAATAGTCTCCGGAATTATCTGTGGATAAAGATTGACCTCCGGAATTATCGAGGCATGGGCTAATACTCACAGTTTATCTAGATCTCGTAGTAGTCATCGTAGTAGGATTAGTTGCATAACGGGGGATTAAACCCTATCAAGTGGAGAACGATAAGGGCTTGCACCGGACCTATGTAGAGTGTGATGCATAGAATCCGACAAGTATGTATTAGAGAGTGAGCATATAGCATTGATATTTTCTTGACTTGTTTTCATGCATGTTGTTTCCTGTTTTTCTGCACTCGACACTTAGTCTAGTTTCACTTGATGTTTTGCATGTTTTATTTATTGTTATTTCTTATTTCATTTATTCTTGCTGTTGGTACATGTTGTTTATGATCCCATGCCTTATGTGTTATTTAAGTTGCATTTATTTTTATGTCACTCGCACCGTTATGGCTGACCCCTGTAGGTTTGGGAGTTAGGGTTATCTCTAGCCTCATGTTTTACAGGTAGGTACCTATAGCTTGGGATTTGGATGCATGAGATAGAATGATGTTATGGCTTATGTAAATTGTAAAAGAAAGTGTTGTAAAAGAAAGAATTTGTAATTCAAGGTGTTTGTTTTTCCGCTGTGCTTTGTAAGGAGTTAATGTAATAAAAGTTAAAAAAAATTATCTGTGTTTTGGCTATGTTTACTATTACAATTGAGGTTGATGTTGGGAATTGTGCCACATATTTTTGAGATATTATATTGGAAATTCGGGGTGCTACAAGCTTAGTAAAACACGAGGAACTTAAAGAAACTCATCGTAATCGTGAGGAGAGACCAAAATTGAAGACCAAATGAGTTCTGAAGGAACAAATGGCACGAACATACACATTGAATATTTTCTACAAATTCCAAAAAGAAGTACAAAAAGCTTATTATTTAATGTGAGTTTCATTGCCGATGTGGAAACACCAGATAGTTCAGCTTTCTCTGTAGCGCTTTTTGAAAATTCAGAACCGGGGAGGGTGATTTATTTTTGCAAACTCCGTCAAATGGCTAAATGTCCTTGTTGGTTCTATGAATTCATAGGCATTCCATGCAAACATATTTGGCGGTTCTTCGGTTCACCAATCACACTATACTACCGGAGCAATATATTTATAGATGATGAACCCGAGATCAGTTGAGAAGAAGCTATACATCTGTTTCCAATAGTATTTGCGACAATTTTTCCTCTCAATATTATGAATTGAGTCAACACTCAAGACAGTTGGTCGATCTTGGTTGTTCTTCCGAAGAAACTTACAAGTACACACTCAACTACATGCTTAAGGGCATTGAAGGCGTTTCTCACATGCAACCTGAAATTAGCGTACATCACGAAGATAGTGCACAACCCTAGAGTGGTGGACATGCACATGCACCGATAAGGGATCATCAATAATGCATTATAAAGGAAAGGCCTTAAGGGAAGAGATTGAAGTCGATAAGAGAGCAAAAATACAAAAAAACCTTGACGGTGCAGGATATGCCTTCGTGTCATACTACATGATTCAAGAAATTGTCCAAACAATTTGGCTAGGTAATATATCTGCTTTTAGTTTATATTATTTTAACTCACTCAAACTTGACTTGTTTTTGTTGACTAACTCATTCTTCTTATTTATTTAGCTGGTCGAAAGCATATGAAGAAGAACCAAGCAGTGAAGAGAGTGATGACGAAGAAGGTGAAAATTCATGCTGAGGAAAATTTCTTATTATGTATGTGAAATTTAACTTCGAGACCATTATTACTAATTTCATTTGATGATAAGAAATTTATGAATTTCTACAAGGTTTTTTTTGTAGGTTTTGATTGGAACATGATCGTGCTGAAGGAAGACGTTTCTTTTCAAAAAGTTTTAAATTTCTGAAATATATGTTCATGAAAATGCATTTCTGAAACGAGTAAGGGTTGAGGATTGTATTTGAAGTTGTAAGTATATTTTTGTGTATGTAATTGCAAATTTGTGTATCATATTGTTGCTATTTTTGCAAACCCGTAATCGCTAATAACGGATTTGGTTGAATGATTTTTCCAGAGTATTTGTTCTTTGTGGATGAAAATTTGTACAAAATTCAACTTATGAAGATTAAGTTTTGCCAAAATCTTCCAACTTAACCCGTCGTCGACGATGACGGGTTAATCTCATTTAACCTATTATCACCAATAACGAGTTAGGTTGAACGGTTTTACCAAAGTATTTCATTTTTTTAATTTTTTTTTTACAAATTCAACTTCTGAAGATTAAGTTATGCCAAAATCTTCCAACTTAACCCGTTGTTGACAATGACGGATTAAGCTCACTTAACCCGTTATCACTAATAATAGGTTAGGTTGAATGATTTTCCAAAGTTTATGTTCACACAAAAAAAATACACAAAAAATTCACACAGCAACTGTTTGTTGCACACACACACCAATTTGATAATTCAAAGTAATATGAACAATTCACAGCAGTCATCAATCTCAATCGATAACAACAACAATAACCCACGATAAAACTTTCTTACACAAACTATAACAAACAAAATTGAACATAAATATATAAACCCAACTTACACATTTATCGAATGAGTACATAAACTGGATCAAGACATTCAATTCATGTGCATTAAAACAATTACATATGTAGCCGACTTCCTCGCATGCCCTTCAATTTATCTACAAAATTGATAAAGGTAGAAAATATATGTATTAGTCATTTAAGGAATGAAATCATAAATCGAATACAAAACTAATAATAAAGAATGTGTATTAGCTACTGCCTCTTCCGACCACGTGGTTTGCATCCACTTGGTGTGTACTGATCCGGCTTGTTCCTCTTCCGTTGGGGATTTCGGTGTCTAACTTGTGTCTCGGGGGATAAGGGTTCATCCGAACCTTGCTCCTCTTCACCTACATCCATCGGTTCTTTTTGTTGCGGCTGTTGTGGTTCGGTGATGTGAATTCCTTCCCTCGTCATGCTCTTTCGCCGAGAACTACTCACGTTAGCTTTTAAGTACGAATGAAGTTTGTCCCCTTCACCTACATCTTCAAGAGTGCGGCGGCACGGTTTAAGGATCTCCCGCATTATCTCCTTCACGCTCTCGGGTACCGTACTTTTTAACGTATGAGCAATTATCTTAACCGTGTCTCATGTGTTTTCAATCTACAACGAGTTAAAATATATAAATTAAACAACATTGTAAACAAAATTATCTATATAAATATCAAGTGTTCACATAACAATACATGCATACGAAATATATAAAAACATGTAAAGTTAAACCAACCATATTTCGATGTGTCGACGCCTTCGGTTGATACATTGGTTGCGAAGAGGAATATGCCGGTAGTGGTTCCTCCTTGATTGGGGAATCGGTATCTAGACTCCGGTTGGTACAAGAGTATGCGGAGATACATACAATCTGGTAATACACTTGTACCACGTCATATACACTTCTTGGAATGAGCCATCGTAAGATATAGCAACATATGACATATTGGGTTCCATCTGATATCATAAGGTATTCCAATTTGCCACATGTACACAATGGAAATCCGCCCAGTCGAAATTGGACACACGACCCGTTCCTTCCACCTCGTGTAATTTTTTGTTGTAAGAGCAGGCTTCAGGATTCTTCTACTGATATTCGAATTGCATGCATTACTCTATCCAAATATTGGAACTCCACAACAGAGAAGTTAATGAGTGGGGCAGTCATCAACCAAAGCTCACTAGTCAAACACACTGGTGGAACTTGTTGCAACCTATCAGGGGTGTACGGAACCCAATTGACGAACTCGTCACTCAAAGCATCCAACTCATCTCTGTAGTACGTGGGAGATGTGCATTGGTTATCGACCCACGTGTGCCGCCCTGCCCAGCACACTTCTAAAGGAGGGAACATCTTTGCATTTGGTGCTTCAGCCAACCAATCCGGTGTTGCCTCAATAATATGGAGATGACCGATGTGGATGCGCTCCCAACTCCAAATTTGCAACAAAATCATCGGCCCACCCATCTGTACGAAACCTAATGCACAAGCGCACAAGTTTCTATACAATGACGCTAAGGCCACACTCGCCCTACTGAATTTGTTTAACAACCGTAAATACATGGGTAACACACTCGCACCGGAGGAGTTTGAGAAGAGCACATCTCCCATCAAACTAAATATGTAAGCACGCGCATGGTATTGGACGACTTCTTCATCCGAATCATCCTTCAAATAATCGTCGAAGTTGTATTTCAACCATGAAAGTCCGAGTGATTTACCCTCGAATAATTCCAAAAAGCTTCTTCGGCTTCATTTTAGCTTGCTCTATGACATCTTCATCATGATATGACAGAATATTTTTTAAATTTTCAGCTTCATCTTACTCTTTCCTTGCATCCAACGTCACATCTAAATCGATACCGAGGTAATCACGTACAACTTCCACTCGGTCAAACTTCATGTTCCCTGTCACGGCTACCCTATTTATAGGAAGCCTGGAAATCATTGCTACATCTTGGAGAGTGACAATCATCTCTTCTACCAGTAGGTGAAATGTGTGGGGCTTTGGCCTCCATCGCACCACAGAAGCTGTAAAAAAAGGACAATCAAGCTTCACACCCTCCATAAATCGAGCTCCGTAAAATCTGGCTTGGACAAAGTACGGAGTAATATGGGGGTCCATGGGAAGAATTGCGTGCTTCGGGAAGTTACACTTCTTTGCGAACCCATCCCACACGGCTTGGAAGCTATGTACGGGTTGCAATGTGAGTACGCTTGAGTCCACCAGTCCTGGAGGTGTAAGTCTAACCAAAGACGATGGACCGGCCTCAGCAGATGAAGAATGAAAACCACCAACCTACACCAACAAATACAAATCATGTTATTATTGATACAATGTTACATATTTGTATTTAAACTAATAATAATAATCAAGCTTACCTCTGTAAATGTTTCGCCACTAGCGCTATCAGACGGGCTTCTTACTTGCCTTGTTTTAGCCATTTTCTCTATCAATAATAAACATAAGGTTAATTGATAAGTGTTTTAGTTTTTTTTCTATCAACAATAAATAAAGCGGAAACGCGGAAAAACACACAAACGATAAAAAAAAAATTCCGAAACTTTGCGAGTGGGTCAGACTCACATAATACAAGCCAACACACTCGTAGAAGTGAGTTTCGACTTACAGTTTGCGAGATGCGGCCGAGTATTGCTTTATTTCAAGAAAATTTAAAATAAAGCGATACACGACTGTATCTTACAAACCGTGCGTCGAAACTCAATTCTACAAGTTGTGTTCGCTTGTGTGGGGTGAGCCCGACCTACTCACAATGTTTTGTAATTTTTTGTTGCCGTTTGTAAGGTTTTCTATGTTTACGTACTTAAAGTATCAAAAAATAATTGTTTTAGTTGTTTTTTGTACGAAAACGTACAAAACCAAACATACGGCAACGAAAAATCTGAAATTTGCAAGTAGGTCGGGCTCACCCCACACAAGTCAACGCAACTTGTGGAATTTAGCTTCGACTCACGGTTTGCAAGATACGCCCGTGTATCGCTTTCATTCACGAATAAGAATAGAAAGTGATACATGGCCGTATCTCGCAAACCATGAGTCGAAACTCAACTGTAGAAGTTGTGTTGGCTTGTGTGGGGTGAGTCAGACCAACTCGCATAGTTTCGTAATTTTTTGATGTCGTTGTGTGGTTTTCTCAAGTAACCGTACTCAAGTTGTTTGAAGTCATAATTGTTGTTGTTCGAGATACGTGACAAAACCATACAAACGACAATAAAAAATTATGAAACTTTGCGAGTTGATCAGACTCACGTAACACAACCCAACACAACTTCTAGAGTTGAGTTTCACCTCACGGTTTGCGAGATACACCCATGTATCACTTTATTTTGATTTTTCTTGACCAAAAGCGATACACAACCGTATCTTGCAAACCGTGAGTCGAAACTCACTCCTAGAAGTTGTGTTAGCGTTTGTGTCATGATTCCAACCCACTCCCAAAGTTTCAGATTTTTTTGACAGTTACTCGGTTTTACTAATATCGACCAATAAAAAATACGGCTCAATCTACAATTTGAGCGAACAGCAACAACTATGTCTACAATTTCACTGTCTAAACTCATCAAATAACTACATAGTGAACAACAACAACTATGTCTACAATTTCATTGTTTAAACTCATCAAATAACTACATACAAACTAATACATCTACAAAATTACACATCACAATAATCAATTCAAGTAATTAGAAAATTTTTTAAAAAACAAAAAAAAAACATAAATACAACTATGAAGCCAAAGATTTAATCAATACCTTGCACAACTACGAATTTCCTAAATGTAGGTGTTGTCGCAGAACAAGGGTTTCCACTTCCCAATTTGTATTCGAAGATTGGAGGGGGAGGGGGGGGGGGGGGGGGGGGTTCGAAAAGAGTCTGAGAACGGAGTAGCGGTAGTAGACGGCGGCAGAGGATGAGGAGTTTGGGAGACCAATGGGGTTAGGGTTTCTGTAACTGGTAATCCCCATTTCCGATTATATAGAATTGTATTTTATTTTTCTTTATATTATTGTATCTTAAAATATTCCGTAATTCTCTTTGAATAATCAACTATTTTTATCAAGCCCAATTTGCCCTGTAATTTATAACCCCATATTAAGTTCCTTCTAAAATTGTCTAACATATTTAATTACAATTCTACAAATTATTTTTTTGTGAAGCCCAACCCAAATATTTAACCCCTTATATATTTTCTTGTGTAACCGATATTCGCAAACCCACACAAGCCCACATCAGCCCAACAAATTCCCAACCTTTTCACTTCCTATAACTGCATAACTCTCCTCCTAATTACAATCCATAACCTACCCCACTAACCCTAAATCAATTACATATTAAATCACCCCCCATTATAATACCATTATTCTATTAATTAAATAACCCTCCCCCCCCACATCTTCTTTTGGTTCTTGATCCCGACGCCCCAAACCCAAACCACCACCTCTTGCACCCCGAAACCCATCTCCTGCAGCCACCTCCCGACACCATCACCGACCTTGCTAGCCCTTCATTGCCTTCACCACCTCGAACCGCCACTCCCTGCCCCTCATCGCCCTCGTCCTCCCCTGTCATCCTTGTCATCTCCACCTCGACGTCCTCACCCTGACCACCCCGAGCTCCACTCCATCGCAGCCTCGCCTCCTGCATGCCCCGAGCATTGCAGCCTCCTCGCAGCACCACCACCGTCTTCTTCACCCTCACTGCGGCTGTCCCCGACCACTGCTGCATTTGCCATTGTCATTGTTGTCTCGTACCGTCGCTACCTCCGCCTCATTGCAGCCTCGCCGCCGACCTGAGGTCCCTTGCTGTTGTGTCGCTGTCTCTTGCTTGCAGCTATGCCGTGGGTTTCTGCCGTTCTTGCTTGTGCCACAGCCGTTATTGCTTGTGTCTCCACTGTCTCTTGCTGTTGTGGGTTTTGTTCTTGTTGCTATCATTGCACTTGGTCGTCGTTGCTCCTCTTCCTTCCGTCATTCGCCCGTATTCGAAATCATCACCGTAATAAGGCAAGCATTACTTATACAATCTTTTTATTCTTGTGCAAGCATCTTCTTGATCTCTGCAAGTAATCTCATCTTTGTATCCATATTATTATTCAACTCGTTGTCGTCGTATATTGTTTGAATTCGAATCTATACATCTTTCATCGTTTCATTCGACTTCGATGAACCCAAAAATCATAGAAATACATGGGAACTCATTTATATATGTATATGTTACACAAACACAAACTAGATGCACAAATTTATAAAAGAAAGAGTGATTTGAATGAATTGTGTTTGCATATGATCATATGATTATATTTGTAGTTTAATATCGTTGAAGTACTAATATTAGTCATGTTAATAATATGAACCATACTGATTTTTAGATGTGGTTTTATTCTCAATTCTAACCATGAAACTATACACTTGCAAACTATACCATGAAATACCCAATATACCCCTCAACACTTAAGTGAGAGGGAGGGGGTTTGGGCGGGGCAAATCTGAGTCACTGGATTAGATCGCGATCGATCAAATGACTCACACTTCTGTTTGCAACGGGTCTGTGCAAACGGACCCGTTTGTAATGGAGCATTGCTTATATATATATATATATATATATATATATATATATATATATATATATATATAACGAATCCGCTGGTCGTTGGATCAGATCGATCAAGATCCAACGGCCATGGTCGAACCCGCCCATCACCCCATTTCACTTAAGTTTTGGGAATTTTGTCCCAAATAACTCTTCGCCTCATTTGCTCTTTCACTCACTCCCACTTTTGAACCAAGACCGTTGTTTCCAAACAACGACCTAGGTTATAAAATCTAGGCCATTGTTGGAAACAGCGGCCTATTATAACCTAGACCGTTGTTCCTAACAACGGCCTACGTTATAAAATGTCGTTGTTTCAACAACCTAGGTCGTTGTCTGGAACAATTCGTTGAATGAACCTAGGCTAAACAATGGCCTAGGCTATAAAAAACCGTTGTTTCAAACAACTTAGGTTCATTCAACGGGCGGGGCTCGATCACGGCCTTTGGATCAAAATGAACTTGATCCAATGGCTAGCAGGTCCGTTTGCACGAGTCTGTGCAAACAAACCCGTTTGTAATGGAGTATTGCTATATATATATATATATATATATATATATATATATATATATATATATATATATATATATATATATATATATATAAATAGATAGTCTAATATGAGATGATGAGCTCAACTTCTTATCGTGAGCTGGTTTTTTCATCCGTCCGATCTCGTTTGATCGCGATCAAATGGCTGAACGAAGATCCAACTCATCTGTGCTTATGGTGAGGGGCAAAATCGATTTTTCTATCTTTGTTTCTTTTTTGTTGAGCTCACATCCTCCTCTATCTACCGCTCTGTCTCTTTCTTCGTCGACCAAAACCCTACCTCAGTATCCCGCTCTGTCTTTTCTTCGTCGAGGAAACCCAAATCGATTTAGGGTCTCGATTGGCTGTCTCCCTCTCTTCGTCGAAGAAGGGGATCTGCCGATTTCTCTCTCTCTCTCTTCGATGAGAAACCCAAATTGATTTTAGGGTTTCGATTTTGCCTCCCTCTCTCTTCGACGAGAAACCCAAATCGATTTGAGGGTTTCAATTTCTACTCCCTCTCACTTCGATGAGAAACCCAAATTGCAAATTAGAGTTTCGATTTCCTGAGCGATTCGAAGAGAAACCCTAGCCCCCAAATCGAATCCGTACATCTGCTGATCCCTACTTCGACCTCCTAGCAAAGCGACTATCTTCTTATCAGGTAATCTCAATTTCAAATTTTGTTTCCTTTATAATCGTTCATGTTTATTGTTAGATTTTTATCCAGGAAAATATGTATGAATAGGAAATTACTTGAATAACATCATAATCTGGCTTCTTTCGGGTATAGAAAATATGTACTATTATCGTTGTATGAAGACCCTATTGGTTAAATTTTGGGTGTATAGCAATTGCAACTGCAGTTTGCTAGTGTTGGTTGAGGTCGTTTGCAATTCATGATACATTTTGCCTAATTTTATCTTGGTTGATTCACGATACATTTTGGTTGATTCTATCTTGGCTGAATCTTGGGTGATAGCCATTTTTTGGCTGATTGTATTTTGGTTGATTGAAGCATTTTCATGTTGTAACTCGGGTGATTGAACCATTTTCATTAATTAACCTGGCTGATTATGAGATGGTGATATTACTTGTATACGGCGTAAAGGTAATATTACTTGTATACGGTGTCATTTCATAGTTACAATCCATTTCATTGTTACATTCTTATCATGCATTTAAGCCACGCTTTCATATTTTATTTGTCTTTGTGTTATTTCTTCAACTACAACATGTTAGTATAAGTAAGACAGTTGGACCACACAGGTACATACGTTAACTATAAGTATCATTGATGGTTATCCAATTCGATGAGTGTGCACTTCCAACCTAGTTTAGTTTCTTTAGTTTTTTTAGTTGTAGCTTGTTTTTTAATGTTTATTATCTCATTTTTCTATGTAGAATGGAGTTTGAAAATGAAGAGTTACTAAACCAAAATTTTCATATCGGTTGGAGAGACGTTGATGATACTTCTAAACCAATTGTTGGTTTAGTATTTGCAACTTTAGAGGAAGGATATGAATTTTATAAAAAATATGCAAAATTAGCTGGTTTTCTGTTCGCAAGTCTGCTACAATGGTAGACACTTCTACAAAGGAGAGGTATTCACAACAATTTGTATGCTCAAAGCAAGGTAAGCTGATAGATACAGTTGGAGTGAATGTTATCGATATTGAAGAACCATCTTCTTCAAATGTTATGAAGAGAAGGAGAAGGGTTGTGACTAGAGAAGAGTGTTTGGCTCAAATACGAATTCAAAAGGACGATGATGGAAGATGGTCAATTCGAAGGTTTGTTGAAGAGCACACTCATCCCTTTGTAACACCTAGAAAGCAACAGTTCTTAAGAAGTAATAGAACTGTTTTCGAAGCACAAAAAAGTTTACTTAGTTCGTTCAAAGAGGCTAACATAAGAACTTCGGAGTTTATGTCCTTCATGGAGATAGAAAATGAGGGTTTCAGTAATATTAATTGTACTAAAAAGGACATTAGGAATTCGTTGCAAAGAGATAAGGATGGGAGGAGAGCTTATGATGTGGATCTATTGATGGAGCACTTGCAAGAGGAAAAGGAGATGAATCCTTCTTTTTGTTTTCATTATAAGGTGGATGTATTTTGGGCTGATGCTCTTGCCAGGAAAGCTTATATGCATTTTGGTGGTGCGTTAATTTTTGATACTACATATGACACAAATTAGTACAAATTAGTTTTTGCTCTATTTACTAGAGTTAATCACCATGGTCAATCTGTCAATTTTGGTGCAACTTTCATAAATAAAGAAATGACCAAGTCGTTTCTTTGGTTGTTCAAAAAATGGGGTGAAACAATGTGTGGGTCTCCACCTAAAGTTATTATTACAAATCAAGATCTTGCAATGGAAAATGCAATTCGAATGTGTTTTCCAGGTTCCAACCATAGGCTATGTATGAGGCACATTCTTAAAAAGCTTTCCAATAAGCTTGGTGGTCCGGGCCTTAAAAGTGATTTTAGCATTCCATTCCATAGTTGCATTTGGATTCAGAGACGCCGGAAGAGTTTGAGATGAGATGGAATGAAGTTATGAACGCTAATTTGCAAATTGCAGGTAACCCTTGTTTTCATGAATTTTATTGTCGTTCTCTTAATTTATAGTAGTATTAATACTTGATAAATATTGAAATAGCAGGTAATCCTTGGCTTTCTGATATTTATGAGCTTCGTGAAAAATGGATATCGGCTTATGCTAAGCATATTTTCACTGCTGGAATTCGCAAAACTCGAAGATCAGAAAGAATGAATGCTTTTGTCGATAAGTATGTTAATAGTAAAAATTCTTTACGTGAACTTGTTACGAGGTTTGAAAGGGCGATAAGGAAACAAAGACAAATCAGTTTGCAGCAGACTAGACAACTCTTCATACAAAACCAAAGCTGCAAACAGATTTAGAAATTGAGACACAAATGTTTGAGGCCTACACGAGAGAGAAATTTCATGTATTTCAAGATGAATTAGTTCAAAGCTTGAACTACGCCTCTTTAATGAAAGATGATAATGGGAGTGTGCGGCACTATATTGTGAGGAGAATGGGAAAGTCACTGAAATCAAACAAAATAAGGGATGTGTTCTATAAAGGAATAGACGATGATGGGTCCTGTACTTGTAGAAAATTAGAATTTGATGGAATTCCTTGTAGACACATCCTTGTGGTATTGAGGAATGAGTTAGTTGATTTCCTGCCTCAATCTTATATCTTAAAGAGGTGGACCGCCTCAGTTACTACCGAGATTGTATATGATGATGGTGGTGAAGAAATAATTGGTAGCTACGGTAGTCAACAAGATTTGGATATGGTGGAGTTGTCAAATGAAATTCACAACTTGATGAGGATTGCTCGTTCATCCAAAGAGATGTGCCACAAGGCCAAAACATTAGTAGTTGGTGCTAATGCAGAATTGCAACAAGATATGCCCCAAGAAGTACAACAAGAAAGAAGCACTTCATTACCTAAAACAGTAAATATTCATGTACTGGATATTGCAAAGACCAAAGGTAGTGGAAGCGAATTAAAGGGGGGAAGGAGAAAGCCTTGGAGAAGGCCGTGAAGCCATTAAGGAAGTGTCGTTTATGCAAGAAGCTTGTCAATCATGACAGTCACACTTGCCCTTTGAAGGAAAGGTTGGTATTTTCTTACATGCTTCATTTCAATTTTTGTTATATATAATATAATGTTATCTTTAATTTATGCTTATTATTCGTGTAGTTCTAATTTGAATGGGTCACAAGCTTCTACTAATTTTTCAAGAATGGAACCCATAACAGAAGGGAATCCAAATATTCCATGATCTTTATTAGTTTATTTTGTAGGTAAGTGTCTTACACGATTTGAATTTTTTTTGTTTCCCATATCTGTATTTTTTGTTTTTAATTCCAAATAGATTAATTTGTTATATTAATCATTATGTCTTGACTGTTTGCAAGCAAACTGATGGACATAAAAGAGATGCATGATTTTGTGTTCAGGAAGTATCACTGCTTTCAAATATTTCTTCTTGCTGTCTTTTATTTTATGTTGTTATAGGCAATGATGACAAACACTATTCTACAAGCATTACTTTCAGTTTGTCTCCCCCCCTAATTTTACAAGCACTGTTGGTGTATTTTGGGTGAATTGTATCTTGTATCTGGTAGCTGGCATCATTCTGAAGCATTTACATATATCTTGGGTAATTCAGTTGTCTTTTAAACATGACATGAACCTAGATACAATCAGCCAAGATATAATCAGCAAAAATGCTTCACTCGGCCATGATTAATTTTCATGCTCACCATATCATATTAGACTATCTTTTACAGTACATTTTCAAATAGAACTGTGTTCTGAGTCTGAGCCTACGATAACTTCTAATAATGTTTTTGTTTATTATTATGACTTGGTAGTTAGTTGTCACGCCCCGCTACCCAAAATACGGGAATACGAGCACGTGACTTGGCCCAGCGAATGATTTTAACATCATCCATAAGCCGTACCAGTCTTAACTCAACAACATGAAAAGAAATAATCACAACCACACAGAAAACATAATCACATAAACGAGAATAAAATTCAATAACCAAATCTGGAATACAAGAACTTACCAAATAGCTCGAGAATATGCAATGCGGTAATAGTTCGACGAGTTCCTTTCGGTTACCCATCACTGTACCTGTATGACGTAACTCAAAAGAAAGAGAAAGAGAACCTGTTAGAGCAAGCTTCGGGCGACAAGTAGTAGAAAGCAGTAAAATAGGAAATAAAGGACTATATAATAAGAACAGAAATTCGAACGATGTTGGAGTCAATAACTGATAAACGGTAACAATATCAAAAGTTGATAGTCAATAATTCAGAAATCAGGAATCAAAGTTTAATAACTAGTATTTAGTATTAGTGTCAAGGTTCAGTGTTCATTTATGTCTATAAGTCTATTATTCATTTTAATCCTAACTAATGCACGTACTACTGCATCCCATACTACAAGTTCCATACATACAATCAATTTTGTTTAGACCAAGATGGTAGATTCTATAGTTCATGTACTCGGCACAATATAACATTTCAATAATAATACAATTATGTAATGGATTCTAGAGGTGGCCCCTGTAGGTTCTAGAGGTGGTGTAACACCCCAAATTCCAAAACAGACTGAATTCGAAGTTCCACAGGATCTTTACACTTCTCTTCGTACAATTTTACAAGAAAATTAAAACTTTATTACATCAGAGTTACATCTTGAATTATATTTTAACAGCGGAAACAATTTACAATAATTACATGGATGAAATATACAACACTTGAAACATTCTTTAAGCAGCATGCACATTTTAATCTTGTCAATCTCTTTATCCTGCATAGAAACTGTGGGCTCATCAGTTCATTCAACTGACACAAGGATATAAAACCTCAATTTTCTCCCACTTAACAAGCACACACTTATCACAAGCAAAACTGCGGGGACAATCTTATAGATGTCGTGTTGTGCTGTGCGCTTAGTCCTTAATGCAGTTGTTATGTTATATGATACTAATGCGCACTTGTTCGGATTCTATGCATCCCATATTTCATAGGTCCGAGGGCAAGCCCTTAATCGTACTTCATCTTGTAGGGTTCAATCCCTCGCCATGACTTAACTACTACAGTAACTACGGTAAGTATCCTAGATGTTCTATGATTTACGAGCCCATGTCCAGACAATCTGGAGGGAAATCCCACGCACTGACATGACGCATCAAGCAGGCAGATTATGGACAATTCAACATCCGTCATGGAACGATGGCACCACCCGTAGTCACCAAACACCCCACAAGCGTTGCCACCGGGACGATAATTTCGAAGTAGTGCTCACGCCATGTCATGAAGCATCAAGTAGGAAGACTATGGACAATTCAACCTCTGTCATGGAACGATGGCACCACCTGTAGTCACCAAACACTCCACAAGCATCGCCACCGGGACGATAATTCCGGAGTAGTGCTCACGCCATGTCATGACGCATCAAGCAGACAGTCTGTGAATCACTCACACCGCCAATCCGATGGCCCTCATACTCGTATTTTTCTCTCTCTTTCGTCACATCACCACTATGTGTCTAGTCCTTAATTATTTGAATCATGAATAAAAATCAACCCCTAGAGTTAGCTCTTTCCACTATATCGATCTTAATCAACAACTTGACCAACTTGGTCTTTCATCTCAATAATTCATCTCAATAATTATAATTCATTCAATTGCCGGTAATAAGACTTAGCTATTCTCTGGTTCAAAATCTCATTCCATGTTCATAAATTGAGTATTCACACTCATCAATATTTTCATAAGTCATCATGATTCTTCTTCATTTCAATTCATGCATTTCTTTTAATAAATAAAAAAGACAAGATAGTTTCATTTTCACAATTTCTCGAATTACATATTTAGTCTCATATTTTTTTTCTTTGCATTCATAGGTCTAAAATCTCATTTATTTAAAACAAGCAAAATTTTTCATATTAAGTCATGAATTCTCAAAATAACTTCATATAATTTTTCCTAAAAAAAGAGAAATACATATTGCTTTAATTATCACATAAAACACCCTTATAATCTCTTTAATCTTGATCTACAATTTTTATCAATCCATAGAAATTTTCTAGATAAGTTCAAATTAATCTCAGGATAATTAACGAAATTTTTATAAATTAATTTTTTTTAAAAATCATTTAAAAATATTAATTTCCCAAAAAAACAAAAAAAATAAAACCTTGGCCGAAGCTAGGTTTCGAACCCGCAGCAACAGCAGCAGCACTACAGTAATGTTACTGTGGCGCAGCGGCTGACCAAAGAGGACAAGACGCCCACGGGATACAAGGTGACGTTTTTAATTTGCACCCACTGACCAGTATGGACAAAGTGACTAACCCGTTGGGAAAATAATTTCAATTTGTTTTGTATACGACTGTAGCTATTCTAGTTCATTAAAAAAAACTCATTTCTTCAAAAATGCGATTTGTTCTTCTTTAAAACCAAATAAATTCATGATTCAAATTAAGCAGTAATTTAAGGGTTTTTAAAGCCATTAAATTCTCATTTCTGATATAAAGTACTTTTCTTTTATTCATACAAGTGTACATGAAAAATCACATAATGTTCTATTGACAACTTCTTTTTCAAAGAGACATTTTTCTTGATTTCTTTCATTCATAATTTAGTTCCTCTTTATTAGACTAATGAGTTTTTCTTCTTTTTTTTTGATAAACACACAAATTGATCATTTCTTGAACTTGGCTTACATTACAAAATGTTCAATTTTCCAACAACTAACATACAACTTTAGGATTATTTAGTATCAATCATACTAATCATAAACATGCATAATTTACTAATCAATCTTATTTTAATAACATAGAGATTCTCATAATTTGTATTTTTTTATGTAAACACATTTCTTAAGTTTGCACTTATCCCATATACACGAATATTTCAACATGGAGAAACATTTATTCTAATTCAGCATGCTAGATCAATATCAAAATATCACAACAACAATCATATCATTCAATCAATTTCACTAGTCATTTCATGCTATTTCACATATGTTCCCTTTTCTCCTTAATCATGGTATTAACAAAGAGTAATATTTTCATTTATCTATTCTAGCATGATCAAAATACAACCTAGCATTGTAATACCCCGTAATTTCATAAAGAATAATATATATAATATAAATTGGGGGTGGACCTATAGATTCTTCTATAGGGTTGAAAGTGTGGATTAGTTATTGGGAGGTGGGGGCCCACGGTATGAAATGAGGCACTTAATGTGCTGGGTTGTGAGATGTTCCCCCACGTGATGACGTGGAGGAGGGTGTGGGGGCCCGCCGCCGGTTGAAAAAAAAGTCAAAGGAAAGGGATTGAATTGTATGGTGTTGATATTGAATTGAATTGGTATGTTGATGTGGCACCTAGGATTAGTTGGTGTGCACGGGGATTTGAGAAGGGATATTGAGTAATATAATCCCATATCGGGAGTACACAAAAATAATTTGAGTATAAATATAATTGCCTATGATCAAGAGTCACCTAATTGGTTAACCACCTTTTGAGAGGCAGCCTGTGGTGGGCAGTTGTACTACATAGTATCTAATTTGTATTCTAAAAATATCAAAATTGTCTGAGTATTGTGGCGGGGCGTTACAAGCATGGTACTACTTAGAAGTTAGAGAAAATTGCCCACCTATTTGAAGAAACAAAAGAAAGAATTCCTAGAAATCTCCTTGAACAAAGAGCGATCCTTCTCCTCCTAGATTGAACCGCAAATTGCCTTCACCTCCTTGTGCTTGATGGAACCCGAGCTCCCCTTGCTTCATGTTGATTTGGCTGACCTCCAAAGGATGCACACACACACTAGCACACAAACTCAATCTTTCTCTCAATCTTTTTCTAACTCTTTTGTTTCTTTCTTTCTTTTTCAATTCTTTATCAAGTGCAAAAGTGAGTAAATGAGAGGGGATATTTATACATATTTTTGAGTGAATTGAATGGCTAGGATTAGTCCAAATAGCTAAGGATCAGGGGCTAGGATGAGTTTGGGAGTTGTAGCAACCACCCATGAATGAGATAACCACCTCACCACTACTCCCATCTTTCCCTCTCTCTTTGCACAATCCGGCCTACACTCATGGTGCATTTGCACGTGCAAGTGCAATGCACATGCAAACTAGTACCCCCTACCAAAATTTATTCATGCACATTCACTTAATTGTTTATTAAGTTGGTCTAAACTACAAGTTAGGTTAATTAAAAGAGAAATTAAATTAATTGGGCTCATTAATGGGCCAAGAGACCATGGGCTCAAAAGAATTAATTAATAAATTAATTATAATGGGCTAGAAAGAGGTAATTAGGCATAGAATTTTATTTAGGCTTTAAAAATAGATCTTTTAGGAAATAAAGAGAATAATTGCTAGCTCAAGCTATGAAGAAATATTTTTCTCAAAAAAATGCATATGAAATTATACGTGCAAAGCACGTAAAATCACAAACTCTTATAAATAAATTTTTTTGGGATGTTACAGGTGGTCCCTGTCAATCCTTGACGTGACACTTAGTTCTACGTGGCACTTAGTTCTATGTAATGGGTTCTAGAGGTGGCTCCCGTCAATCCTTGACGTGGCACTTAGTTCCATTTAACTTTAAAACACGGGAAACACGGGCCCCACACTCCCGAGTATAGTCACTATGTTATCAACTACCCTAGTCAACCCTTAACCCCGGCTTGATTAGCATTTTTTATTAACAATCATTTATGAACATGCATGTGATCAATGTGGACGATGGTATCAATACTCATGTAATAGGTACAATCGATGAGATCGGTAGCACTAGTACAATTTCAAGATGATATCAAGACTATACAATACATGAAATATACATGGTCCAATTCGTTAAATATGGAAAACACAGTTTGCATGCAAAACATAACAGTATATGGACTAAGTGTACTACAATTTCTTTATGCAATGTCTTAAGTTTCTGTGTCGGGAACCGGGTCGAAACCTTGGTACAAAGTCAAACAACGACAAGGCAGTATATGTGAATGTTCAGTAGTACAATAAATTTATGGTTTGGGATTGAAGTCAACAATAATAGCACGATGAGAACACTATGAATCAAATAACATCGTACAATAAAGAAACAACGGAGTTCAATTAAATATGATATTCAATTTGGTTACTACTTGCCGGATTTCAAAGAGTGTTTTCTTGAACTAGAAACAATGAAAATAAGTTCAAGAGATGCTTGCCTGTTAGGAGACGACTCTAAATATAAAAGAATAACGGGATTAGGATCCCGGACGACAATCCACGAATACGAAGCACTAACACGTGCGAGACACGTGCAACGACAAATAGTGAAAGCAATAACCCAGATCCAAAATAGCAAGAGCACAGCACACAACCAGAACAACAACTCCAACTCTTCTTTGACACAACAGCACACACCGATCTCAGATCAGCTACACCCGAACACCAAACGGTAAAACAGACCAATCGCCTCTTTTCTTCAATCTTTCGACAGAGAGAGAGAGAGAGCGGGAACTCTAGTGATACTGGTGGCGACGGTGCAGCACTGCGGCGGGGCACTCGGCAGCGGCGACCACGGCAAGGCGGCGACGGCGGGGCTATGGTCGGGAAGCGATGCAATAACGAAGAACGGAGGCGAGAGGATGGCTCTATTCTCATACCGAAACAAAAGAGGCAAGATGATGGCTCTGGACGATGATGAGGCGGTAGGGGATCTATGGTGGTTGCGAGGGGGAACATTGGAGGGAGAGGGCGATGACGAAATGGTGGCAGCAGTAAGGAAATGGTGTAGGCAAAGTTCGAGCGAAGCAGCAATGGGCGACTCGGTGGAGAAGAGGAGTAGGGGATGGGGGTCGAGGGATGCAGGCGGCGACAGGGAAAGCAAGCGGGACGAAGACGACGGGGGCTCAACTGGACGTCGAGGAAGAGGAAGGTTGCTGTGCGACGTGGTCGGGAAGCAACAGCGGCGCAAGGCAGAGGCGAGCCTGGAGGTGTTGATAGCGAGGTCGAAGGGATGACGATGGGTTCCTTGGAGATTGGGGGTGGAGGAGACGACGGGTCGAGGGGATGCTGTCGAGAGCTTGGAGAGTGGCAATAGCGAGCGAGACAATGAGGGAGATGAGCAGGGCTCAGTGGCGTGACGTGGATGGGGAAGACAATGAGGCGAGGGCGCGACGGAGGTCACAAGGCGCGTAATTGAGCGGGTGGCTCGATGGGACGACGGTCGATGACTGGAGGTTGACGATGGGTTCTGAGCTCCTTTGTCGGTTGGGAAACAGAGAAGAGAGAGTGAATGGGGGGAGGGGTTATAATATGAATAAATGTATATAATAATATAATAATAAAGAGGGAAGAGATTGTAGGGCTAATTGTTAGGATTCAAATCTTGGGGGTTACGGGATGTGATGGATGAGAAAGTGATTGAGGGGATTCGACTGTTAGTGGGGATGTGGAGTAGTTTGGGTTAGTGGGTTTGGGTATAAGATTCAATAGGAGGTGGGTTATAGGATTTGGGCACAATATGGGTCAAATAGAAGAACAATCCACAACCAAATAAGATAAAAGACAATCTTTATGAAATTAAACTTTTGGTTAGAAAAGAGGGAGTAAGATTAAAATAATCAACATAGATTAAGGATAAACATGAATAATATTGGAATTGATATTATTCAATATAATAATAAGACAAAATGAGATGCTATAGAATTACAAAAGAGATTACAATGGGGATCAATTATAAAAAGGAAAAAATGAAAATGGGAGTTACATTAGTAGTACTTGTTTGTTCATCAATGCAAGTTTAACTGAATTTCTTTTAATTTTTTTCTGGGGAACCATTACCATCTCAAGCATGTTCTCATTGATTGTAATCATGACTGATTGTATATTGGCTAAACTGTATATAGGATGAATTTTCTCTTGGCTGATTGTAATTTTGGCTAAATTGTAATCTTGACTGGTTGTATATTGGTGATTGTAATCGTGGTTGATTGTATTTTGGGTGAATTTTATGATGGATGAAATTGTATCTTGGCAATATTGTATCTTGGCTGATTGTATTGTGGCTGAAATGTATCTTGTCTGAATTGTATTTTGGCTGAATTGTATCTTTGCTGAATTGTATTGTGGCTGATTATATCTTGGGTTAATTCGATCTTGGCTGATTATAAACTTGGCTGAATTGTATCTTCGCTAATTTTGTCTTGGCTGAATTGTATCTCGGCCGAATTGTATCTTGGCTGATTTGTATTTTGACATATTATGTCTTGGCTGAATTGTATCCTAGATTATTGTATCTAGGCTGATTGTATTTTGGCTGAATTATATCTTGGCCAATTTGTATCTTGTCTGATTTGTAATTTGGCTGATTGTATCTTGGCTGAATTATACTCTGGCTGATTGTATATAGGCTGGTTGTATTTTGGCTAATTCTCTTGGCTTAATTGTGTCCTGACTGATTATATCTTGGCTGAATTCTATCTTGGCTAATTGTATCGTGGGTGAATTGTATCTTGGCTGATTGGTAATTTGGCTGATTGTATCTTAGATAAATTGTATCCTGGCTGATTGTATCTAGGCTTTCATGTATTTTGGCTAACTCTCTTGGCTGAATTGTATCCTGGCTAATTATATATTGGCTGAATTGTATCTTGTCTGAATTCTATCTTGGCTGATTGTATCTTAGGTGAATTGTATCTTTTCTGAATTGTATCTTGGCTGTTATATCTTGGGTGAATTGTATCTTGGCTGATTGTATCTTGTTTGAAAAGTATCTTGGCTGAATTGTATCTTGTCTGAATTGTATCTTGGCTGATTGTATCTTGATCTTGGGCTAATTCTCTTGGATGAATTGTATCCTGCCTGATTGTATCTTGGCTGATTGAAGCAGGTTCATTTTGTATTTTGGCTGATTAAGCTTCTTTGTATGTTAATTTTTGAGTTTTTCTCGGAAGAATGATATTGTGTCTTCAGTAAATCAGCTCCTTTTTTTTGTTGTGTATGAGAATTTATGTAGTTCACGAGTTGTTTGAACTATTTTTTATGAGATGGACTATGTTTTTCTTCTCCACCAAAAAAACTAAGTATTACAAATCATAAGTTTCATTTAAACCAATTTTAACATAACGAGCTCAATAACATGAAAATGATCTTTGTACAACAACTGTTAGCCAAAACATCTAAATTATCTGTATACAAAATAAGTACAGTAACATAAAATATTTGTATTCAATCTCTTCATTTACATCTCAAATGAGCTGATAAACAACATATACAAAAGCTGTAAAATACACTTGTTGGTTCATATACAACATGTAATACCCCGAATTACAAAATACAACTGAATTCGAAGTTCCACAGGATCTTTACACTTCTTTCGTACAATTTTACAAGGAAATAAAAATATTTCTTACATTAGAGTTACATTACACATTTACATTGTCACAGCGGAAGCAATTCTACAATAAGTTACATGAAACAACATTTAAATCAATCTTGAGCAGCATGTATACTTCAATTGTGTCAAGCATCTTTACCCTGCATATAAAACTGTGGACGCGTCAGTTCATTCAACTAAAGAAATATTATACACGGCTATCCTCTCTATGCCGAAAACAGTATAACAATTCTTAATACTTAGCAAACCACAAACTTGTTCACAAACAAAGCTAAAAGGGACTATCCTATTGATGTCGTATTGTGAATGTGCACTTAGTCCTTAATGCAATTATTTGTATTATATGACACTAATGCGCACTTGTTCAGAGTCTATGCAGCCCATACTACATAGATCCGAGGGCAAGCCCTTAATCGTTCTTCATCGTGTAGGGTTCAATCCCTCGCCATGACTTAATCAACTACTGTAACTACGGTAAGTATCCTAGATGTTTTCTGACCTACGAACTCATGTCTAGGCGCCCTGGTGGGAATCCCAATGCACTGTCACATGACTCATCATGCATGCATCCTGTGGTAATTTAGCTCCTACCATAGACATGACACCACCCGCAGTCGTCAAACACCCCACGAGCGTCGCCATCGGGACGGTACTCTGGAGCAGTATCCACGCCCTATCATGACGCATCATGGGACATCCTGTGAATACTCTCACGCCGCCAATCCAATGGCCCTCATACTCAATGTTTTTCTCTTACTTTCATCACATCTTCACTATGTATCTAATCCTTAGTTTAATTGAATCATGAATAAAATCAATCTCATAGGGTTTAGCACTCCCACTATACCGGTCTTATTCATTTATTTCACATGACCCAAACCTTGGTCTCTTCATATCAAATATCATTTTCACATTTCTTTTATTGCCGGTATAAGGCTTAGCTACACCCTAGTTCTCAATTTCAACTCATAATTACAACATCGAACTTTTCGTACTCATAAGGTCTTTTCATGATAAATCACAATTCATGTTTTCATAAGCATAGTATTCATGTATTCACATCTTTCATAACTCATCACAATCAATAATTCTACTTCACCTGCAATTTATGTGTAAGAATAAATTTCAACTAGTAGTAATCAATAATTCATGTATTCCATAAATCTATTATTCTCATTTCAAAATCTTACTACAAGCACAAATTAGAAGTCCAATTAATTACACCAATCACACTTTCAAAAATTTCTCATTATTAATTTTTCATCTTTATAACTCAAAAATCTCATTTATTTTTCCTTTATTTAAAAAGACAATTTGATTTCAAAAAGAACTCATTTCTTGCAAAAACCCCAATTTCTTACTCACACTTTATCAAAAGTTATATAAATTTTTCTCATAATGTCCTAATAATTTTTCAGTAATTAATCCATATTTTCCCCAAATTTTATCTATTTTTAAAACTCAATTAATCAAAAATCCCACACAAAAAAAAACATTTTTTTATAAAAAACTCAAACCCCCAACCGGATTCGAACCTACAACCAGCGGTCACACAGACAGCACACAAGACCAACGCGCCAAAGCAGCCAAACGATATAACTAGGGGTTATAATCCCTAAGTATCAACTCTGGGCTATTTGGGTTTTTAACCAAAAAAATAAAAACAAAGCCACAGTATCGAACCCGAGACCTCCTCCTTACTGTAGCGGCCGAAAGCTCTAATGACCAGTTGGTCTAAGTGGCAAATTCGTTTTGATAGTAATTAATTTGGGTTTTGATTTTGCTATCAGTTCGTAGTTATAATTCATGAAGTCTCAAAACAAAAATTGTCTCTTTTCTCCTCTTTTGAAAACAAAAATTTTCAGAATTAAAATACATTCAATTCTACAGTAACCAGTATTTTTATGAGTATTTTTAACTCTTTAAAACATATAATTTAGCCTTAGTTTGTATTCCATGATCATAATTTTGAAATTCGAGAACTAAAGCATACTTCTTCATAATTAGGGATAGATTCCCACAAAAAAAATCACTACATCAATGTTCTCTTACTTATTGACAACTATGATGTTTTTAGAACACAAAATCATCTCTCTTAATGAATAAAACTTCTATTTTACCAACTAATTTACACATGATGCATTCAATCATTTGTTTGCAAAAATACAATCTTTTCATTTATTCTAACACTCATATGGCGTACAAAAATGGATAATTCTACTACAACAATTAACAATTATCTCCTAGTAAATCATTCCATCAATTCATCTCTAAGATACCATTTGTTACCGCTGATTTCGGTGTGGGGGTAAACAGATAGAATTTGTGGATCCGAGAAAAACCTGAACAGCTGACTCGGCCTGCTTGCTCCCGCCGCAACCTGCAGGGAAGTGCGAGACACCGGGGTTGATTCCGGCGACGCACCCTCCGACGCTCTTGTCAGTAATCAGTAAGAGATTGAGAAAGAGCTTAAGTGGTGAAAAAGTGATTAACCTGGTCTTGGTGGTAGAGGGGTCATATTTATAGTCGCCTTTGGAATGATCAGGGTCCTGATTTCCTGGCTAACATTTAGGAGTAAAATCCTCCTATTCTGTTTTAGGAAAGTAGGCCTTGATCCCCTGGTGAGAGCAAATCAAGCTTATTGATTTGATCTAATCAAATCGGTGGCTTGATTCTCCCTTGGTGGACTGGGCTTATATCGGGTCGGAACCCGTGCCCAGTTGGAGCGGATCTATTCGCGGGCGGTTGGTTTGGTGAGGCGAAGACCCAATACCCGTTTTGGATCAATCTGTATGTGAAATTACCTTTTTACCCCCGTGCTTCAAGATTCGTGCTCGATCTGGACGGTTCCGATTTAACCCCAATTTTAGCCATATCACGAGCCCCCCACTCCTAAAGGCTGAGCGTGATCAGGCTTTGAGGAGTAGTTCAGCAGTTTCAATGGCTGGTGGAGTTGTATCGGAGTCCAGATGTGGGATTTCGAATCTAGAAAGGGGGCGACGAGGTAATTTTTGATGCGGTGAGCCTGCTCTTGAGCTGGGTCGGGTATCTGATAGTCTTTTATCTACTTCTTTCGAAGTACTTGTTTAATTCTGCGATGTGTTTGCTAATCGTTCGGGGGCTTTAGCGGTGCATTCTGGGTAATAATTGTTCGCTCCGGGGTTCGAAAGTGTGTCCCCGAATTTTCAATTATCTCCCAGAATTTTTAGCTAATTTTCCCGAATTTTTAGCAATTTTCTCGCAATTTTTAAACAAATAAAACGATTAAAATAAATAAAAAACGATTTAAATACCGATTAATGGCGTGGCTCGATTGAGCCATCGATCGTGGACAGGCGCGAACTTCGGGAAGATCTGGTGGTAGTTACCGCTCGGCAGCGTTTTTCTCCGTTTGCGAGCTCGGAAAGGCACTTGCTCGGCTGCCGGCCGGAGACTAGGGGGTTCGGCATTCCGAGCGACGTGGCGCAATCTGAGCCGTCGGATGGTGGCACGCATCTCGAGACGGGCGCAGTTCCCAAAAAAACACTATCTTGTCTTTTAGCGCACGTGGCGCAATCTGGGCTCTTCATCATTGGGAGCGCGAATTTTTGAGAGATCCAGTGGTCCACGTAGCTCGGTGTCATTTTTTCTCCATTTACCAGCTCGGGAAGGCACTTGCTCGGATGCCGACCGAAGACATTGGTGTTCGGCGGGCCGAGGGACGTGGCGTTATCTGAGCCGTTGGATGTGGGCGCGCATCTCGAGACGGGCGCAGTTCCCAAGAAAACACTATCTTGTCTTTTAGTGCTCTCGGCGAGATCTGGGCCGTCTGATTGAGATCAGACGCGAAAGTTGAGGGGAAAGTGGGTTTTCCCCATTTACCAGCTCGGGAAGGCCCTTGCTCGGCAGCCGACCGAGGGCCTGTGGTTTTTGGCAATCTGAGATGGCTCCGTTCCCCATGGTGTTAATGGCGCTTCGTGACTTGTGTGGCGTTTCGCCTTCCCGATGTAATTAATGCGTGGCGTTTCAGCTTCCGAGGATCAGTAACTCCCTCAATTAAGACGCGGCGCTTCGATTTCCGAGGGTCATAATGGCTGGTTCTAGGAGGCAGGCTATAAGTACTCCACTCCCTTTGTCATTTTCGTCACAGCCAAATTGAGTTCCAGACCTCGGGGGCATCTGCCTTGGGTAGCTTCTCTCTTGAGGTTCGGAGAGGTGGTCGCTCTTCTGCCTGGTTTTCCCTTTGTTCCTGACGGCCCCCAAGTGGATGTCAGGAGCGAGGGGGAACGAGGTAGTAGTGGTGACGACCATAGTCCGAAGCCGGGGGATGAGTTATCTCCGAAGGACGGGTGGTCGCTCTCTTACCTTTATCTTCTCCCGTTCCGGACGGTCCCTAAGTGGATGTCAGGAGCGGGGGAGAATAAGGCAAGAGTGGTGACGACCATAGTCCGGATCCGAGGGATGGGCCTTCTCGGAAGGACGGGTGGTCGTTCTCTCACCAAGATCTTCTGCCTTCTTTGGTTGCCCCGAAGTGAGTGCCGAAGAAGGCGGAGGTCTTGGTGGGAGAAGGACGATCCATGTCCGATGCCGATCTCCGGGCCATCCGAGTCCGTTTGTTGCAACTGTGAAGGCACCGCTGTCAGAGTCCTCTGACAAACTGATCCTTCCAGTTGCAACCAACTAGCTCGGGATGGCGCGCTTCTCTATCATGAGTTACAGCTCGGGCTTCTGGGCCGTCCGAGCCTGTCGTTTGCAACTGTGAAGGCACTGCGGTCGGAGTTCTCTGACAAGACGCGCCTTCCAGTTGTAAACAACTGGCTCGGAACGGCGTGTTTCTCCTGTTCTCTGAGTGTAGATGGGCCTTCTCTCATCTCTGTCTTCCTTCCGGGCTGATGGTTCCTGTTGGATGTCAGCCCGGGGGAGTTAGAGACGAGAGGAGCGCTGATCTGTTCCCGACCGGGGCCCGTGGTCGGTGGAATACCGACTGATGTACGGGACCTGGGGGGTGCTAGCCGAAGGCGGCGCCTCAAAACTGAATCAAAATTTTTCTAGGTTCCTTTAGGCATAGGAGAGGCGTCTGAAGGATCAATCGTCCGAGCGACGTGGCGCACCTTGAGCCGCTGGATGGTGGCGCGCATCTCAAGACGGGCGCAGTCCCCAAGAAAACACTATCTTGTCGTTTAGTGCTCTTGGTGAGATCTGAGCCGTCTGATCGAGATCGGGCGCGAAAGTTGAGGGGAAAGTGAGTTTTTCCCATTTACCAGCTCGAGAAGGCACTTGCTCGGATTCCGACCGGACCCTGCTGTCGGCGTGTTCGGATTGCTCGTAGGTCGGATTTGGATCCTTCGGGGCCGAGCAGTTGACTTGGTGAGAGGAGTAGTGGTGATGGGCCTTCGTGACGTTTCGAGAGTAGCCCAAAAGTTGCGAAGTTTCATTGGAAGTCCAAGGGACGTTCCGATTTTACTATAAATCTTCACCCCCCCAAGACCAAGTCTTCACTTTTCACTTTTACTCTCTTTCTTCCGTTTTTACTTTGCTTCGCAGTTTTTACCTCCCTGGGTGGCCTTGCTAGCTGTCGCGGTAGCGTTCTTAGCTCCGGTGAACTTTCCGACCGTACCTGTCACTTCGAGGTCAGTTTCTTTCCCTTCTCTTTTTAAGAAAACATGGTTAAGATTTCGGCTGAGACCCCCGCCTCGGAGCAAGCCGTTGGCCGAGGGGATAAAGGGAAGGGAGTAATGGAGCCGAGCGAGCAAGAGGTTGTTCGTCCGGATAAAGAGGGTGAAGTGGCCGAAGTGCCCGAGGAAGTCGCAGCGGAGTCCCGAAAGGGTAAAGCCGTGATCACAATAGTGGAAACGCCGAAGAGAGCGGGGGCGTTCGGTCGGCAACTCATCGCCGTATCGACCGTGGGAGGTGTCTGGGATTACACCGAGGATGACTTGGAGAGGGTCACTCAAGGTACGGCAAAACTGGTGGAGGAGAATGAGCCTAGGGAGCTGTCCGAGGTCGACCACAGGATCTCGACTCTCACCGAGGCCGATCTCCGCACGATCCGAGAGGGTTTCCGGATCCCGCTCGAGTATGCGTTGCTTCTTCCTGGGCCGGGGTTCCGAGCCAACACAAAGTCCTCGCCGGACATATGCGTCTTCCCGGTCGATTCCCTTATCGCCGGGCTCCGGTTTCCCCTACACCCGTTCGTGGTCGAAGTCTTGGTCTGGTACGGTCTGAGTCCTGCCCAACTGATGCCGAACACTTGGAGGCATGTCGTGGCGTTTCTCCTCCGATGTCAAGAGGTCGACGCCAAGCCGACTATGTTCCTCTTTCGGAGTCTTTTCAAACCTTGCCAGCCGAGGCGTCATGAACAGAGGTTTTTCCTTTCTCCTCGGACGGGAGTTAAGTTGATCGAGAACCCGGACTCGATCAAACATTGGAAGGATAAATACTTCCTCGTCCGAAATCTGATGCCGTGGGTGATACCGACGGCTTGGGCGACGGACGGCCTGCCTAAGCGTACAAAGAAGGACGTCCCGCTGAATGCTGAGGAGGCTGAGGTCCAGAGGAAGCTTCTCGCCCTGCCAGCGCTAAGCTGGAAGGATATTACGGAGGAGCATCTGTTCCGTGGGGGTCTCAGTCCGATCGACCCTCGTATGCTTCTGGTATTTATACTCCTTGTTTAAAGTTCATGAAAAATTTCCTAAGTTTTTTCCTCCGGCTTTTGCAGAGACAATGAAGCTTGATTACAAGGCTCTGGTGGCGAAGGGCCGGGCAGAGCAGGTGAAGAAGAAGAGGTCGGCGGCGGAGACTCAGGAGAGCCGGCCAGCGAAGAAGCCTTCGGTCGCGAAGGCCGCCGAGCAGCCGAAGGTCGCGGTCCTCAAGGAGGGGGAGATCGAGGTCCTCGTCTCTCCGACTAAGGTCGTGGTCCCCGAGCAGGGGGAGATTAATATCTCTGATCCCCCTACCTCGGATGCACCTGTGCCGACCCTGGGGACGGACGCTCCGGGTTCGTCGAGCGGCGTGTTCGGGGTGAAGGATGCGCTGTCCATGCCGGTTCCGCCCCTCACTGCCGAGGCGGAGAAGATCTTAACCGAGCGTCACAAGCAGATCTTCGTCCCCGACTGGCAGGTGATGAACGCCGATGGTTTCCTGGGCGACGGGAACATCTGCATGGAGGCGATAAAGCATCTGCCGACCCCGAAGGATCGAGCGACCCTGAAGGCCGGGATGGCAGGGGACGCCGTGATGCAGATCGCCCGGGATTCCATGTCGGTAAGTAGGCTGATTTCTTCTTCGTCTGAATTTCTTCCTTAGAAAATTTTCTAAGTATTTGGATCCGGATTGTAACTCTGTTGCTCTCTTTCAGATCATCTGCCACTTCAATTCCCTGCTCGAGGAGATGGCAAGGAAGGATCAGGAGAAGGAGAAGGAGAGGACGGAGCGCGTCAAGGTCGCGAAGCGGCTCGATTCCGAGTTGCTTCTTTCGACGAAGAGGGCCGCCGAAGTGGAGGGGCTGGAGAAGCAGCTGGCCGATGCTGTTCAGCTGTCAAAGGATGCGGCGGCCAAGCTCGAGGCCTCGGAGAAGGAGGTCTCCAAGCTGAAGGATTCGGCGGCCAAGCTTGAGGCGTCGGTGAAGGAGGCTGCCGACCTGAGGGAGGAGTTGGCCAAGGCTCGGTCGGAGGCGGAGGATGCTCGGAAGAGGGCCGAGAAGATCAAGGCCAAACACCTCAGGAAGGTGAAGAGGGTGAAGAAAGCCGTGCAGGAGGAGGCCGCGATGCACATGACCCAGAACATGCTGGACGCCTACGGCCGTGCCTTGCAACATGTGGTCGCCAAGAACCCGGGCTTCGACACGTCCACCTACAACTTCTATGACCTCGTAGAAGGGGAGGAGGTTGTCCCCGAGGAGTTGATCGGCCCCGAGGGGGAGACAGAACCCGTCGAGGACCCGTGGAAGGCCGCGTCCGAGGAGGAGAAGGAGGACGACTCCGAGGAGGAGGAGAGCTGGAGCGAAGGAGGTGGCGGAGGCGAGGGCAAGGACAAGGCCGAGGGGTCGACGAACCCGAACGACAAAAAGGTCGACCCCTGACTCGGTTGTCTTCTTTTCTCCCCCTTTTTTTTGTTTTTTTTTTGTAAGCCTAACTGCGGACTGGCCACCGCTGTTGTAGAACTCCTCGATTTTTGAATGAAAAAATGTTTTGTTTGGCTAAAATTTGCCCAAGTGTTGAGTCTCGGACCTAGTGTTTGTTAAGGCGTAACTTTCTCCAAGTGTTGGGCCTCGGATTTATCTCTGCATTTCAGGTGAGATTCGGTCCGATCACGGAGGCCGACTACCTTCAGCAGGAGCTGGTGAAAACGAAGGACGAGCTCTCTCAGAGCCGGTATAGGCGATATCTCCTGCTCGGCAGGCTGGAGGATACGAAGGCGGCTCTGCGGAGGTATGGTCGCGAGTTGTACCAGTACCGGAAGAGTTCTTCAGCCTCCTGTCCCGAAGGCGAAGTTGAGAACCTCCGTAGAGAACTTACGGCCGTCGAGCAGAAGAATGACGACCTTTTGGCCGAGGTCCAATACTTGGAGCTAGCGGAAAAAGAACGTTCGGCGGAGAGGGAGAAGCTGGCTTCCGAACTGGAGAAAGTGTCGACCGAGCGCAAGAGGCTATCGGCCGAAGTCGACAGGCTCAGAAGGATCACAATAGATAGGGGGATTGAAGTCACCCATTACCGGCGACTCGCGACTGATAACGCCAATGCCTCGGGCTCGTTGTCGGCTCCGCGACCGAAGAAGTTGGTGAAGGACGACGTCTTGAGGGATAGGATTATCGAACTGGAGGAAGAGATCACGTCGCTCAAGCCGGCACCGGTCAGGGCTAACGTCCGCAGCACTTCGTGCACTCGCGAAGAAAGCGAGAGGGGGATTACATTTCATGAACTCGCGATGCGCTCGCCGTTGACCAGGCGGAGTCCAGCCGACGCTCAGAGCAGTGCGGCCGCCTCGTCGAGTGGGGCTTCGGCCGGCGTCGCCGTTAGAGCTAGCAGCGAAGGGGGTTCGCGCTTCGTTGGTTTAGGGACGGGTTCGGAGGGCAGGCCTCGCCGTCCTCGTGTTTCCCTAAACCGAAGCATTCCCCTTCCGAAGAGGCTCTGATTCTGTCGTTTTTTCTATTTTTGTTGATTGTTGTAACAACTTAGCTGTAGGGTCGACCGACCGTCTGTAACACTATCATGTCTGAATGCAAATAATTCTGAAAAATGTCCAAGTGCTAGACTCCGGCAGTGTATTGAAACTGTGTTATTCGTTTTCTCTTCTTTTCAGCTCGTTGTGACGATCCATGGCTCAGACTCCGAGCGTTCGAATGATGGCTCTGAATCCGAGGCTACCTCTGGAACAGTGGTTCTGAGCCCTAGGAGCGCCGATATGAAGTTACGCCGAGCCGAGAGTGAGTGGGACCACCTTTCGTTGGTCCTCAGTCTCCGGGAATCCGAGATCCAACGCTTGGAGAACAAGATGGTCGAGCTGAGCCTCGCAGGGGAGGATGAAGACTCGCAGACCGCGTTCAGCAACGCTCTTCGGGTCAAAAGCATTCGGCACATTCAGTCGAGGATCGTCTCCGAGCGGGATGACCTGCTCTCAGAGATGGGGCATCTGCGTGGTGTGATGGCGAGGCTCCGGGGGGAGAAGGAGGAGTCGTCAGCCGAGGAGGACCAACAGTTTAGTGAGGATGTTTTTGTATGAGAGACAAGTGTAGTGGGTCGGGCATTGTGTGTTTTGTTTGCCGACACTTTGTAATGGAATGTTTTGTATTATGCACCGACAATTAATAAAATTCCCTTTCGTTGCTTTGTATGTTTGTTCTTGCTTGTAACCGTATCGGTCGTGCCGAGGTCTTTGAGCCGAGCGCATCTGTTTAGCCGAATGGATCTCTAGGGGTGCGGCTCTTTGTCATTTAGTGGATCTGACACGGTACGGCAAGGCTCTGTACCCAAAAAAGCGTTATTTTGTCGCTTAGAGTAGGTGGCGAGATCTGAGTCGTCGAACGTAGGCGCGAATCTCGAGGCGGCTCAGTTCCCAAGAAAATGTTATCTTGTCGTTTTGTGCAGGTGGCTTGATCTGAGCCGTCTGATCGAGATCACGTACGAAAGTTGAGGGGAAAGTGCGTTTTCCCCATTTACACGCTCGGGAAGCCACTTGCTCGGAAGCCGACCGAGTTTGTGAGTCTTCGGTCTTCGGCTAGTAGTTAGGAGTGTTCGGTCTTTTGTGTCCGGACGAAGGTCCGACATTGACCTACCGGAGTAGTTTAGATGGACTAGGAACCAAGTGTTGGACCCCGGGACCATCGCTGGAGTTCGATGGGTGTAGGAGCAATTCCGAACGGCAATCTACCCGTAGTTCGTCCGGAGACGAGCCGAGGGGGTAAAGTCGAGCCGAGTGTTGGACTCCGAACCATCGGTATAGTTCAACGGCTGTAGGAGCAATTCCGAACGGCGATCTACCCCTGGTTCGTCCGGAGCCGAGCCGAGAAGGTAAAGTCGAGCCGAGTGTTGGACTCCGAACCATCGGTATAGTTCAACGGCTGTAGGAGCAATTCCGAACGGCGATCTACCCCTGGTTCGTCCGGAGACGAGCCGAGAAGGTAAAGTCGAGCCGAGTGTTGGACTCCGAACCATCGGTATAGTTCAACGGCTGTAGGAGCAATTCCGAACGGCGATCTACCCCTGGTTTGTCCGGAGACGAGCCGAGAAGGTAAAGTCGAGCCGAGTGTTGGACTCCGAACCATCGGTATAGTTCAACGGCTGTAGGAGCAATTCCGAACGGCGATCTACCCCTGGTTCGTCCGGAGACGAGCCGAGAAGGTAAAGTCGAGCCGAGTGTTGGACTCCGAACCATCGGTATAGTTCAACGGCTGTAGGAGCAATTCCGAACGGCGATCTACCCCTGGTTCGTCCGGAGACGAGCCGAGAAGGTAAAGTCGAGCCGAGTGTTGGACTCCGAACCATCGGTATAGTTCAACGGCTGTAGGAGCAATTCCGAACGGCGATCTACCCCTGGTTCGTCCGGAGACGAGCCGAGAAGGTAAAGTCGAGCCGAGTGTTGGACTCCGAACCATCGGTATAGTTCAACGGCTGTGGGAGCAGTTCGGAACGGCGGTCCGCCTCTAGTCCGTCCGGGGACAAACTAAGGGGAAGAGGCCGAGCCGAACGTGGGCTCCGAACCATTGGTTGAGATCGCAAGATGAAACGTAGGTGATAAGAGGGAAGAGTGACATGCATATTCATAAACATAACAGAGCTTTCTTTATTGATATTTGACGGCGAACCGTTTTACATAATGCAATTTGAGAAAAAATGGGTTACAAGTTGGAGGAGAGGAATGGTTCGACACCTCGGATTACTTAGAGAGGCGCCAAAGCGCTCTCTTGGTATTTCAGGAGGTGGTCGGCATTCCAGGTCCTCGGAAGCTCTCTGCCATCCATGTCTTCGAGCCGGTATGCCCCAGGCCGGACAACCTTTGTGATTCGGTACGGCCCTTCCCAATTCGGAGCTAGCTTGCTCCTCTGACTGGGGAGGGATATGGCCAGCTTTCTCAACACCAAATCTCCTTGCTCAAGGTTGGCGGGTCGGACCTTCTTATTGTACGCTAGCTCCACTCTCCTTCTGTAATTCTGTTGCCGAATCGATGCCCTTTCCCTCAGTTCATCTATCAGGTCCAAGTTTCCTCTGAGGTCCCTGGCATTCTGCGCTTCGTCATAGGCTATGAGCCGAGGGGAAGGAATTCCGACCTCGAGGGGTATCACGGCCTCGGCCCCATAGGTAAGGCTGAAAGGGGACTCTCCGGTGGGCGTCCGCTTGCTTGTGCGGTAGTTCCACAACACATTAGGGAGTTGGTCGACCCACAATCCTTTGGAGCACTTGTCCAACCTCTTCTTGATTCCTGCGAGGATCTGCTTATTAGCGTTCTCGGCCTGCCCGTTCGACTGAGGGTGTGAGACGGACGAGAAGCGCTGTTGAATGACGAGGTCGTCGCATAGGGCTCGGAATGCTGTGCCAGTGAACTGAGTCCCATTGTCCGTCACGAGGATGCGGGGGACGCCGAATCTGCATATGATGCTCTTCCAGAAGAACTGCACCACTTTGTTCTCAGTTATAGTGGCGAGGGGCTCGGCCTCGACCCACTTCGAGAAGTAGTTGATGGCTACGACTAAAAACTTGAGCTGGCCCGGAGCCGGTGGGAAAGGTCCTAGTAAGTCCATTCCCCACATCGCGAAGGGGATAGGGCTCGATAGGGAGGTGAGGTTGGCCTGAGGAAGGCGTCGGATGCTGGAGTGTCTCTGGCAGGAGCTGCACTGCCGAACATGTCGCTCGGCATCCCGAAGAAGGGTCGGCCAGAAGTACCCATAGTTCAAAGCTTTCCGGGCCAAAGACCTGAATCCGGAGTGTGCCCCTCCGATGCCTTCATGAAGCTCCTGTAGGGCATATTCGGCCTGATCCGGGGAGAGGCACCTTAGGTAAGGTCGGCCATCTATTTGAGAGAAGGAGCGCTTGTATAAAATGCCCTCGATCAAGACATATCGCTCGGCTCGGGTTCTGACTCGGCGTGCTTCTTTGGGATCTGAGGGCAGAACTCCATCCCTTAAGAATTCTACCAGTGGCTTCATCCAATTGTCCTGCAGCGTGACCGGCAATGACTCCACCGAGCGAGGTGTCTCGTCTTCGAAGCTCGGTTTAGAGAGGACTTCAATCAGTACGGTCTGTTCGAGACCTTGCAGAGAAGACGAGGCCAACTTGGAGAGAGCGTCAGCTTGTGAGTTCTCCTCCCGGGGGACCCGTTGGATGATGGCTTCTTCGAACCGGCCCATGAGGTCCCGGACCTTGGCGAGGTACTTCGCCATTCGTTCGTCCCTGGCCTCGTATTCGCCCAAGACCTGGTTCACGACTAGTTGGGAGTCACTGTGAATCCGAAGGCGCTGCGCCCCAGCACTTCGTGCGAGTCCGAGGCCAGCTATGAGAGCCTCATACTCCGCCTCGTTGTTCGAGGCCTTGAAGTTCATGCGGATCGCGTACTGCAGGACGAAGCTGTCAGGGCCGTTCAGGATAATGCCGGCGCCACTTCCTTCACTGCAAGAGGATCCATCTACAAAGACTGTCCAAATGGGGGGCCCATTCGGAACGTGGCCGACCTCAGGGATGGTGGACTCTACAATGAAGTCGGCGAGAGCCTGTGCCTTAATTGCCATCCGAGGCTGATAGGAGATGTCGTGCTGACTCAGCTCTATGGACCACTTCATCAGCCGGCCCGAGGTTTCGGGCTTGTGGAGGACTTGCTTGAGGGGTTGATCGGTGAGGACGACGACCGAGTGAGACTGGAAGTAGGGCCGAAGTTTTCTTGCTGCCATGACCAGGGCGTAGGCTATCTTCTCTATCCTCGGATAGCGGAGCTCGGCGTCCCGAAGCACCTTGCTCACGTAGTAAATGGGCCTTTGGGTCCGGTCCTCTTCTCTTACCAAGACAGCGCTCAGGGTCTGCTCGGAAGCGGCCAAGTAGATGAGGAGAGGCTCGCTCGGGATTGGCTTACTGAGCAGAGGGGGGTTCACCAGATAGGCTTTCAGCTGGTCGAACGCTTCTTGCTGTGCCGGGCCCCATTCAAATCCTTTAGCGCCCCGGAGTGCTTTGAAGAAGGGGAGGCACTTTTCCCCTGACTTGGAGAGGAACCGACCGATGGCTGCGATCCGACCGGTGAGCTTCTGCACCTTTTTGACGTTCCGAGGCGGGGCCATGTCTAATATGGCTTTAATCTTTTCGGGGTTGGCTTCAATTCCCCGCTGACTCACCATGAAACCGAGGAACTTGCCAGAGGAGACTCCGAACGCACACTTGTTCGGGTTTAGCCGCATGTTGTATTTCCTCAACACACCGAAAGCCTCCTGGAGGTCGGCTACATGGTCGGTGCCGCGGATGCTCTTGACGAGCATGTCATCAACGTACACCTCCATGTTTCGGCCGATCTGATGCTGAAAGACCTTGTTGACGAGGCGCTGGTAGGTGGCGCCCGCGTTCTTCAAACCGAAGGGCATTACTCGGTAGCAGTAGAGGCCTTGGTCGGTGACGAAGGAGGTCTTCGGGATGTCCGGAGGGAACATCCGGATTTGGTTGTACCCCGAGAAGGCATCCATGAAGCTGAGGAGCTCATGGCCCGAGGTGGCATCGATTAGGGTGTCGATGTTCGGGAGAGGGAAGGGATCCTTCGGACACGCTTTGTTGAGGTCGGTGAAGTCGATGCATATCCTCCATGAGCCATTGGACTTCTTGACCATTACAACATTCGACAGCCACTCGGGATAATTCACCTCCTGGATGAACTTGGCCTTCAGCAGCTTATCCACTTCCTCCTTGATTGCTTGCTGTCGCTCGGAAGCGAACTTTCGCCTCTTCTGCTGAACCGGTTTGCACCCCGGTTCGACGCTTAGGCGGTGGACGAGCAAGTCCTCGGAGATGCCGGGCATATCCGCGGCCGACCAAGCAAATAGGTCGCGGTTATCCCGGATGCACCTCACCAAGTCGGAGAACAGCACGGTCGGCAAGGACTTGCTGACGAGGAATTTTCGGCTCGGATCCTCGTCGGAGAAGAGTACTTCTTCTAACTCGTCCGCCGGCTCGGACGTTGGACGGGACTTCGGCTCGGGGATCTCTAGTGTCTCGAGCGAGAGCACTGGTCCCCCGGTGGAAGTCATGTAGCACTTCCGAGCTGTTTCCTGGCTTCCCCTGACTTCCCCTACTCCCGAGCGAGTGGGGAATTTCATCTTCAAGTGGTATGCCGAGGGGACAGCCTCAAGAGCGGCTAGGCCGGGACGGCCTAGGATGACATTGTATGCTGCCGGGACGTCGACGACCATGAAGTCCATCGGCGCGGTCCGGGTAGTAGGGGTGCTTCTCGCAGTAACGTCTAGGGTTATCACCCCTTCGACGGTTACCGTGACCCCCGTGAACCCGTGGAGAGTATAACCGGCCGGCTTAAGACGGTCCCGGGACAGCTGCAGGCCTTGAAAGGCCGAGAGAAATAGGATGTTGACCGAACTCCCATTGTCCACCAAAATCCTCTGCACCTTGAAATTGGCCATGCGGAGGTCGATGACGAGGGCATCGCAATGGGGGGTTCGGACTCCTTCTAGGTCAGCGTCGGAGAAAGACACAGGGACGCCGAGACCCTTCGGGGGAGGAGCACTGTGGACTGAGTTGACTTCCCGGACGAAGGCTTTTCGGGAGGAATTAGAGGAGCCCCCCATCGGGCCTCCGTGGATCAGGTGCAAAACCCGTTCTTCTTCGAACTCGGGTGTCTCCTCGCGCCGCTCGGAGCGCTTGTTAGCCCCCCGAGGGGGAGGTGAGCTCCGATCTGTTCGATCGTTACCTTTCACGAACTTGGCCAACTGCCCCCTCCGAATGAGTGCTTCGATCTCGTCTCTCAGAGCTCGGCAGTCATTTGTGTCGTGCCCATGGTCTCGGTGGTACCGACACCATTTGTCTTTGTTCCTCCTCTTCGCCTGAGTGTGCATCCTCGGGGCCAGAGGGATGATTCCCTCCTTCTCTACCTCCATGAGGATAGTAGAGACATTAGTGGTGAGGGGAGTGAACTTCTCGAACCTGGGGGGAGGGCGGCGCTGACCGCCCGTGTCCTTCTGAGCTTTCTTGGACCCTTCTTCTCCCGTCGCCTTCCTCTTTGTCCCCGCGGCGGTGCCCCCGAAGCTCGGAAGGGCTTCGGCCTCCTCCGCCGGATGTACTTCTCGCACCTCAGGAGGAGGTCGGCGAAGTCATGCGGGGGCTTCTTGGCCAGGGATGACCGGAGGTTGGGTTTAAGAACGTTCGACTGGAACGCCACGGTAGCCACGGACTGGTCCAAGGAAGCAATTGACCTGACTTCCGCGGTAAATCTTTTCACATAGTCCCGTAATTTTTCTTGTTTCTCCTGCCGCAGGTTCAGCAAGGAAAGACTCGTCTTCTCGGCTCGTCGGCTACTCACGAAGTGAGTAATGAACAGTGTCTCAAACTGTTCGAATGAGAAGATGGACGAGGGGGCGAGCCTAGAATACCATTCCCGAGCCGACCCCCGGAAGGTGGCAGGGAAGGTCCGGCAGAGCACTGCGTCGGAAGCTTGATGGATCAGCATCAGGGTCTTGAAGCTCTCGACGTGGTCGACTGGGTCGGACTCCCCAGAGTATGTTTCAAACTGTGGCGGTTTGAAGCTCCTCGGTATATGGGCCTCCATGATCGACCGAGAGAAGGGGGGTCGGCTGGGACGGAAGGTTCCGGCTCGGGACTCTTCCTCCCTGTCCATGCGGCCGATGCGCCTCTCCACCTCATGGATACGGCGGATGAGGGCGTCGTCCCTCCGCTGGTAGTCGTACGACCCTCCGGACTCCTCTTCGTAGAAAGGGGAGTGTGGACTGCGGCGCCGGTACTCCTGGGAGCGCCGAGGACTCTGTTGCCGTTGCTGTCGGCTGGGAGCCGGGGAAGGACTCCGGGTTCGGCGCCGGGGACTGGGATCCCTGGGCGGCGTCGGAACCCTCTGAGCATTCTGGCCGTTCTGTCGGAGATTGAGGGCCTGCAGAACGATCTCTTGAAACTGGAGGAACTCGGCTCGACTGATGGGGATATCTCGGCCCCTCGGATGGCGCCGATCCCTGGGGGACCGGGACCTCCTCCTTCGGCGCTCAGGCGATGCCGCTCGGCCTCTGCATTCTGGGGACCTTCTGCCGTCCCAACGACGTGGCGACCGCTCACTTTGACGCTGGCGGGAGGCTCCCTCTCGGGCCCGCCTCTCGTCAAGATGGGTGCGGAGGTCGTCGTCCTTGTGGCGGTTTTGGAGTGTGATGCGGAGGTCGGGGTGATGAGAGGCCATCGAATCCGATGACCCATTGTGGACCGAGACGTGGCCCGGATTGACAGGCTGCTTCTCCTTCCGACCGTTGTGACCGGACGGACCGTTGTTGGGCTGCTGCTGAGGAGGAGGAGGAGGTGGGACTTGCTGGGTCAGCGGAGGGAGGTTGGACTGAAGGGTAGGATTGACCGGAGCTTCATTCGCCGGGTCAGTGGGGTTGCCCCCACGGTTCGACCCTCTGGATCTGTTCTTCTTCGGCGGCATGGCTGCTGATGTCGACGGAGAATGGGCTGAGACTGTTCGTGTGGTTTTCCCACAGACGGCGCCAATCTGTTACCGCTGATTTCGGTGTGGGGGTAAACAGATAGAATTTGTGGATCCGAGAAAAACCTGAACAGCTGACTCGGCCTGCTTGCTCCCGTCGCAACCTGCAGGGAAGTGCGAGACACCGGGGTTGATTCCGGCGACGCACCCTCCGACGCTCTTGTCAGTAATCAGTAAGAGATTGAGAAAGAGCTTAAGTGGTGAAAAAGTGATTAACCTGGTCTTGGTGGTAGAGGGGTCATATTTATAGTCGCCTTTGGAATGATCAGGGTCCTGATTTCCTGGCTAACATTTAGGAGTAAAATCCTCCTATTCTGTTTTAGGAAAGTAGGCCTTGATCCCCTGGTGAGAGCAAATCAAGCTTATTGATTTGATCTAATCAAATCGGTGGCTTGATTCTCCCTTGGTGGACTGGGCTTATATCGGGTCGGAACCCGTGCCCAGTTGGAGCGGATCTATTCGCGGGCGGTTGGTTTCGTGAGGCGAAGACCCAATACCCGTTTTGGATCCATCTGTATGTGAAATTACCTTTTTACCCCCGTGCTTCAAGATTCGTGCTCGATCTGGACGGTTCCGATTTAACCCCAATTTTAGCCATATCACCATTCTACTTTAATACTTTAATTAACAAACATGGTTCCAATCTCTTAATAGTTAATTCACATAATTGCAGTTAAAATATACCTAGCACACATTCTAATATTAGAAACAATGTGAAACATCCTTTTTCACTCATAATTAATAAATCTAGCAACCAAATTAACACGCATCTACTAGTTTATCAATTCTCCTCTAATTAGGCAACATGGATTTCATTTCAACTAGTTGCTTTTTAATAACCATTCAATTTATTCCTAACATGATTTCTACTTTAGAAGTCATGAGAAACATCCACCTCTTTGGAGAAAAAGCCAATTAAAAGCTCCTAGAGTCCCCTAGAATGCGAGAGAGTTCCTTCTCCTCCAAGATTGTGATGCAAAAGATCCTTCTTCTTGCTTCCTTGCCAAAACCAAAAGCTCCTTGTGGGGAAAGATGGGCCGGCCTCCAATGGTGGGACACACACACTCACACTCACTCTAATATATTTCTCCTATAAAATTTTCTTTCTTTCAATAGTTTCTTAGTGTAGAATACAAATAGGTAGGAGGTATTTATACTAGTTCTAGGATGGATTGGAGGGCTAGGATTAATTGGATGGTTAAAGGATGGATGGCTAGGATAGGAGGGGAAGTTGTAGCAACCACCCACACTCAAAAAAACTACCCATGCACACACACACCCACTCCCCATCACTCCCATGCATAATCCGGCCTCCACATAGTGTGCATTGCACACTACGTGCATGCACGTGCCCCTTAGTACCCCCTATTTGAAGTTTGTACAATTTTAATTAATCCATTGTTCACAAATTATGTCTACATGACAAGTGTGACCATTTAAATGATTAATTAAATTTGTGGGCTTCACAAATAGTGGGCTTAAACTTGTGGGCCAAAATAATAAAAATAATAAATTATTAAAGTGGGCTCAAACTAAGAAAATAGTGTTTTAGGCTTTACAAAATAGGTTTTTTAGAAAAATAAATGAAGAAATAATTGTTCATAATACAAAAAGAAATTTTATATATAAAATAAATAAATAAATATACACATGAAATTTGCACGTGCACAACACGTGAAAATCAATATTTTTATTAAAATGAATCTTTAGGGTATTACACAAAATATATACAAAACTTAAACAACATATACAAAAAACATATAAACAACATAAACAACATATACAACTGAAATTCCTAGCTAAAAATTAAAGTTGTTGCTTCAGCTGCTTCAGCTGCTTCTGTTGCCTGCTTCAGCTCCTGCTGATGCGCCTGAAAAAGAAAAAGAAAAAAAAGTCAATCAAAAGTACAAACATCCAAGTAGCACTAATCAACAAATAGATGATTTGAAGTCGTTGTAGGCTCAAACCACACTTCTATTTCACTGTTTCTTCAAATGAAGCATACTTATTTATCTAGGGTTGCATTATTATGCCATGCCAAATAGTTTCAAACTCCCCCTCCTCTTTAAAAATGCCAACTTAGAAAACTCATAAATAGTACAACAGCTCTGACAGAATGAGATACAATCAGCCAAGATACAATGTTCAAGAAGTATGAGCCAACACTTCTATTTCACTGTTCAGGAAGTATCAATCTTCAGGAAGTATCAACCAAAAATTGGCTATCACCCAATACTCAGCCAAGATACAATTCAGCCAAAATACAATTAGCCAAGATTGAATCAGCCAAAATGTATCGTGAATCAGCGAAGATACAATTCAGCCAAAATACAATCAACCAAAATGTATCGTGAATCAGCCAAGATAAAATCAGGCAAAATGTACCATGAATCGGCCAAGATACAATCAGTGAAAAATGCTTAAACCAACCAACATTCAAAATAAACCCAGTAGGGACACTTGCTGCAATTGCTATAAACCCAAAAAATTGCAAACAACCTCAACCGACACTAGCAAACTGCAATTGCAATTGCTATACACCCAATATTTGAACCAATAGGGTCTTCATTGCATAGAAGAAGACCAATAACATAACCAATAGTCAATTAAAAATATGGTAGGGGGAGGCATAGTAATTCAAAGTAATGCTTGTGAGAGAGTGATTGTCATCATCGCCTATACCAACACACACAACAAAAGGCAGTTTCTACAAATTTAAAAACAATGAGACTGAGAATCGAACACTTCCTGTATTGGGAAATCATGCATCTTCTATTATATACTGTGATTCTGTATACAGGAATCATGCATCTTCTTGTATATTGGCTAAATCGAATCACTTTTCTATCCATCATAGATAACAAACTGCACTCGAATGAAGAATTGGTTGAGGAAGGAGATCTCCATGAAGAACTACAATCAGTACCAAACCTCCACGAAGATGAGCTTATATACTGTGATTCTGTATACAGGAATCATGCATCTTCTTGTATATTGGCTAAATCGAATCACTTTTCTGTCCATCATAGATAACAAACTGCACTCGAATGAAGAATTGGTTGAGGAAGGAGATCTCCATGAAGAACTACAATCAGTACCAAACCTCCACGAAGATGAGCTGTCACCACCACCAGCACCGTCAGAATCATCTCTACCACCAGCACCGTCAGAACCCCAAAACCAATAGTCATCATTGTCCGAAGCTCCAAGAAGAAAACTCCCAAATCGTACTACTAGAGGTATCCCAACACCTACTTATGAGCCTGATTCCACTAGTAATATCAAGTATCCCATGAGTAACGTATCCACTCACCGATTGTCTGAATCAAATAAGTCATTTGTGAATCAATTATCTGTTGTATCTATTCCTAACAGTGTGCATTAAACCCTTACTGATCCAAGGTGGAAAGCAGCTATGGATGAGGAGATGAAGTCCTTGAAGAAGAATGAGAGGTAGTCGAGCTGCCAGCATGGAAGAAGCTGGTAGGATACAGATGTATTTATACGGTGAAATATAAGTCTGATGGTATGATAGAGCGGTACAAGGCAAGGCTGGTTGCCAAAGGGTACACTCAAACTTATGGAATTGATTATGAGGAAACATTTGCACTTGTGACAAAGTTCAATACTTCTCGAGTTTTACTATCACTTGCTGCAAATCTTGATTGGCCATTGGAGCAATTTGATGTGAAGAATGCATTTTTGCATGGAGAATTGACAAAAGAGATTTATATGGATCTTCCACCAGGGTCGAACAGACCAGTCCAACACAGCAACAAAGTATGCAGGTTGAAGAAAGCATTGTATGGGCTTAAGCAGTAGCCAAGAGCTTGGTTTGGGAGATTTACAAAATCAATGAGGACATTCGGATACTATCAGAGTAATTCAGATCATACTCTGTTCCTAAAAAGGAAAGAAGGTAAAATTACTGCTCTCATTATTTATGTGGATGATATGATAGCAACTGGAGATGATCCTGAGAAGGGGAAGGTATTGAAGAACTACTTGTCACAAGAGTTCGAAATAAAAGATCTTGGCCCTTTGAGATACTTCCTTGGTATTGAAGTGTCTCGCTCAAGAAAGGGGATATTTTTTTCTCAAAAAAAGTATGCTCTTGATTTATTGAAGGAAATTGGAATGTCCGCTTGTCAGCCAATTGGTACACCGTTAGAAGAAGGACTGAAACTGTGCAACGAAGCTGATCAAGTGCCTTGTAATAAGGAAAAATATCAGAGATTGGTTGGACGGCTGATGTATCTTGCACATACACGGTCAGATTTGTCATATGCTTTAAGTGTGGTAAGTCAGTTTATGCATGCGCCTCGGGAACAATATATGGATACGGTAATGAGAATTATGAGATATATTAAGTCTGCTCCAGGGAAATGAGTCTTATTTGCGAAACATGGTCAATTGAAGGTTGAGAGCATATACTGATGCTGATTGGGCAGGATCTATAATTGATAGGCGCTCCACTTCAGGATACTTCATCTTTGTTGGAGGAAATTTAGTTACATGGAGAAGCAAGAAGCAAAATATTGTTGCGCGCTCTAGTGCAGAGGCTGAGTATCGCGGAGTAGCTTTAAGTATAACGAAAGCTTTATGGATGAAACTCTTATACTGGACTTAGGCTATGGTAAAAATGAAACTATGAAAGTGTATTGTGATAGTCAAGCGGCGTGTGATATTGCTGCTAATCCAGTTCAGCATGATAGGACAAAACATGTAGAGGTGGACAGATGCTTCATCAAAGAAAAATTAGATGAGAAAGTCATTGAGATATCTAAAGTGAAGTCAGAAGATCAGCTTGCATATATTTTAACCAAGGCAGTTTCGAATTGGCTCTTCTTGAAATTTGTTGACAAGTTGGGCATGTTCAATGTCTATGCACCAACATGAGAGGGATAATTGAAATATAGTAATTGTATATTCTGTTTTCTAATATATAGGAAACAGATTCCTCAAATCTTTCATCTCCCCAATCTTCTCTCAATCTCCATTCTTCTTCTCCAAAAATGTAATTCTTATATATAGATGTATACAATAGAGAAATAAACAATGAATATTTTTTTTTTTTTCACAAATCAATCTGATCTCAATTTTTAATACGAACCAGCTCGAGCAAGTGTCTGTTTTTCTTTTTGCAACCCCATCGTAGATATATAAAGTCTGCTCCAGGAAAATATGTCTTGTTCGCAAAACATGGTCACTTGAAGGTTGAGGCATATACTGATCTTGATTTGGCAGGATCTGTTGATGACAGGTGCTCCACTTCAGGATACTTTACCTTTGTTGGAGGAAATCTGGTTACATGGAGAAGCAAAAAGCAAAATGTTGTTGCACGCTTTAGTGCAAAGGTGAGCATCGAGGAGTATCACTGAGTATAACTGAAGTTTCATGGCTTAAACTTTTATTACAAGATTTGTGTTGTAGTCCAAATGAGCCTATTAAGGTGTATTGTGACAGTCAAGTGGCATGTGATATTGCAGTCAATCCAGTCCAGCATGATAGGACGAAGCATGTAGAGGTGGATAGGTTCTTCATCAAGGAGAAATTAGATGACAAAATTATTGAGATATCTAAGGTGAAATCAGAAGACCAACTCGCAGATATTCTCACCAATGCAGTTTCGAAACAGCTCTTCTTGAAATTTGTTGACAAGTTGGGCATATTCAATATCTATGCATCAACTTGAGGGAGAGTGTTAAAATATAATTCGTATTCGCTGCATTTTCTGTTTCCTAATTTATATGGAACAGATTCCCCAAATCTTTCATCTCCTTAATCTTCTCAATCAATTGAACCCCTTCTCCAAGAAATAACGTGCGTGTGTGTGTGTGTGTGTGTGTGTGTGTGTGTCTATATATATATATATATATATATATATATATATATATATATATATATATGTATATAGACAGTAAATGAAAAGATGAATAAGAAAAATATTATTTTCCCCTAATTTGATTTCAATAACGATCACCTGCATAGTCAGCATCACAATAACCAACTATCTTGCAATCTCCACCTTTCTCATATAAGATACCATAGCCGAGCGTACTCTTAACATATCTTAAAATTCGTCGTACCGCTTCCAAGTGAGGCTTCTTTGGATTTTGCCTGTACTGACTCAATCACACCAACTCCATAAGAAATAGCAGGTCTTGTTAAAGTTCAATAGATCAAACTATCCACCAATTGTCGATACATCATTACATCTTCCAAATCTCTCACTTCATGAGCGCACATTTTGGTATTTTAAAGTTCAATAGATCAAACTATCCACCAATTGTTGATACATCATTACATCTTCCAAATCTCTCCCTTGATGAGCGCACATTTTGGCATTTGGCTCCATTGGAGTCGAAATTAGTTTGCACTCAAGCATTCCAAACTTTTTAAACAAATCTCTGGAATACTTTTGCTGACAGAGAAATATTCCTTCTTGAGTACGATCAATCTCTAGACCGAGAAAATGCTTGAGCTGACCAAGTTCTTTCATCTGAAAATAAACTGATAAATTCTCCTTTGTTCGCAACATTTCTTTTTCACAATCTCTTGTTATGATTAAATCATCCACATACACTAGCACAATAACTAGTTTCCTTCCATTAGCTTTGACAAACTAACTAGCGTCTGTAGATGTCACTGAATAACAACATTTCTTCTTCATCGTAAATATGAAATAAAGTCCAAATTGTTAGGGGCACAAACGAAAATACACATTTGTGAGGGATATATATGATATTATCATATTTGTTAGAAACTGTCGAACTCTTTCTTGTTCACAATATTAGAGCTTTACTTTTATACCTTGCTGGAGCTCATAGCAGAAATTGATTACATGATTATATGAGAAAAAGTAAAACATCCGTAAGGAATATTATCAAAGAAAATATACTTGCATTGCATATGCTAATTAATGAATTACAGCGCTGGTTAACGTTGTAGTTGTTGAAGTAGCAAAACCAGGTATCTTTACTCCCACAGCGCGGCCACGCCAATCTTGTAGTAGTTGTCGATACCACATCGATCTTCACTTTCTTTTCCTTTCATTGATCTTTCTTTTACTGTTTGGCCAAAGAGTTAGATGATGGAGACGGAGTGTTCAGAATCTGCCATTATTTTGAGGAAAGGAAGGGAGAAGAATAATGGGAAGTAGAATTTGAGAAGATGAGGGGACTAATTATAGGATGGAGAATGGAGATGGGAGCCCATTTTGTAGCATTGGTATAAATACCCGAAATCCGGATCCGACCCGGATTCGGCATTGGACCGGAACTGACCCGGCCTATCCGGATCGGGGTCTGGGTCCTAAAATGGGACCCGTTGTACTTTCGGGTCCGGGTCCGAGTCAGGGTCCGGGTCCGCTCAAAAGAAATCCGACCCGGATCCGTTAAAAAAAACACAAAAAATCAGCATAAAAATAAATATTCTATCCTCATCCCTCACCTCTTTCCTCCTCAATTCTAAATTTTTCTCTTCCGAACTCAAAACTAATGCATTTTTCTTCTCTCATCTATTCTAAATCCTTCACTCGCCACCTCCGCTCGCCGCTCACACTCCTGCTCCTACCTGAACGGGTAGGAAATTTTTAATAGGACCCTGATCCGGAACCGAACCCAATCCTCACGGATCCGGTTCCGGGTCCAAAGATCGGGTCCGAATCCGGGTAATGAAGGACCCGACCCGATACCAATGCTACCATTTTGGCTATTAAAATATTTTTGATTCGAATGGTGGTTTATTTTTTTATTTTATTTTATTTTAGGGAAAATGTGGAATCTGGCCACCCTGTTTCATTAATAAGAGCTTAACGAAACAAACCCAGAGTACTGGGCCCAAGTACAAACTACAGACAGAAAATAAAATATACATGAAGCAACATGACGCGTACAAATAACAAATCCCTCCAACAACCCTGGAGGGTGGGCCTACAAACAAGCTCGGTCCAGCAAAATTGTAAGTACGTCAGTTTAGCTTCGTACAGTGCCTCCACGGCACATGCACACCCACCTGAGACAAGTCTGGTAGGATTTTATCACCCGCCGATCCCTGCCTTCACCTCGCTGTGGGGACTCCATCTTTGGGCCCAAGCCCCGCAGATCGAAAACTGACCCCACGACACATGCACAGCGATCACACCCTCCCACCATCTCCACTACTCATCCTACAAACGTGTCAGTGGCTCCCACAGCCACTACCAAAGAGATAGTCGTGAAGAGGATACCTTCACCTCTCACACGATAGCGCTTTCTCAGTGATTTCTCACCAAACAACTATCTCGCTCACCCCACCAAACACCACGCTCTAGGAGAGAGCCGTGGAGAGGATACCTTCACCTCTCTCACGCTCAAGCTCTCTCCGGCAATTTCTCACCATACAGACTTATCTCGACTCATACTCCCAAACAGAGAAAAAAGACGACGCTGTCACGAGCCAGTTGCCTAAGCTGGAGGAAGCTCAATAGCCTGATAGTAGGCGTTGTAAAGACTTCACCGACGACATCATAGGACACTCCAGACCAACCATACCCAAACCCTACACCCCATCACCCCCAACACCAACAAACTACCGGCCTGGCCCTACGGGCCCCAAACCGAACCACCGACCTCACACACTTGAACCCCAGATCCATGGTGTTCGCGACAACAGGCGTGGAAGCATGCTTTGGCGTGACATAGTCGCTCCGCGATAGTTGAGACAAGCACCCCGGAAGTTAAGATAAGTGAGCGCACATCACGGAGGGACCCCATCTTTGGGCCCAAGCTCCACAATCGTGCAAGACAACATAACCCTTATAGAGCTTCTCTCTCTAGAATCACACTACGGCACATCCAAGCATGCGCGGCTTCTTCACACGCACTACCAACCCTCGAAAAAACCAAATCATAGCCGCAGATCGTCGTGATTGGCCCCAAGAGTGTGGACATGGTGGCAAGCGCGAAGAACAACCGAGCAAACAACTAGCAAAGCCCACCAAACCCAAACCCCAACCCCAAAAATCACACCCCCCCACTCCAAATACCGGGGTTCGTCGCCACAGTGGACGAAACGAGACACGTCCGCCAACGATCAGAACCGACGGGCGTTGGTGGGGCACTGGCGGAGATGATGACAGGTACTCGTCGCCGCGCTCAGCAGGGGAAGGTGTGGCCACAACCAGATCTGGGGGGATCGGGGTTATGGGGAGCAGAAGACGGCGACGATGGGCGCTTTGGTTTCAGATGGAGGTGGAGGTGGGAGGGGCGACGAACGACGGATCTGGGGGGGTCGGAGGTATGGGGAACGGAAGACGACGACGGTGGCTTCGGATGGAGGTGAAGGTGGGTGAGGGGGGCGACGAACAGATGCGATGGTGGAGAGGAAGGTGGAGAGGATGTGACGATCGGCGGAAAGGAAACAACGAACAGGGAGGGGGCAGTGAGAATCCGGCCGCCACCCCCTCCAAGCTTCCTATGTTAATTATTGAGTATGGGTGTTTCACTTTGATGTCAGTTTGGACTTGAAAAGTATTTGTCCTTTTGGACATGTTTTCCTCCAAATAAGCCCAACTTTTTAATAATATATTATTCCTTCAGTTCAAAAATGGAAGTCATCTAAAGTTTTCCCTTTTCAATTTTATTTTTAACAAACACTTATATATCAGTGCATTAGAAAATAAATATCACTCCTGATTGAATCTATTAGTTAACTTATTGATATGGGTTAGGAATGACGTGGTCCATCCTGGACCACAGGATCCCCTCAGGATGCGTGCACCTCCTGATTCTCCGAATCCGCCACGTCAGCATCGGAAAACCGCCCGGACCGCTACCATGTCAGCCCGAAAACCGTCCCGGCATCTGCCACGTCAGCCCTATACCGCCCGATTTTCCACCGCTTAAGCCACACGGGCAACCGGGTCCAGACCCGGCCCCAAACGGGTCCAGACCCGGTTGGCTTTTTCTATAAATACCAGAACCCTACTCCTTCTCCAGGTAATCAACTTTTGCCCACTCAAACCCTAGTTACTGTTACTCTCCCTTAGTGACTGACTAGATCGTCGGAGGGTCTGCCACTGGGACCAACCCCGGTGTTTCGAGACCGTCTGCAGGTACACGAGACCCTCGGATCCGAGTCTCAAAGATCCGAGCCGAGCATCAGCCTCCACCTTAATACCGCCTACCTCAGTACCGTTCGTCCAGCCAAGGGTCGTCTGCATAGGTGTCTCCTCCTTCAATACAAATTGAGTAAGAACTCACGCCTGGTGCATCCACACGTTTCCCAAAAACAAACCGCATCAGGATGGCACCATCTGTGGGAAACGGCCTATCATAGATGCCAATCCGAGCCTCGCTTCCAACGGTACCCTCGTAGACGCCGACCCGAGCTCTGCCCTCGTCGGCATTCCCGTCGACCCGAGCTCACATGGCGCCCAAAGCTGCAAAAGCTGTTACCTCCGCACGCCGACACGACGTGCCTCCGCAAGGCATCGCTGCCGATGCTCAAGGACCAAACAACAAAGGGGTCAGCCACGGGCCCCAGCCAAACGCCTCCCGCCCGGTCCAGGGCGACCTACGGGGGGTAATCTCGAACTGCCAGGCCAGCCGTGGCAAGGGAGGAGCCGCTTCCAACTCGGCTCCGAACCATCCCAGACCCCCGTCCCAAGGGCGGGAGCCGGCGCTCAGCCGGGTCGGTCGGCAGCAGTCTGCCCAACCAAACCGGGCCCAAAGGAGCCCCGGTTACCCACCAGGAGTTCCAGGACTTCCGAAGGGAAATCTTGGGTGTCATCCGAGGGGTCCCCGTCAACGAGAATGCCCTCCGTTCCTACACACGGTCACAGGCCGAGGCTAGCGTGTCTCGCCACTTAACAATCCCCCTAGAGTATGATGGTGACATTTTGAAGCGCCTCGACCACGTCGGTAACGGTGATCCAAGAGCTGCTCAGGGATACAGGCCGATTCGTCCTCCTTTCTCTGCCCTCATCCTGCAGGCAGAGATACCCCGCAATTTCCGTCCGCCTCAGTTCGAGACATATGACGGCGAGGGCGATCCTGCTGATCACATGGAGGGCTTCAAAACCCTCATGATGATTCACAGCGCATCGGAACCCCTCCTGTGCCGAGCCTTCCCCGCAACACTCCGGGGTCCGGCTCGGGAATGGTTCTCCAAGCTCACCCCCGGCTCCATCTATTCTTTCGACCAGCTAGAGGGTAGCTTCCTCGCCCACTTCGTAACCAGCCGAAAAGCCGAAAGAACGAGTGCATCACTACTTGGAGTCTGGCAAAAGGAGGGGGAGCCCCTCCGAGTGTTTGTCCGAAGGTTCACCGCCGAGGCGAGGTCAGTCTCATCCCTCGACCCCGGCGTTGCCTCGGCAACCTTCCGCCACAATGTCCGACATGGACAGCTGAAGGCTTCCCTGGCAAAGAAGCCGCCGATAGACTTCCCCGACCTCCTCAACCGGGTCGAAAAATATATCCGAGCCGAGGAGGCCCTCAATCTCGAGGACCAGAAGGAAGCTCCAGGGAAGGGGAAGCACAAGGCTGACGAAGTTGAGCCGGCGAAAAAAGCTCCCAGAGACGGGGGCTCCGCAAAGAAGGTTCCGCCGATCCCCCGCTTCGAGAGGTACACTCCACTGACGCAGAACGTGTCGACAATCCTCTCGGTGATTGAAGATAGCGACCTCATCCAGTACCCTCCTCGACCGTCCAACAATACCAGCAAGAAGAGGGATCAGCGGTTCTACTGCCGATTCCATCGGGACAACGGGCATGACACAGATCACTGTCGTGCCCTGAAAGACGAGATTGAGGCCCTCATTCAACGAGGGTACCTCCGAGAAATCAAAAGGGAAGGCGCCCGGGAACAGAGGGACAACAGAAATAGGAGGGATTCCCCTCCTCCTCGAGGGCACCGACAGCGTCCCGAGCGGGATCTGGAGCCCGAGGAGCCTGAGGGTCAGGCAATCCTGCATTGCGTCCACGGAGGGCCCATGGGAGGGGAATCCAATACTTCCCGCAAGGCCTTCATTCGGGATGTCAACACCGTCCAGGGCCCTCTCTCCCCCCAGGTCCAGCAACTCCCTATCTCTTTCTCAGGGGAGGATCTGAAAGGGGTCCGGCTCCCTCATTGTGACGCCCTCGTCATCAACTCGGCATGGCGAACTTCGACGCCCGGAGAATCCTCGTGGACAACGGGAGCTCGGTCAACATTCTGTTCCTCGAAGCATTTGAGAACCTAAAGCTCTCCCGTGTGAAACTAAAGCCAGCCGGGTATACCCTACACGGATTCTCTGGCATCCCCGTGACTATAGAGGGGATCGTCGCCCTGGACGTCACGGCAGGCACGAAGCCGAACAGAAGGACCGAGTCCATGGATTTCATGGTTGTGAATGTAAAGGCAGCCTACAATGCCATCCTCAGCCGTCCGGGGCTCTGCTCCCTCCAGGCGGTTCCCTCGGCCTACCATCAGAAAATGAAGTTCCCTACTAACACGGGCGTCGGAGTTGTCCGAGGGAACCAAGAAGCAGCACGTTCGTGCTACATGACGGCAATCGGAAGTGGGGTGTTTCCCCTCGATGCCGTCGAGCTGGAGCCCAAAAGAACCCAGCCAGAGCCAGAACCGGCGGACGAGCTGCAAGAAGTCTCATTTGAGACAGGGGATGCATCGAAGCACTTCCGAGTAAGCTGCTCCCTCACCCCCGACCTCAAGACCGCCCTAATCATCTGCATTCGGCGCAATGTCGACCTCTTTGCCTGGAAGCCCTCTGACATGCCTGGTATCTCCGAAGATCTCATCATGCACAAACTCAGCGTGATTCCCGGGTCGAAGCCAGTCGTCCAAAAGCGGTGCAAGTTCGCTCCTGAGCGACAACAGGCAGTAAACACAGAAGTGGACAAGCTCTTGTCCGTGCGTTTTGTACAAGAGGTCAGCTATCCAGAGTGGCTGGCGAACGTCGTCATGGTGAAGAAGGTGAGCGGGAGTTGGAGGATCTGCATAGATTTTATAGATTTTACCGACCTCAACAAAGCATGCCCTAAGGATCCATTCCCTCTCCCCAGCATTGATGCCCTGATCGATGCTACCTCGGGTCACGAGCTCCTCTCCTTCATGGATGCCTTCTCAGGCTATAACCAAATCAGGATGTTTCCTCCGGACATCGCCAAGACGTCCTTCGTTACAGACCAGGGACTGTATTGCTACCGGGTCATGCCCTTTGGGCTGAGGAACGCTGGCGCCACCTACCAGAGGCTCATCAACCGAGTCTTTAAAGATCAAATCGGGCGTAACATGGAGGTATACGTCGACGACATGCTCGTCAAAAGTCAACAAGGACAGCACCACGTCTCCGATCTGGAAGAAGCCTTTAGGGTCCTTCAAACCCACAACATGAGGCTCAATCCGGCGAAGTGCGCCTTCGGCGTCTCCTCGGGGAAGTTCTTAGGGTTCATCGTCAGCCAACGCGGCATCGAGGCGAACCCCGAAAAAATCCAGGCCATAATAGACATGGCGCCTCCCAGGAATGTCAAAGAAGTCCAGAGGCTAACGGGACGACTGGCGGCCATCGGCCGTTTCCTCTCCAAATCTGGAGAGAAGTCCCTTCCATTCTTCAAGGCGCTGCGCGGCACTGGAAGGTTCGAGTGGGGTACTCAACAGCAAGAGGCCTTCGCACAGTTGAAGGAGTACCTTCGCACATGTTCACTGAGGGTCCCTCGCTCAGTTTGGGCTTCTTCAAGCTCATCAACCAATGTACGAGACGACATCTGCCAGCCACGCCCGCACCGTCTCTCCCTGAGAACATGTGCTGGAGCTCGGTGTCGGCCCCGAGCAAGGCAGGTAACTTCTACAAGGCACCGCAAGCTTGACGCTCGGCGGTGACCCCCTACTACGCCCGCAACTGTCTTTCTCACCGGTATGGGGGCTCGGCAACCGTCCCTCGCTCGGTTTGGACTTTTTCAAGCTCATCAACCTATGTACGAGGCGACATCCACCAGCCACGCTCGCACCGTCTCTCCCTGAGAATATGTGCTGGAGCTCGGCGTCGGCCCCAAGCAAGGCGGGTACCTTCTACAAGGCACCGCAACCTTGACGCTCAGCGGCGACCCCCTGCTACGCCCACAACTCTCTTTCTCACCGGTATGGGGGTTCGGCAACCGTCCCTCGCTCGGTTTGGGCTTCTTCAAACTCATCAACCTATGTACGAGGCGACATCTGCTAGCCACGCCCGCACCGTCTCTCCCTAAGAACATGTGCTGGAGCTCGGCGTCAGCCCCGAGCAAGGCGGGTACCTTCTACAAGGCACCGCGACCTTGACGCTCGGCGGCAACCCTTTGCTACGCCCGCAATTGTCTTTCTCACCGGTATGGGAGCTTGGCATCCGTCCCTTGCTCGGTTTGGGCTTCTTCAAGCTCATCAACCTATATACGAGGCGACATCCGCCAGCCATGCCCGCACTGTCTCTCCCTGAGAACATGTGCTGGAGCTCGGCGTCGGCCCCGAGCAAGGTGGGTGCCTTCTTCAAGGCACCGTGACCTTGACGCTCTGCGGCGACCCTCTGCTACGCCCGCAATTATCTTTCTCACCAGTATGGGGGCTCGGCATCCGTACATCGCTCGGTTTGAGCTTCTTCAAGCTCATCAACCTATGTACAAAGCGACATCCGCCAGCCACGCCCGCACCGTCTCTCCGCGAGAACATGTGCTGGAGCTCGGTGTCGGCCCCGAGCAAGGCGAGTGCCCTCTTCGAGGCACCGCGACCTTGACGTTCGGTGGCGACCCTCTGCCACACTTGAAACTGGTTCTCACAAACATAGGGGCTCGGCAAACCGGAGCAAGGCCGCAGCTTTCTTCAAAGCCGTCCGACCAGCACGCTCGGTTACGACCTACAACCATGTGTTGACAAAATTTCATTAAGGTTTAGAGCATCCGCCTTCGGCAGACGCCCCGAGCCTTGAGTCGAACTATTGACCACCCTCTCACCCGCGAACAACTCGGGATTTACGGTTTTTACAAGCCTAAACCCCGAACTATTCGAGGATGGCAGGGGGGCCATCGACCCACTGCTCTCTCTGTCCCGGAACAAACGCTCTGAGCCTTCAGGCCGTTCAGCTGACCCTTCTCTCGCCCCCGAACAACTCGGGGTTTACGGCTCTTACGAGCCCAAAACCCCGAACTGTTCGAGGACGGCAGAAGAGCCACCACTCCCCGGCTCTCTCCGAACCCCCAAACCGATCGGTCGGCCCACCGCTCACCAACGAACAACCCGAGGTCTCACGGCTCTAACGGCCTGTACCCCGAATAGTCTGAGGGTGATCGGTGAGCCTCCGATCCGGAGTATGATGAAAAATTATGTTCTCTGGGCGCCCGCCTTCCGCAGGCACCCTAATCAAGCAACTCACTGCCTGATCATCAACTAGGGGAGTGGGGATTATATAGCCCCCTGAGGCCCACATTTATTGCGTCTGGGAATTTGAAATGACAGAAGGCGAGACGTCGCCATAAATGCTCATGGAAATGCGAAACATTGCCATTAATGATGCAGTTGCGTTAGTGGCGACCCTTCGTAGCAGTCACACCGGCCACCCTCGGCAGCCGAGGCAATCGAGGTTCGGGAAAACGAATGACTATTATTATTACTCATTGCTTACAACTCAATGAATGTCGGTACAAATACAAAGAACAACTCACTCACACTCGGCCTGAAATTCAAACTCGGCGCCCCCTTCGGGGATCTTCCCACGCTCGATTGGACCGGCCCGAGAAGATACTCTAGCCACCGAGCTTCCTGCATCACCGGGCTGGGCCTCATCCAACAGAAATGTCGGAGACCGTCCCGGGGTCGAGTTACTGGCCTCTTCCACCAGACCCGAGCCTAACACCAGCTTCAGCCTGCGAACCTCCAGCTCTTTCTCGACCACGGCCTCGCAAAGGAAAGACTCTGAAGCCGACAGCCCGCTCGAATCATCCGACAGGGACCAGTCCGTCTCGATTACCCACCAGTCCCGATCGGCTATGGCCTTCTTGAGGCGCACCACCTCCAGACCAAGCTCTATAGATCTGTTCAGAAAATAATTCTTAGCAGCCGCTCGGTCCCGAGCCTGTTTTCGTTGGCTAGCCAACACTGCCTCCGAAGCCTCCTTCCCCGCTCGAGTCAGAGGAGTATCGACAGAAACGGGGTCGGCGATCCGGGTCACGTGCATCTACCAAAAGATGAAAGTAAATATCACAAAAACCACAAGTCTGGAAGGATCGGCCCAAAAAAGAATTTCATTTCTTTCAAAAGTTTGATACAAAAACCACGGTGGCCAGTCCGCTTAAGGCAATTACATCAAAAAATGAAAAAAGAAACAAAAGCTAGTCTATTCTTGAGGGGGGAATGGCACCTCTTCGTCGCCCTCGACTCCCCCCGTCTCGTCACCACCAGGGGTCGGCGGCAGGTTCGCCTGCCATCCATAGCAGAGGTGGTCCACGTTCTGCTCAGGGTAGATCTGCTTAAAGTGGGACTTGGCCTGTTCGTACGCCTCGTCCTGCACCACCATCAGAGTCTCCCCCAAGGCCGAATCCTTCTCCTGCAGTGCCTTCCTCCCCTTCTCCGCCTCGACCGCGATCTTCGCCTCAAGGTCCACCCGGTCCTGCTTGTGAATTTTACAGAGCGACTCTATCTGGGCCTCGTGGACGACCACCATGGCCCGGGCCTCTTTCAGCTCATCCGTGGCCTTGTTCAGGTCATGGAGGTACTTCTCCGCATTCCGCCCCTCAATGTATATCTCCTTTTCCAAGCACTTGTGGAAGTGCTGACCATGGAGCATCGCCTGTCCGAAGAGAGTAAAATCAGAAAAACTCCGCCAAGATTAATTGAGTAAAGTGGAGCCAAGCCGACTTACTGAGAGGTGTGCCTGAGACCACCGCATGTAGGCCTGGTCCGCCGTCTGCGCCGCTAGGGCCATCCGATCGCACTCAGTGGCGGCCTTCGAGACGAACTCGATCGCCACAGGCCGATCAAGCAGAGAATCCCCCCGCACGATCGACCAATCAGGGGCAAATGGCAGCGTACCCTGCTTGCTCACCATCTCCGCGACGGTCGGCAGAATAGGGGGAGCCCTTTTTCCGGGGCATCCACGGTCTTACCCGAACCACCCGCAGCGTCCCGAGCCGCCCTCGACGAATGGGAGGGCTGGGAGTGTTGCCTCTTGGCCCTCTTCGTCGGGGAAGGCTCCTCGGCCACCGGGGCCGACACCTGGGAGGACGCCCCAGTCTGCGCAGCCAGCTTTTGCTTCTCGGCCGCTATCCCCTCCTGCTCGGCCTTCTTCCTCTTCTCTACCCTTGCCTTCTCGACGACAGCGAGCAATATCTTCTTCGCGTCCGCCTGCTGAGTTGTCATCCCTACAAAAACACAGAGAAGAAAAGCTAACGTTAACACGAAGGCAGGAAAATGAACATATTCAGAAAGAAACATACTAGGGTCGGCAGGACTCAGTCCGGCCCGGGCGAGGTGTATCTTGGTCACTCAAGGCCACGCGATACTGTTCCCCCCGACTATCTTCTCCACCATCTTCCACTCCTTAGCGGTCAAGTCGCTCTTCCTCAGAGGCTTGTGCTTCGGTTTGACGAAGTTCCACCTGGTCGGAATTCCCCAAGACCCCTCAGTCCGAACTACAAGATACTTTTCTTTCCACCCCTTTATAGAGTCCGGATGACCGTGCATAACCTTCTTATGCAGCCTCGGCGAAAAGTAAAAAATCCCCTCCTGATCTCCGAGCGAACCAATCCTAAGAATAGCTCGGAAATACGTCAACCTCGGCTTCACTCCCTTCTCTTGACACTTCAGTATGAAGCAGACTAAATGCTTTCAGGAGTTCGGACCATACTGCATGGGACACAGCTTCGTCCAGTTCAGAACCCTCTTCACGAAAGGATGCAGAGACAGCCTCAGCCCCAAGAGGAAGGCGTCCTCGGGAAACATACAGTACCCTGGGGCCAGAGCCGTGGTGGGCTAAATATCGGGGCTAGGAATGAAGATCTCGAACTCCCGCGGAATATAGTAGGCGGCCCTGATAATGTTAAGGTATTCTGCCTTCAAAATGCTCGAGATGCTATCAGCGCGGATCTTCACCCGAGTGTCCTCGCCCGGCACTGGAGGGATCGGTTCGATGTTCTTAATGTCGTCGGGATACATCCGAATCGACCCGGGATTCTTGAAGGAGACCTGGGGAAACTCGAGACCTGATCTCCGTGCATACTCATCGGGTGAGGAAGGACCGTGTGGGATGGTCATGACTTTCTTTTTCCGATGAGGGCGAGCCTTCCGCTCGGGAGACGACATCGACAAAGGGGGAAGTGGTGGAAGATCTTCTCCGACCCCGGTCGGCCTTCCAGCCGTGCCTTGGCCAACGTCTCCTTGGGCAGCCTCCGGTTCGTCGACCTCATCCTCCCCGTCTTCCTCGTCACCCTTGGCACCCTGCTCATCTTCGTCCTCCTCCTCGACCTCGGTGCCTTCCCCTTCCTCTTCCTCATCATCCTCCTGATCCTGCTCCTCCTCGTCCTCGTCGTCCCCCTCATCCTCTTCCTCCTCGTCACCCTCATCCATGGGCTCCTTCTGTAATACCCTGATTTTTCTAATTAATGGAAAATTATTTATTTTTGCACGTAGTGTGCACGTGTAATATTTTGGCTATTATTTTCATCATGAAGAGTAAAGATATTTCAATTTGTGCTTTTAATCATTTTTTTTTCAAGCTTTATTTTTTAAATAAAAAGCCTTTTTAAAGCCCAAAGTATACTTCATTTATTTTATTGTTTGGGCCATTTATTTAAGCCCATGATTTAATCCCTTTTTCTTATTTTCTACAACTTGTAATGTGTAATTTTTTTTTAAAAAAGAAGACTTGTTATTGGTGTACAATTTGTGTTAGGGTGACTTGTGCTTGCACGTGCACTTCATGTACACGTGCATAAGCACACATTCTTGGCCGGATTGGGTAGAGAAGTGGGTTTGAGTCATGGGTAGTTATTTAGGGTGTGGGTAGTTTTTATAACTTCCTAGTGCATCCTAGCCCTTGATTCTATAACTATCTGCTAAATCCTAACCCTCCATCTCACCCAAATTGGTGTATAAATACCCCTCTCATTCATCTATTTCTTTTACACTAAGATTATATTGTAAGAGAGATATATTGTGAGAGAGTTGTGTGTGACTGTTCTTTGGAGGCCGGTTATTACTTCTGAAGATTTTCGGCAAGGAGCAAGGAGCAAGGAGCAAGGAGTGGTGCATTGCATTAAGGAACTTTTCTGGATTCGGTTATTTCGTCAATAAGGTGGGTGTTTCTCAGGACTTCTAATGTAGGAATTGTGTTATGGCAATAATGTTTGTTACCATGCTTGTAGTAAGTTTGACTATATTAGATTACTCTGTGTATGCTTATGATGAAAGTTGTGAAGGACTAAAAATGAAGTAATGACACTGCAAATAAGACCAAAATAGGTCTGTACAGTCGACTGTCTCATGTACAAGTCGACTGGTACGAGGAGAATATTTTCATAATTTTAATAATATACAAGTATGCAAAACAGAAGTGATAGTATGATTGCTAAATTCATATTCCCTCATGTTATATATGATGGAGGAGATGTGAACTGATGAAAAAGAATTAGTGATACTGGGAATAACCTGTACAGTCGACTGCTGATGTAAACAGCCGACTGAGATATTGAAGTAAATTATGAATAGTTCAGAATCTCATGAAATGAAGTATCTTTATTATGATGTTCTAGTATGCTAAATTGAGATTTAGTGTTCATTTCTGCAAGTAAATGATGAGTAAAAGAAAATGCATGTTTAACTTTCCCTTGAGGAAAGAGAACATTAGTATGTGAAATTATATGCCGTGATGTCAGTGAACAGCTAAGAACATTACATGTTTATGTAGCATGAATATATCGTAATGAGACACAATGATGCATGTGAATGGAAGAACAGATGGAAAGATAATTCCTAATTTGAAATGTGAACCTGTTCAGTCGACTCAATGCGAGTCGCAAGTCGACTGGGCTGAGAATGAAAAGGTACTGTTAAAAACCCCAGGACAGACGACTGGTGGAATGACAGTCGACTGTCACGTGAATGATATTTTGAACATAGGAAGTTGCGGAGCAGCCGACTGGCTATGTGCAGCAGTCGACCCTCCCGAGTGGTAATGAAGAACTTGAATTGGCTGAACAAGTCGACTGGACTTCTCCAAGTCGGCTGTCCAGAGTATTTTGATGTGTTAGAGAACCTTATTCTGTTTATGTTGAAGATTGTGAACCTGTGGTTGACGTTGGTAAACTCTACTTATTGCTGCATGAATTTACATGAAATGAATCATAGATTGAAATGAGAAGTAAATGAATATGAAAAGATAAGATCATGATAAAGAAAGTCTGTGAGACTAATAAATGAATTATGAGTTGAAAATGCTCAGTTGGAAATTGAAACCAAAGAGTAGCTAAGTCTCCCCCGACATTGGAAATGAAATGAAATGAAAATTTGAAAAGAAAGACCAAGGTTGGTCATGTTGAATGAATGAATAAGTCCGGTTTAGTGGAGAGGCTAACTCTAGAGCTTTGATTTTTGTTCATGATTCTAATAAACTAAGGATTAGTGCATAGTGAAGATGTGATGAAAGTGAGAGAAAAATACGAGTATGAGAACTAGGGTTTACGGTGCGGGTGTGTGAGCCACAGAATGCATGCTTGATGCGTCAAGACATGGTTTGGGCACAACTCAGAATGATCGGACTCTAGTCATGCTTGTGGGATGTTTGGTGACTGCAAGAGGATCGTGTGCCATGAAGGAGGCTGAATTGCCACAGAATGCATGCTTGATGAGTCAAGACATGGCGTGGGGTTCCCCTCTAGGTTTTCTGTATACGAGCTTGTACTCATAGATCAACTAGGATACTCACCATAGTTACAGTAGTAGATTAAGTCATGGCGAGGGATTGAACCCTACAAAGATGAAGAACGATTAAGAGGCTTGCCCTCGGACCTATGTAGTATGGGATGCATAGAATCCGAACAAGTGCGCATTAGTGTCATCTAATATGAACAATTGCATTAAGGATTAAGTGCACAATCACAACACGACATTATCAAGATTTTCCCTTCACTTTCTTTTGATATGTGAACAAGTTTGTGATCTGTTAAGAAATAAGAATCGTTATACTGTTTCTGGCATAGAGAGGATGGCCATGTATAATTATCGTCGGTTGAATAAACTGACGTGCCCACAGCGTTGTATGCAGGATCAATGGCATGAAAAAGATTAAAGAGGAACAAATGCTGAGGATTATTAAATGTTGTTATACATTTGTTTCATTGTTGTAAAATTTTACTTCCGCTGTGCAATCTAAATGTAATATTGATGTAAACTCTGATGTAAAGTGTAAAGTTTAGATTTCCTTATAAAGTTGTACTCAGAAAAGCGAAAAGATCCTGTAAAACATCTTGAATTCAGTGTATTTGGGATTCGGGGCGTTACAGAGTGGTATCAGAGCCACGCTTTCTACGCTTTCCATATTGGTAAAAATTTATAAGGAACGACACCCTAGAAGTGGACATTAGAGTGTGTGTCTGAGTTTAGATATTTAAATGTAAGTGACTTAATTTGTGTTGCTCTATGACTTATGCTTCTTCCTCCCTTCCTTCTAAGATGGCTGATCACTTCGACCCTGCTGGAGATGACGACTGGCATATCATTGAGGAAGAGTACCACCCCGGGCAAGCAGATTCTGATGAGGAGGAGTGGCCTGAATCTCGAGAGATTACCCCACCTCCGGACTCATCCGACGATTCTTCTTCTGATGAAGAAGAGGGACCAGATTTGAGTAGTACTGTGGCTTCTCTTCAGAGGCAGGTAGAGACACTGCGAGAGAGAGTCGGATTATTAGAGGCTCAGTTGGCGAAGCGGAAGGACAACTTTTCAGTTCTCAGTCACCATGTGTGGGAACTTGAGAAGAGGAAGAACCTGACAGATGTGCTGAAAGATGAGGTTGATGAACTATGGGGAGAACTTCGAGAAGCGAAGAGGAACCGTAGGAGTTAGATTGTTGTAGCTTCTATTTTCTTCCATTCTAATGTTAAGAAATGTTTTAATTCGAATGTATAAAGTTTGGGATTCAATGAAATGCAAGTTGATTTAAAGTTCTTGTCTTATACTTCGAATTTAATGGATCTTTTGCATCAGAATATGTTGAGAAGAGGAGCTAGAAATGGGGAAGGTTTGGATCTGGAGACAAAACTTGCAAGGGTCTACCAGACGCTTAATGCGGTGGCTATGAACCAAGGAAGGGGGCCGGTGAATCCAGTGCCTGAGGCGATTAAACTGGTGGAATCATTCAAGCGAATGAAACCACCTGTATTCGAGGGAAAGTCAGACCCAGATGCGGCTGACGACTGGATTCGTCAAGTGGAGACAATCTTTGAGGTGTTGGAGACCCCAGAAGGCAGCAAGGTCAAGTTGGCGACTTTGCAATTTGAGAAGGATGCGGCTGTTTGGTGGCAGTCGATGAAGAGGACCATGGGAGGTATAGTGCTTGGCTGGGAGGAATTTCTGGAAGAATTCCGTAGTCATTATTTCCCCTCCGATGTTCAAGAGAAGAAGGCTATGGAGTTTCTATCGCTACAGCAAGGCGGCATGTCAGTGAGGGAGTATGAGACTAAGTTTACTCAGCTCTCTAGGTATGCGCCTGAACTGGTGATGGATGAGGCTAAGAAGGCTCGTAAGTTCGAGCATGGGTTGAGACCGAGCTTGAGGTCCCGGATGATACCTCTTAGAATCAGGCGATTTGACAATTTGGTCAAGAGAGCGGCAGCGACGGAAGCAGATATGGAGCAGTTCCATGTTGTTCAGAACCGGAGGAACAACTGGCAGTCTGGAAAGAGGCCCGCCAATTCTGGAAGTTTCAAGGGGCAACCATCTGCACAAAGGTTCAAACCGACAGGGGCGAACGCTGTTAGTGTAGCTGGAGGACCTGGGAACCATGTGGTGAGACCTCCTGTGGTGACTTGCTACAACTGTGGCGAAACGGGACATTTCCAATCTCAATGCTCCAAGCCACGGAATAGTAATCGCAATGCACCAATGCAGCAGACTGGGAAGAGGCCGTACCAGCCAGGGCGAGTATTTGCCTTGACGGAAGCTGATGCTGATGAGGTCGATCACGTCATCACTGGTACGAGGGCTGATGTTTAGTGGTTTTTGTCATTTCTTCTTCCCGTTTATATTGTGAAACTGTTATGTAATGGTGTGTATTATGTAACAGGCAAACTTTATCTTAATGGAATGAAAGCTGTTGTGTTGTTCGATACTGGATCCTCTCATACTTTTGTGTCTCCTAGATTCGCTAAAGTGTTGGGAGTTGAACCGAAGATTTTTCCAGGCAAGATCTTGGCATTAGCTACTCCATCAGGGGAAACTTTAACCACTGATCGGTATTACGCTGATTGCGAGATTGTGATTGGAGGTCGAATCTTTGGCATTGATCTGATCGAGCTGACTATCTTGGGAGTCGATGTTATCATTGGCATTGATTGGATGTCGGTGTACAGTGCAAGCATCGAGTGTAAGACCAAGACGGTAACAGTGAAGGCTCCAGGTGGACCTGAAGTCACTTTCCATGGGAAGCAAAAGTGTTCTAAGCTGGTGGCAACTATCCGCAAGGAAGAGACTCCTGTGGAATTGCAAGGGATTCCTGTGGTTCGGGACTATCCGACTGTGTTCTTAGAAGATTTTCCTGGGTTACCCCCGCATCGTGATGTAGAGTTCAGCATCACTGTTCAACCGGAAAGTGCACCCATTTCTAAGGCACCTTATAGGATGGCTCCAGTGGAACAGGATGAGGTGAAACGGCAGATTGAGGAATTGTTGGAGAAAGGCTTTATTCAACCTAGTGCGTCACCTTGGGGAGCACCAGTGCTTTTGGTAAAGAAGAAGGATGGATCGATGAGAATGTGTATCGATTACCGGGAGCTGAATAAGGTCACTGTTCAGAATAAGTATCCTATTCCTCGAATTGATGACTTGTTCGATCGTCTACAAGGAGCAGCTGTTTTCTCCAAAATAGATCTTCGATCAGGATATCACCAGGTTCGAGTGAAAGCTGAAGATGTGCATAAAACTGCATTTAGAACTCGACATGGGCATTATGAATTCTTAGTTATGCCATTTGGAGTGACGAATGCACTCGCAATCTTCATGGATTTGATGAACAGAGTTCTGAGGTCTTTCATTGATTCTTTCGTCGTGGTATTTATCGACGATATTCTCGTGTACTCCAAGTCAGAGGAGGAGCACACCGAGCATCTGTGTAGCACCCTGAATTTCTAAATATTAAACTTAGAAAATACGTGGCACTCTCCCAGCGATCCACTTCAATGTAACAATATACATAGACCAAAAACTCAAGTCATTTTATTCCAAATCTTTATTACAATAATCTTTTACAAATGCAGCGGAAATACAAACACCTTAAAACACATTTAACTATTACAACCCTTTCTCTTTACAAAATTACCCAAGGCTCTATTATATCACTCATGAAATCCAAAGCTACCCAAGCATCCAAGCTTCCAACTCTAAGCAGCTACCTGTAACACATGAGGCTAGAGTTGAACCCTAACCCCCAAACTAAAGGGGTCAGCCATAAATGGTGTGAGTGATATAAACAACAAACATAAATGAACAATAGCATAAATTCTCAAGCAACATGTACTGAACAAAAATACATAAACTGAACATGTAATATGAAACAAGAAACGATAGGCCAGTACATGCGTGAACCAAGTCGAGAAACAATACCAACGATCAAGTATCCATCAATCAATCATTCTCAAAAATAGTACAGTTTAACTGCACTGTACAGTCGACTGTTTAACGAACCAGTCGACTGTTCTGAACTAACAGTAATTCTCACATTTCAGAATGTGTCCAACTATCAATAAATCTCAATACCACGATGTATGTCCAATCAATCGATCACCAATAATGCCATAGATCGGATACCCATATATCCATCTACAAAAACTAAAGATAATATAGATCGAATACATACCCGGTATGCAATCACTAATCGTGACTCTTACACCGACGAACATATTCATCTACAAACAAACTAAAGATAGTATAGATCGAATACATACCCGGTATGCAATCACTAATAGTGACTCTTACACCGACGAATATATTCATCTACAAACAAACTAAAGATAGTATAGATCGAATACATACCCGGTATGCAATCACTAATAGTGACTCTTACACCGACGAATATATTCATCTACAAACAAACTAAAGATAGTATAGATCGAATACATACCCGGTATGCAATCACTAATAGTGACTCTTACACCGACGAACATATTCATCTACAAACAAACTAAAGATAGTATAGATCGAATACATACCCGGTATGCAATCACTAATAGTGACTCTTACACCGACGAACATATTCATCTACAAACAAACTAAAGACTGAAGGAACACTCAAGATTATGAAAACTCATCAAATCCAGTCGACTTATGCGATAGTAAGTCGACTGCCCCGAGAACCAATATCCAAGATTATAACAAGTGCAGTAAGTCGACTCAAGAAAACCATCAGTCGACTTACCCGAGACAATTATCAACAATTCTCAAGAAACGTTCCAAGTGCTAACAGTATAAGATGACTTATAAAAACATAAGTTGACTTATCAACAATATAAGATGACTTACAAAGATCATAAGTAGACTTATCAAAACATAAGATGACTTATAAAAATCATAAGTAGACTTATCAAAAGTATAAGATGACTTATAAAGATCATAAGTAGACTTATCAAAAGTATAAGATGACTTATAAAGATCATAAGTAGACTTATCAAAAGTATAAGATGACTTATAAAGATCATAAGTAGACTTATCAAAAGTATAAGATGACTTATAAGATCATAAGTAGACTTATCAAAACATAAGTCGACTTAAAAGGGGACATAAGTCGACTTATAAGAACATAAGTCGACTTATAAAAACATAAGTCGACTTACCCGAGAGAAATTCTACGATAACTTTGAAAAATAAATTCTAAGTGTACCAGTCGACTGAGAAGGGTCTAAGTCGACTGTCCAGAACGGATTTTCGAGAAAAACTAAAGATACAGCAGCTGGGGTCGTACCAGTCGACTGAATAGTAGACCAGTCGACTGTCGGCCTACTGTTTTCATAAATTAGGTCTGAATACGAAAAACAAGTCTGGTGTTTTCTAAAGGTTCATTGTTCATGAAATGATTCTTATTCAGGTAAAATGACAATCTCGAATACTTCTTCATTGCGGATCCATTATTCAATAATTCAATAACTCAAAACTCAATTCTCTTGTTCTCAAATTCCTAAATCTTACATTAGGGTTTCCTTAATACTTAATTCTTCCACCAAAAATAACCAAGATCTGATTATATACACCAGATCCAGATGTTCATACATCCGATCAAACCATACTTGAATCTTAACATGTTTTCGATCAATAAAGAATTTGTTAAACAAGATCTACTAAACATTCGTGGATTTCTCATGCATAATACGAATAACGACTATTGCATCGATCACATACAAGATACGGATACATCAAACAAAATAGCACACCATCATACACACTAACAAAACTAAGTTCATATCACTCACCTTTAGAAGCAAGAAGAATCCACAAAAGCCTTCCTTTGCTAGATCCAAACTCCTTCTCCAATCACCAAGAAAATAATATAATGAAATCTGAGTTATGCAGCGAATGACGGCTGCAACTCTCTTTATATAGGCCGGGAATTAGGTTCTAGGGTTTCCAAATATATTTGCAAAACAATCCCTTCAAAATACAATTTTATATATATCTATCTACTCTTGGAAACTCATCCAAAATTCATTAAAATTAGGATTTAATAGAAAATATACTTCTAAATCTTAACCAATACTGTTTAAAACGTCCAGAATGCCAATTTTGCACTTTAGCCCTTAAAAATGTCAATTTTACAAAAAGGTCCTTCTTTTCTTAAAATTTGCAAATAGTACTAATTAAATTCAGAAAAATCCGGAAAAATACTACATAATTCCAAAATAATAAATAATAATTTTTCATAAAGAAATCTTAATTTTTCAAACATCTCAAAAGTCATTTGCACGTGTTTTGCACGTGTACAAAAGATAAACCTTCTAGGAAAATATCAATTAAATCCTCAAAACTCATTTAAATTCATTTTCAAATAATTAAAATAATATTTGAAAATACGGGGTTCTACAATCTGGCAGCAGTGTTGAAGAAGCTGGAAGAGCAGAAGTTGTATGCCAAGTTATCCAAGTGTAATTTCTGGAAATCTGAAGTGGCATTCCTAGGTCACATCCTTTCTAAGGAGGGAGTGGCAACTGACCCTCAGAAGATAGAGGCAGTGAGAGATTGGGCTCGGCCTACTACAGTGAAGGAAGTCAGAAGTTTTCTTGGGATGACTGGATACTAGAGGAGATTCATTCAAGGTTATGCCCAGATAGCCGTACCGCTTACTGGACTGACCAAGAAGAATGTGAGCTTCAAGTGGACTGAGCAATGTGAGGCGAGCTTTCAGGAGTTGAAAGAGAAGCTGACTACTGCACCTACTGAAGTCCCAAAGTTACCATCATCATTACCTGAATTACAGGTCGGCTTTGCCTAGAGCAGGTGTTGAGTATGATGTTTACAGCGATGCTTCACATTGTGGGCTTGGTTGTGTCTTAATGCAAGAAGGAAGAGTAATCGCCTATGGGTCTAGGCAACTACGACCACATGAGAAGAACTACCCGACTCATGATCTGGAGTTGGCTGCGATTATCTTTGCCCTGAAGCAATGGAGGCACTACGTGTACGGTGAGAAGCTGAACATGTACACGGATCACAAGAGCTTGAAGTATATATATCAGCAGAGGGATCTGAATCTGAGGCAGCGAAGATGGTTGGAAGTGCTCGAGGATATGCGACCTGAGATCAAGTATCATCCTGGGAAGGCTAATGTTGTTGCTGATACACTTATTCACAAGAGCAGCTTAGCCAGTTTGATTACAACTCAGAGGCATCTGATTGAGGAGTTGGATCGAGCAGGTATTGGGGTTGTCTTGCAAGGTTTGGGAGCATCTTTGGCTCAGTTGAGGCTTCAGCCTACCTTGAATACCAGGATCATTGCAAGTCAAGAGGTGGATGCTGATATCTTGGAGATGAAGGAGCAGGTTGGTACTGGCAGGTTGCCCGGATTTCAAACCAGGGATGGAGTGATGTGGTTCGGAGATAGGCTGTGTGTTCCAAATTAGGCGGACCTGAAAGAGAGTATTCTTCAAGAGCCACATGCTACTCTTTTGTCGGTACATCCTGGGAGTACTAGGATGTACAAAGATATCAAACAACATTTCTGGTGGTCAGGTTTGAAGCGGGATGTGGCTGAATTTGTTGCGAAGTGTGAGGTTTGTCAACAAGTCAAAGCCGAAAGTCAGAGACCCGAAGGTCTACTACAGCCGTTACCTATTCCGGAATGGAAGTGGGATAACATCAGTATGGATTTCCTTATGGGATTGCCTAAGAGTTCTAAAGGCAATGATGCGATTTGGGTTATAGTCGATCGACTAACCAAGTCCGCTCACTTTTTGGCGATGAAACTCACTGCTTCGATGGACAAGTTGGCTGAGTTGTATGTTGGCGAGATCATCCGGCTTCATGGTGTTCCGTCAATTATTGTGTCTGATCGAGATGCGCGGTTTACTTCGCATTTCTGGAGGAGTCTTCAGACAGCTTTGGGTACCAAGACAGATTTCAGCACTGCTTTTCATCCGCAAACCGATGGGCAGACCGAGAGAGTCAATCGCATTCTTGAGGATATGCTTCGGTGTTGTATACTAGACTTTGGAGGCAGTTGGAAAAGGCATTTACCCTTGGTAGAGTTTGCCTACAACAACAGTTTTCAGGCTAACATCGGGATGGCGCCGTACGAAGCTTTGTATGGCAGGAAATGCAGGACGCCTGTTTGTTGGTATGAAGTTGGGGAGCGTCAGTTGTTTGGTCCTGAGCTTGTACAGCAAACCTCTGAGAAGATTGTTCTGATCAGGAAAAGGTTGGTGGAAGCTCAGAGCAGGCAGAAAAGCTATGCAGACAATCGGAGAAGGGACCTTGAGTTTGAGGTTGGTGACTTTGTCTTTCTGAAGGTATCACCCAGTAAAGGTGTGGTTCGTTTTGGCAAAGGCAGGAAGTTAGCCCCGAGGTTTATAGGCCCGTATAAGATATTGAAAAGGATCGGAAAAACTGCTTACCGGCTTGAATTACCGGAAGAGTTGTCTCAGGTGCACAATGTCTTTCATGTGTCTATGCTGAGAGGTTACATTCCAGATCCGAGTCATCATTTACCTGAAGTGCCGGAAGGTTTGCAGTTGGATCTGAACTACATCGAGTCTCCTGTCGAGATTGTTGACCGTAGGGAGAAAGTCATGAGGAATAAGACGATACCGATGGTCAAGGTAGTCTGGAGAAACCATTTGGTTGAAGAGGCTACTTGGGAATCTGAGGAGAGGATGTTGAAGAATTATCCTGAGCTTTTTGCTTGATTGTATCTTTGTATCTTTTGTTCTTGTTGTTGTATTTTCTGTTCTCTCACTCTTGACTGTAGTTCCGGGGACGGAACTATTCTAAGGAGGGAATGTTGTAATACCCTGATTTTTCTAATTGATGGAAAATTATTTATTTTTGCACGTAGTGTGCACGTGTAATATTTTGGCTATTATTTTCATCATGAAGAGTAAAGATATTTCAAATTGTGCTTTTAATCATTTTTTTTCCAAGCTTTATTTTTTAAATAAAAAGCCTTTTTAAAGCCCAAAGTATACTTCATTTATTTTATTGTTTGGGCCATTTATTTAAGCCCATGATTTAATCCCTTTTTCTTATTTTCTACAACTTGTAATGTGTAATTTTTTTTAAAAAAAGAAGACTTGTTATTGGTGTACAATTTTTGTTAGGGTGACTTGTGCTTGCACGTGCACTTCATGTACACGTGCATAAGCACACATTCTTGGCCGGATTGGGTAGAGAAGTGGGTTTGAGTCATGGGTAGTTATTTAGGGTGTGGGTAGTTTTTACAACTCCCTAGTGCATCCTAGCCCTTGATCCTATAACTATCTACTAAATCCTAACCCTCCATCTCACCCAAATTGGTGTATAAATAACCCTCTCATTCATATATTTCTTTTACACTAAGATTATATTGTAAGAGAGATATATTGTGAGAGAGTTGTGTGTGACTGTTCTTTGGAGGCCGGTTATTACTTCTGAAGATTTTTGGCAAGGAGCAAGGAGCAAGGAGTGGTGCATTGCATTAAGGAACTTTTCTGGATTCGGTTATTTCGTTAATAAGGTGGGTGTTTCTCAGGACTTCTAATGTAGGAATTGTGTTATGGCAATAATGTTTGTTACCATGCTTGTAGTAAGTTTGACTATATTAGATTACACTGTGTATGCTTATGATGAAAGTTGTGAAGGACTAAAAATGAAGTAATGACACTGCAAATAAGACCAAAACAGGTCTGTACAGTCGACTGTCACATGTACAAGTCGACTGGTATGAGGAGAATATTTTCATAATTTTAATAATATACATGTATGCAAAACAGAAGTGATAGTATGATTGCTAAATTCATATTCCCTCATGTTATATATGATGGAGGAGATGTGAACTGATGAAAAAGAATTAGTGATACTGGGAATAACCTGTACAGTCGACTGCTGATGTAAACAGCCGACTGAGATATTGAAGTAAATTATGAATAGTTCAGAATCTCATGAAATGAAGTATCTTTATTATGATGTTCTAGTATGCTAAATTGAGATTTAGTGTTCATTTCTGCAAGTAAATGATGAGTAAAAGAAAATGCATGTTTAACTTTTCCTTGAGGAAAGAGAACATTAGTATGTGAAATTATATGTCGTGATGTCAGTGAACAGCTAAGAACATTACATGTTTATGTAGCATGAATATATCGTAATGAGACACAATGATGCATGTGAATGGAAGAACAGATGAAAAGATAATTCATAATTTGAAATGTGAACCTGTTCAGTCGACTCAATGCGAGTCGCAAGTCGACTGGGCTGAGAATGAAAAGGTACTGTTAAAAACCCCAGGACAGACGACTGGTGGAATGACAGTCGACTGTCACGTGAATGATATTTTGAACATAGGAAGTTGCGGAGCAGCCGACTGGCTATGTGCAGCAGTCGACCCTCCCGAGTGGTAATGAAGAACTTGAATTGGCTGAACAAGTCGACTGGACTTCTCCAAGTCGGCTGTCCAGAGTATTTTGATGTGTTAGAGAACTTTATTCTGTTTATGTTGAAGATTGTGAACCTGTGGTTGACGTTGGTAAACTTACTTATTGCTGCATGAATTTACATGAAATGAATCATAAATTGAAATGAGAAGTAAATGAATATGAAAAGATAAGATCATGATAAAGAAAGTCTGTGAGACTAATAAATGAATTATGAGTTGAAAATGCTCAATTGGAAATTGTGAATTGGAAATTGAAACCAAAGAGTAGCTAAGTCTCCCCCGGCATTGGAAATGAAATGAAATGAAAATTTGAAAAGAAAGACCAAGGTTGGTCATGTTGAATGAATGAATAAGTCCGGTTTAGTGGAGAGGCTAACTCTAGAGCTTTGATTTTTGTTCATGATTCTAATAAACTAAGGATTAGTGCATAGTGAAGATGTGATGAAAGTGAGAGAAAAATACGAGTATGAGAACTAGGGTTTACGGTGCGGGTGTGTGAGCCACAGAATGCATGCTTGATGCGTCAAGACATGGTTTGGGCACAACTCAGAATGATCGGACTCTAGTCATGCTTGTGGGATGTTTGGTGACTGCAAGAGGATCGTGTGCCATGAAGGAGGCTGAATTGCCACAGAATGCATGCTTGATGAGTCAAGACATGGCGTGGGGTTCCCCTCTAGGTTTTCTGTATACGAGCTTGTACTCATAGATCAACTAGGATACTCACCATAGTTACAGTAGTAGATTAAGTCATGGCGAGGGATTGAACCCTACAAAGATGAAGAACGATTAAGAGGCTTGCCCTCGGACCTATGTAGTATGGGATGCATAGAATCCGAACAAGTGCGCATTAGTGTCATCTAATATGAACAATTGCATTAAGGATTAAGTGCACAATCACAACACGACATTATCAAGATTTTCCCTTCACTTTCTTTTGATATGTGAACAAGTTTGTGATCTGTTAAGAAATAAGAATCGTTATACTGTTTCTGGCATAGAGAGGATGGCCATGTATAATTATCGTCGGTTGAATAAACTGACGTGCCCACAGCATTGTATGCAGGATCAATGGCATGAAAAAGATTAAAGAGGAACAAATGCTGAGGATTATTAAATGTTGTTATACATTTGTTTCATTGTTGTAAAATTTTACTTCCGCTGTGCAATCTAAATGTAATATTGATGTAAACTCTGATGTAAAGTGTAAAGTTTAGATTTCCTTATAAAGTTGTACTCAGAAAAGCGAAAAGATCCTGTATAACATCTCGAATTCAGTGTATTTGGGATTCGGGGCGTTACACCTTCCCCGACCTTCTGGACCTCGATGGGGACACAACGAAGACTACGTCGCCCCCATCATCCGACCCGGGGTCGGTCAGAACTTCTTCCTTCACCTTATACTTACTAAAGGACGAGGACATCTCTTGCTCGGATTCCTCCGCGGAACGGCCTGACGAGCTAGCATCGGATCCGAACTGAGTTCGTGACATTACTAAAAAGAAAGTACTAACCTGGAGCGTAGGAAGTTACGGTCACCGGAAAATCTCCCCGACGGCAAGTAAGATTCCCACTCTTGTTAAAAATTGGAAAGTGAGTAATAAAGTGAAGATGAAGAAATGAGGGAGGGGGATGGGGTTTTAAAGAGGAAAAGTGACTCCTCGATTTTCGCAAAAAAGATCTGGCCGTTGGATCTTAACTATCAAGATCCAGCGACCACCAAGATCTGGATACGCTTTGATCTTTGCGCCCATGACGTCAGCAATAAGCATAAAATTACCCCACTACCCCTCCACTTTTTCTCTCCAAAATGACAAGTCAGAAGGGTCGACGCCCAGACAGAAGCGCGAGCCATTAATTTCTCTTCTATTTCACAGAAGGGTCGACGCTCGGATAGAAGCGCGAGCCAATAATTCCCCTTCTATTTCACAGAAGGGTAGACGCCCGGATAGAAGCGCGAGCCATTAATTCCCCTTCTATTTCACAGAAGGGTCGACGCTCGGATAGAAGCGCGAGCCATTAATTCCCCTTCTATTTCACAGAGGGCGGGTCGACGCTCGGATAGAAGCGCGAGCCATTAATTCCCCTTCTATTTCACAGAAGGGTCGACGCTCGGATAGAAGCGCGAGCCATTAATTCCCCTTCTATCTCACAGAAGGGTCGACGCTTGGATAGAAGCGCGAGCCAATAATTTCCCTTCTATTTCACAGAAGGATCGACGTCCGGACAGAAGCGCGAGCCAATAATTTTCCTTCTATCTCACAAAAGGGTCGACGCTCGGATAGAAGCGCGAGCCAATAATTTCCCTTTTATTTCACAGAAGGGTCGACGCTCAGCGCGAGCCATTAATTCCCCTTCTATTTCACAGAAGGGTCGACGCTCGGATAGAAGCGCGAGCCATTAATTCCCCTTCTATTTTACAGAAGGGTCGACGCTTGGATAGAAGCGCGAGCCATTAATTCCCCTTCTATTTCACAGAAGGGTCGACGCTCGGATAGAAGCGCGAGCCATTAATTCCCCTTCTATTTCACAGAAGAGTCGACGCTCGGATAGAAGCGCGAGCCAATAATTCCCCTTCTATTTCACAGAAGGGTCGACGCTCGGATAGAAGCGCGAGCCATTAATTTCCCTTCTATTTCACAGAAGGGTCGACGCTTAGATAGAAGCGCGAGCCATTAATTCCCCTTCTATTTCACAGAAGGGTCGACACTAGGATAGAAGCGCGAGCCAATAATTCTCCTTCTATTCCACAGAAGGGTCGACGCCCGGATAGAAGCGCGAGCCAATAATTCCCCTTCTATTTCACAGAAGGGTCTACGCTCGGATAGCACCGCGAGCCCCAACTGCCCTCCTTTGATGTAGAGGGGCTCGGAGCTCGGATAGCATCACGAGCTCCAACTGCCCTCCTTTGATTCAGAGGGGCTCGGAGCTCGGATAGCACCGCGAGCCCCAACTACCCTCCTTTGATTCAGAGGGGCTCGGAGCTCGGATAACACCACAAGCCCCAACTGTCCTCTTTTGATGTAGAAGGGCTTGGAGCTCGGATAGCATCACGAGCCCCAACTGCCCTCCTTTGATTCAGAGGGGCTCAGAGCTCGGATAGCACCTCGAGCCCCAACTACCCTCCTTTGATTCAGGGTGGCTCGGAGCTCGGATAGCACCGCGAGCCCCCAGCTAGCCACCTTTAATTCGGAGGGACTCGGAGCTCGGATAGCACCGCGAGCCCCAAACTATCCTCCTTTGTTCAGAAGGGCTTGGAGCTCGAATAGCACCACGAGCCCCATGAGCCCATCTCTGGTCACGAGGGACTCGTCTGCCGACCCCTAGTGCTCAACAAACCGAGCCCCAGAAGAAGACCTCGCCTCCTCCTCGCTCTTCCAACTAGCGAGGAGATCGTCCACCGACCTTAGGAGCTTGTCTGCCGACCCCCAAGCACTCGGTAAGCCGGCCTCCCACAAAATCGACCTCAACGTCCCCTCGCTCTTCCAACTAGCGAGGGGATCGTCCGCCGACCCCTAGTCCTCAACAAATCGAACCCCGACGGAAGGCCTCGACGTCCCCTCGCTCTTCCAACAAGCGAGGGGATCGTCTACCGACCCTTGAAGCTCGTCCGCCGACCCAAAATGGCTCGTCTGCCGACCCCCAAGCACTCTTTGAACCAATCTCCAACAAAATCGACCTCAACGTCCCCTCGCTCTTCCAACTAGCGAGGGGACCGTCTACCGACCCCAGGAGCTCGTCCACCGACCCCTAATGCTCGACAAATCAAGCCCCAACGGGAGGCCTCGACGTCCCCTCGCTCTTCCAACTAGCGAGGTGGTCGTCTGCCGACCCTTGGGGCTCGTTTGCCGACCCCCAAGCCTCGGCGAGCGTCGCTCTGGCTCTCCTACTCCTCTACACAGCCTCCCGCGCAAAATCCAAAGAGGGATCCATTCCTCCTACCCCCTGGCCTCTTCGGAAGATAGCAGATCCTACTTTCTCACCCCAACATCCACCCTGCTCTTCCTATGGAGGCGAAGAATCACTCCTACATGGCTGGTTCACCCAGCCCTACAGGAGTGTGGGGCTTGTGATATGGGTTAGGAATGACGTGGCCCATCCTGGGCCACAGGATGCGCGCACCTCCTGATTCTCCGGATCCGCCACGTTAGCGTCGGAAAACCGCCCGGACCGCTGCCACGTCAGCCCGGAAACCGTCCCGGCATCTGCCACGTCAGCCCTATACCGCCCGGTTTTCCACCGCTTCAGCCACACGGGCAACCGGGTCCAGACACGGTCCCAAACGGGTCCAGACCCGGTTGGCTTCTTCTATAAATACCAGACCCCTACTCCTTCTCCAGGTAATCAACTTTTGCCCACTCAAACCCTAGTTACTGTTACTCTCCCTTAGTGACTGACTAGATCGTCGGAGGGTCTGCCACTGGGACCAACTCCGGTGTTCCGAGACCGTCTGCAGGTACACGAGACCCTCGGATCCGAGCCTCAAAGATTCGAGCCGAGCATCAGCCTCCACCTCAATACCGCCTACCTCAGTACCATTCGTCCAGCCAAGGGTCGTCTGCATAGGTGTCTCCTCCTTCAATACAAATCGAGTAAGAACTCATGCCTGGTGCATCCACACGTTCCCCAAAAACAAACCGCATCACTTATTAATAGTGTACTTACGAAAATAACATTTTATTTGATTATTATTATTATTATTTTGATTTCTTTGATCTGATTATTATTTTTATTTTTCTAAAACGAAGCTTTCAATACTAGACTTGGTACTTAATTAGGGTGGGAGAGATTGAGACTGTAAGTTAGAAAGCATAAATGACTTACATTTTGAAACCCAAAAAAAAATTAAAAAAAATAAACCACTTACATTTTGGAACAAGAGGAATATTAGATATATTTGTACGCAGTTTGCACGTAGTGTTTTTAGCATTTTGCTTTTCATATCTCAAGTCATATGTAAAGTAAATGCACACACTCAAAGGAGGTTTGCTTTGCACAACTCTTTAACTTATCTCTACTGTTTGAATGGAAGAGTTGGAGTTTATAACAAACAAATCCTAACTTTGTAATATATAAATACCTATAACATACATACATCCAAATTATATCTAACAAATATAAATGTTCACCGCACGTATAGCCCGAATCAAAATATTTAAATATAAATTATTTTTTTCTTATTTGATATATATTCATTTAATTTGATGACCTTATTTTTTTAGACGTGCATCGCACATATATTATAATAGTAATAAATAATAGTAAAGAGGGCGTGCTCATGGTTTGCTTGTAGTGCTTTTACCATTTTGCTTTACATTAATATCAGTCATATGTATCGCGAATGAACATTGGCAAAGAAGGTTTCCTTTGTTCAACTCTTCCACTTGCACTTATTAAGTTCTTATTAATGAAATAAGTTTAAACTTATTAAGTTCTTATTAATGAAATAAGTTTAAACAGAGTGACGTTATTCCACCATTTCCTTCCAAAGAAAAATAATCTTTTGCTTCCAGAATAATAAAGATGTTGTCATCAAAATTAATAATTCAATTAATGTCAAGAATCATGTGTATTACACATGCACAAACATCAAAAAGGTTTGAATCATGCATGCCATGTGTGTTACAAAAGCACGACATACATGGACATACATGACAAAGGTCTGCTTTAAGCAACCCTTTTATTATCAAGGTAAAGATGTAGTAATCAAGACACAAAAGATTGCCAAATAGTAACCAGAAAGCATTACTAGTGAAATACGGAATTCCCTCTAATAAGCAGCACTACTATTACAGGGGTGTATTGGATTTAGATTTCAAAAAATTTTAAAAGAATCGAGAATCCCAGTATTTAAGGGATTTATGAGGAATTCACCTAAAACTTTGACTGAGATTTATAAGGATTTTAAAATAGTTTGACGAAATTCTTATTATGAATTTGATGAAATTCGAAAGAATTCGATGACAATAGAATTTATAATTAGTTCATTTCCTACACAAGATTGTCATTCTCATAAGAGTAGTACGAATAAACATCAAGGCACCTCGCAAGTCATAAAAATGTCATTCTCGTAAGATTTTTCTGAAGTACTAGAAGGACACCCACATAAACAAAAGTAACAGCAAAAAAGAAAGAGCCCTACATGAGAGAGCTGTTGATGAGTCCATCAACTCAATACTCGCTATTTTAACATTCTGAAATAGCATAAAATAATAATAACTAATAATACACTGTAACCAAAGTCATGGAGCAAAAGATCTATAAGGAGCACCAACTCTCCCGTTAGGCATCATAACTCTACCACATCTCCTCATCAACTTAGTACTCGTTACTCTACCACATCTCCTCATTAACTTAGTACTCGTTGTTTCTGCACCATATGTCTTCTAGTTAATAGTTTCACTATATAGGCCACACCATACAAACCATGGAACGTTATCCACTTCGTCCTGTACCTGCAACCAGAAACCAATTTATGCCATAGCAATCTTGAGAATATTTTTGAATCAACTCCGTCGCGTTGATTTTGATTGAAATTGATTCCATTGTCTTTCAGGAGGCGGATTGAGGCCTCTGCGTGGAGATCGGTGGTTGGGTTGAATTAGGGTTTGGGTTGAATTAGGCCTCTGCATGGGGATCGGAGGTCGAGAGGTAGAAGAGAGGAGGAACAAGACGATGGCGAGAGAAGGGGATTGGGGTTTGGGTTTATTTGGGAATAATTTGGGGCATATGTACAGGAAACAAAACCATACTCACAAATGGCTTAAAAAGTTTCTACAGAGAAGGTGAGAATTGCAAAGGTTTTGGTATTTATACCTCAGATCCTAGATTCCATCTAAATTCTCCAAATTCTCAATTCTACCAAAAACAATAACTTTTTGAATACACTGAGAATTTAATGGGGTCATTTAAAATCTCAATTGAATACACCAAGAATTAAATAGAATTACTTAAAGTCTCAATTGAATACCCTGTGACTTTTATAAACTCCTTTAAAATCCTAATAGAATACACTAGGATTTTCATATTCTTTTAAATTCTTTTCAAAATCCAATCCAATACACCCCCTGAAAAAGATTACCAAATAACTCTGCACAAAAAAGTTGCTACGCTTTTGATGCAATCAGAAAAGACTTACAAAGATGCAATCAGAAAAGACTTACAAAGATGTCGAGCGGAACTTATTGCAACTTTGATGAAGTCCTTCTCATTAATATTTATTCTAAAATTGAGGCTACACAGCCAGAAGGGGCATGCCACTCAACTTGCACACAAGCAAAGCTTATAAAGTAGTTAAAGTTTCCCACTCCATAACAGTAATAAACTTATCTATAAATAGACACGATCATATATAGCCAAATATATAAAGGACTGAAATTAACTATATATATGATTTTTAACCGGTGTTCTGCATGCCTGCAGCTATTCCCTTCATGGTGAGGATCAATGTGTCTTCCAAGCCAGGGGCGTACTCGCTGGTGGGGTTCAGCTTCACCAATTCTGCCGCTGGTTTGCTCGAATCCATGACTTCCTTTGACAAGTGGGGTCTCAACTTTACGTGGTAATCAGGGTCTCTTATTCGCTTCAGAGTGAAGGCTTGGCACACATTGAGAGTTGTTATGTAGGAATCACGGAGTTTCAATCTCTGTCTCAAGTATGGATCTCCTTCGAGAACGTCTTTGTGACCAGCAACCTACCAATGAAAATAAATAAATAAATAATTATATCAATAGAATAAAATAAAATAAAATTTTCACGCTCATTTGAACAGTAAATGTTGAAAATTTTGACCGTGGCATCACAATAAATATTAACAATGGTTGCAATGCAAGGCTTTCAACAATATGAATATAGGCAAACCGTTTATTTGAAAGCATGTTTTAACTAACAACAAAGAAGGTTGAATGTCACTCCTTATTGTTCTGCCATGAAGGATAATACAATCCTCAAAGTACCTACAAGTATGTTTCATCATATGCAGGTTCTCCTTTCAAGGAAGTGTCATAACCATCATTTGAGGTTTCTGTCAATATTCATATGTATTGATTGTACTGAGTTGTTTATGTATCGACTGTACTCAGTTGTTTTTGAAGAGCAACCGTTACTTAGAACAATGCTTGATGTAAAGGAGAGAGACTAACCTTTAAACTTTGATTTGAACACTAATGAGGCACTATGAACAACAAGCAAATGTGAACGTAGTGCACATGGAAAACCTAAACGTTAAACATATGGAGATGGATGCTACGACCTGACTCCGAGAGTGGTTTGTGCAGAAAGTAGTATGGAAGTAATTAGAGGCAATAGATTATAAGATTTAATATATCTCATTTTATTCTTACAAATAAATCCAACTTCTTTTACTGATATATATTTCTGACTTAAATTATGAATTGTCAGAACTGAAACTACAAGAAAATGTGCCATTTTTATTGAATCCAAAATTGACAGGCATGGGCCAAAAACAAACTGAAGCTGCTTCTCAACCAAGGTCAAAACTACAATGTTCAACCACCACAATCCAGGTAATTCAAACTTAACCATTTTTTATTGCTTTCTTTAATATTTGTAATTCTAATAAAAGATAGTTTTTCAACCTGAGCACATTGATCCAATGGTTTCTTTAGACTCAAATCCTATACAGCTTAAAATCTCATCCGCTAAAATGCCAAAAAACATTTGTGCAAAAAATTACCTGTAGAAGAAGGTTCTTTGTTTCTTGATAGTTAGCTCTCAATCTCTCCCCAAATGGCCATAGATCAGGAGACACCAGCAGTTTGTCATAAAGAGTAGCAATGCCCGGGTCTCCCTTTGCAAAAACCATCTCAATCAGGTCAATGGTGACCCTGAAGAATGGCCACTCATTGTACATCTCTCGCAAGGTTTGGAGACTATTGGCATTCTTCTCCATTACATGCTTGAAAGCTGAACCAAATCCAAGCCACACAGGAAGGTGAAACCTTGTCTGGGTCCACGCAAAGATCCATGGAATTGCACGTAATGACTCTATGCCTCCACTGGGCTTCCGTTTCGATGGCCTGCTTCCAATGTTCATTCTACCATATTCTGTCTCAGGTGTTGCCTACAAAATACAAGGTTTTCTTTACCATAATGATTTGCACTTCACCAAAAACATTAACAATAAACAGACAGAGTATTAGATGAGGTGAAAAGCTAATCACTATATACAGTTGATGCCTAATAATTTAGATTCCTCTAAAGCTTGTGTATATGTTCATGCAAACTTTTTTCACCTTCCATGTCTGTGATGATTGAGATTGTATTTATTAAAAGAAATATTATAGAGTGGTGAGAACAATTTATTTTCTTTGATCCCTAAAACTACGTTATTGTTATTAGGTCTCCACTAACAAGGTGATTATCATTAGATCTCTCAGCAATTGCTAGTAGGTCCTCCAACTGGCTGCCTTCATTTCAAATAGATCACCCAGTCCAATGGGTTCTCCATCTAAGGTACCGGTTCGAGAGTTGGAAATAAAAGGGAGAAGCATTTAACAGGAAATATATGATTTCTTATTAAAACTAAAAGGATTAAAGTAACTAACACATACTAACTAATGGACTTATTTTTTTATTGTAACTAACGGACTTGTTAAAATTGATTGTACAAATTAAGGGACCTAATAGCTAAAAACCCTAAATATATAAATATCATAGCAGATTGATTACTGACCAGGCGGAAGTACTCAACAAAACGTGGTTCCTGAAAGACTAAAGATCGGTATTCCTTAGTGGAGATGACAGCCATCTCATCAAGCAAAGCACGCCATTCAGGCTTAGGAGAAATGGGTGGGTGCATCCCGTGTTCAAGAGTAGCAGCAGTGAAACGTTGGAGCGTCCTGAAACACAAATGCTCCTCCCCAAAAGACTGTTCAATAACTTCACCTTGAACTGTAACTCTGAGTGATCCATGAATCGTGTCTGGTGGCTGAGATAATATAGCAAGGTGAGTGGGCCCACCTCCTCTCCCAACAGTCCCTCCTCGCCCATGGAACATTGTTAATTTTACTCCAAATTTCTTGGAAACCTTTACCAGTTCCTCTTGAGCTTTATACAGCTGCCACGCTGCTGAAAGCCTTCCAGCATCCTTTCCAGAGTCGGAGTAGCCAAGCATAACTTCTTGCTTCCCATTGATCCTGTTCTTGTACCAGTCAATAGAAAAGAGTCTTGCTACAGCTGCAGGGGCTACCTCAAGATCCCCAAGCTTCTCAAAAAGCGGAACAACTCTAAGTGGTTTCGTCACATGGCACTCTCGCTGCAACAACTCAACAGCAAGGACATCAGATGGAGCAGTTGCCATTGAAATGATATATGCCCCAAAACAGTCAGAAGGAAGATCTGCAAGGACGTGAAATGTTTCCAAAACATCATCAATTTCTTCAGTCGTGGGGAGATCGGGACCAAATAGAGGTCGTTTTCCACTTAGTTCAGATAATAACCATTCTTGACGACGCTCCTCAGACCATTCACGGTAAGATCCAATTTCTAGATGTTTTGTGATCGCATCCATAACATCAGTGTGTCTATCAGACTCTTGCCTGATATCAAGTTTCACAAGACACAGACCGAAGGTTGATACTTGGCGCAAAAAGTCAAGAAGGCTTCCATCCGCTATTGCTCTATCACCACAAGCGCAGAGAGATCTGTAACAGAGCTCAAGCGGTTCCAGGAACTGCAAAAAAAGGCAAAATATCAACAACTGAATTTGTGTCATAATATATCTACCAACAAGTACTCCTACAGTTGAGAAAAAGAAACCTGCTCAACATCGGTGAAAGTTGACTCCTCAGGAATGTCAGAATACCCATTTGTCAATAAATGGCGAGCCCTCTCCCGAGTATGATATAGTTTATCTCTCACATCAGCAAGTATAACACGGTAAGGTTCATTTGCAGGAATTTGCTTCCAGAACTCTGTGTCAGAAGAATTCCAGCCAACAATTAGACTTCCAATTGATAAACATGCAAATAAGATAATTAAAAGTGGATTTATGTGTTGAAGGTTATCTACTGTTAAAACAGAAAGTAGTGCTTAATGAAGTTTAAATCATGTTCTTTGATAGATTCTTAACAAAAGTCAAATGCTTTAATAATTTAGTGGTAGAAAGTAAATTTGATTTTGGAGTCAACCAAGTAGTATCCACCTTTTTGGTCGGTTCAGATTTGTGAATTATCTAGTTGAGTGTTTGATGAAGGTGGAACAAATTCAAAATAGTATCGATAGAATGTTAGATAAATCATATACATGAGACTCTTGTGACAGAAAAGACAGTAAAGAAATAATTTGCTGGCAGATAGTTATAACTATTGGAAAACACTGAGCCAGATCGATAGCTTGAAGGGAAGGAAATACTACTTGTGCAGGGATTTGAAAAAATAGTACTTCGAACCCAAGGCTGCAATTATACGCTGTACACATGAAAGCATTGAATCCACTTGGGAATATGAAATTCCCAATCACTTTCCCGTGTTTCTCATAAATGCATTACATTTTTGTTGGATAGTACCATAAATTATAGCACTTCTTATTCTACCTCTCCTCAAAATCAATCTGAAACACTAATATTTAATGTAACATACTACTTTTATTGGATAATAAAATTTCATATAAAACTGGATAGCCGCAGCAGCATTAATGAGACATGGCATGCAGGCAGTTTGGGTAACACACTAACAGCAAATATATACCTAGCTATAAAAAATAGTCAAAGGTTCTTATAAGTAATTTAGCGCAAGTAACAGTTTCAACAGGACTGGACAAGTCCCCTAATGTGCACCTCAATCAATATCCAGTAAACCTCTAATCAATATATAAAGAGCATTAGGTTATTTGCATTTCCATTTGCTATTGGGTTTTTTGTATTATGGACTCTTGTTTCCTTATTTCTCATTAATGAAATATGGTGGCAATTGTCATATTTAAGTCTGTATATATAGGAAGCCCATCGGGTGATTACTGTTCTCATGATAAGCTTCATGTGAGAACTCTAGCAGAAACATCCCTATGGATGATCCAAAGGGTTCACATTCATTAACATGATTGGATTAGTCTAAGGAAGTAAAATCAAGTAATTTGAAATTCTCCTTGCTTGCAAAGAAGATAAGTATAATAAATACCTATATAATGTTTTGCATCCTTCCTGGAAGAGCGATGTAATATGTCTGCTCGGAGCTTAAGCTCATCACTACAGCGCCACATTGAAAGCTGTAAAAAAACAAAGATCCCTGTACATGTAAATTGTATAACAACTACATACTAGGCAACGATACTAAACAAAATTATAGATAATTACAGCTGAAACTTTTTATACCTCAAACATTAGATCCTCAATCTGGGAAAAGTACATGTTTGCAGCCATCATTCTAGCTAACAAGCATACATCCCTTGTAACCTCTGGAGTCACTCTAGGATTTCCTAAATTACATAATACAGCAGCATTAGACTATTATCAATTATGGATTTACAACATCAAGCTTCTGGTTCTTGTCCATACAGCTGGCATATTAAATCAACATAAACTAAGCATGAAACCAACGCCAGGATACAAAGGCGACCAACTTAACAAACAAACAATTGGAAGGCACAAAATGACATAATTAAATGACTACACTGACCATACAAAAAAAATATCAATCTAATACATCACAAAACATGGATTCTTTATAGCTTACAACTTCACAATTCATGGAGAAATATCTTACCATCACGGTCACCCCCCATCCATGAAGAGAATTGAATAAGAGGAGCATTGTATGGAACACGCTCGTTGATCCCAATGTTTTTCAGCGCTGTATCAACACGTCGTAAGAACTTGGGAACACCCTTCCATATAGTTTCATGGAAGTAACTCATTCCAGCCCTCATTTCGTCTTGTGGTGTGGGAGGAGTTCTTCTGATTTCATCTGTTCTAAAGGCAGCTTGAATCTGCAAAATTAACAGTAACATTGGTTTTCATATAATTTATTTTTATAAAAATCCAGTGAAGGAAATACGACTAATTGCTTTTGCAAATTGATTGAATGCTGTCTGAATGAATAACTCAAGTTACTTACATGAATGCAGTACTTCTATAAAAACGAGAAATAGTGATGATGCAAGACAAATGCAAGTAGTCATAGGTAGAGAAAAAGATAATTGGTAGCCTCAGACCACCCTTTGTGTTCAAACACCACTGAATAAGGAAATTATGGTCTCACACCATTCAACAATAAAACTATGCGTATATCGGATCAATATGTGCATTTTCGACTTTGGATCCATGCTCCAGTCCTCCCTTGCCCAACTCGTCTCCTAGCCAACTGGCAATTCCTCTCGTCTATGTAGAGTCATTGTAAAAGATAAACTACTCTATTTTGTTTGGTTTACATAAAAAGGGAAAATAATAATTAATGACGGAAATTGTAGTTTAAAATTTATACTATGTGTACATGAGAATCTTGTAGCCTCCCTCCTTGATTCATCTATGGATACTATTTAAAGAATGAGAAATTCAGAGATGTCATTTACTTCAGAGAAAATATTAAATTAGGGATCAAAAATCAAATTGCTCATTCGGGCTCAACACTTATTGGTTAAGAGTTTTTCCATATCCACATGTGAAATCTTTGCTACTTCCATATTCCCACCCGAAATCTATATATATTTCCATGTCACCACCTCAAATTAATCTGGTGATTCCAAAAACATACATGATGTTTTAAAAGGCTGTTTTGGCCCTTTTGTTTTCATTTTCATTCTCTAGTTCTCCATCAAACCAAAGAGAACCCTAGCAACCATTTTCAGTTTCTTTGAATCTCTTGCAAACGGATATCTAAATAACCATTAAACTTCAATTTTCCACATTCTTCCCAGGAAAAAATCTTGGGTACTTATTTCCTTCAAATCTTTTATGGTCATGGAACTTTGAAGGTTAAGAAGCTAGGCTATGGTATTTATAAACGAGGAGGGAACATTCATTGAAGAGGAGATGGAGAAGATGAGTTGTGTTATGATTCTATTGCAGAGAGATGAGACATTAATGGAGGAATTTAGGGGTAGACAACTATTACCCGAACCGACCAATCCGAACCAATCCAACCCGAACCGACCGGTTTTTAACCGAACCAATTGGGGGTTTGGTTTGGCCCGGTTCTTGATCTTCAATAACCAACTGGACCGGTTTGTTGGATGGGACTTTCAAATAACCGATTAAACCGAACCGACCATACCTCTATGCATTAGTCCATAAAAAATCTAGTTCTCATTTAATTTCTTGAATATACAAACAATCACTTCTCATTTTCTTGGAGATACAAACAATCTCCTTTAATTTCTTTAATACAAACCGAGCAGTTGTTCTACCTATGTTTGGATTCTCCATAATCCTGTGTTATGTTGTTTAGAAATGCTTGATTTACAGTGTGGCCCAGCTTAATAGAATTATGAAGTTGATGTAAAATTTAGTAGTTACTTTAATCAAGTCAATCAAAAACTGTTTCTAAATCTTTTTTATTGTAGCTAAAATTCAATTAGCTATGGTTATTGATGTTCCTTTTATGATAATAAACTAAGATTACAGAAGTATGCAGGTGAAAAGCAGTGTATCTTACCTATTTAAATGTCATCATCTCAAACAATCAGTGTTATTCATTAGCAACTTGTGGTTTAATGAATCTTCATTTTAAATTTATTTCTGAATAACAAATAAGAGATTTTTTCTTAAGTTGGATTAAAGTTGATCTTTTAAATTTCAACGAAATTGTGAATGATGTTGAAGGTGGAAAGTAGCACGCCCAGTTCAATCCAAACTGATCCAATTAAGGCTCGGATTGGTTGCGGATGAGAAAATTAAAAAACAGATCTTCTTTGGATCGGTGGTGGATAGTCGGTCTATATTAGGTCGGATAGCGACCGATGCCCACCTCTAGCGGAATTGAAGACACGAGTCTAGAAATTGAAGGAAATGATAGAAGGGAAAATAAGAGATTTAAATGAAGAAGATAGTTGGGTTAGGGTTAGTCTGGGAATTAAAACATACTCGTACTGGGTTTGGATCCAATAAGGAGAGTATTCAAAGTATATTCCTCATAATTAATAGAAAAATTAATAAGAGGATATTCTTAGAATGACTACAAGGACTTTAGGTGGCAATATGGTAAAATGAATAATTCAGGTGGGAATATACAAATAACAAAGATTTAGCGTGTGGATATGGAAAACCCCTTTTGGTTATTACTTACGGAAAAGGTTTTAAGAATACCCCCACCCCCACAGAACCACAGCCTAAAAGGCATAAGCCTACTGCCTGCAGCTCCTGTGTGCCCCTGCATCCATCTGACCTAGTTTGATTCAAGATGAAGGAAAACAGTGATCTTAAGGAATTGTTGTAACTGGATGGACGAAGAGTTAGGTTTCTTTTCCTCGCGATAATAGCAGTTAAGAAGAAAACAGTAAAAAGAAATTCATAAAATAATTTTATAAAGTAAAACACATAAAGATATATTTTTATTAAGCTGATGAAACTTGATGTTTATACCTAAGATTCAGTCTATTAAACTTACGCAAAAGAAATATACATATATTTCCAAATACATACAGATCACACCATTACCTCTCTTTGGAGAGCCTCATCAAGCTCCTGCTTATCATCAGGGGTAATATCCTTGGTATACAACTGTGCTAAGCAATTCCTTATCCTGAATGACAACCAAGTTGGAAGAGTGTGAGTATCGAATACATCATTTTACAACAATTATTAATTAAAAGTAACAAAATACTTAATATATTGCTACAAAGTCAACTGAATATATTGAGTATAGATGTTCATGCTCCATTTAAATTCTCAAGTGACAGGCACTTTGTGGGTTGTCATTGACAATGTCACACTGTCTCAGCAGTGAAATCCTTATCAAAAGAAAGTTCCATGACAACGGCACAAGTATGAGTTGTGATGTGCCACTAGGAACCATCGAGTATTTGTAGAGCGGGGTCCCAGGGCCAACACTATCAGGGGGTTGTGTGAAATATCTATCAATTTACTTCCAAGCCTGATTCCATCACAGAGATGTGTATTCATGGAAGACAATGACACAAGAAAAAGACCAAAAAGTCACTTCTAGGGATATCATGCCACCTTAGATATGTATAAAATATAATTTATCATCATCAAGGAATGGATGATCAGAACCTGTGCAGTGCAAACATTCCCAGGACATTCGTTTAATACTCACCATGTTTCCTTATTTTTCTAATATCTGAATGAAGTATGCCCGTCTCTTATTCAAAGTCATGAACTGTATGATAAGTTAACTTATGACATACTTATAAACAATATATGCTATCGTGTAAACAATATATGTTATAATATTAACCCATGTGTATACACATATATTCTTGTGTATACACATATATTTGAACATTATAAAATTTTCCCATCCTTGATCAAATGCATGTTTGCATATAATTAGATGTTATGCCATATATCCCATGTCCTACTTTTTAAGAAATTGACACGTGGTCATGTCATGATTGTGTCCTATGTCCTGTGTCCATGCTTTTTTGTTCGAAATATATACTCCAAAATTATCAAATTTGTTTATCTGGGTGTGTAATGGAATAAGTAACTCCAAAATATGCAAGGGCTTCTTTCAGAGATAAAATATATTAGGAGGTGGTCCTAGAGGATCTTAAGACTCTACATTAGGTGCGTTGACATCTGAGTAGTGAGTTTTATACCCTCACGATGTGAAGGGTGCCTTTCCATAAGCTTTTATGTAGAGAGAACTTCTGACCTGTTATTAAAAATAAACCACGCATATGTAGTTTGTAGGGCATTTGATAAGCTTTCATGTGGAGAGAACATTTGACTTATTAGAAAAAGAAACCATGTATATGTTGTTTGTAAGGCAGGTTATGTAGGCTTCATTTTTGACAACATCCTCAACAAAAGGAAGCAGCCCTTTCTTTGGTTTATATACACCTATGCATAGGTTAGGTGTGTGCATATAGTTATGAACTTATGATGCTCTATAGAGCACACAATAATATATATTATTCCAACCTAAGCTTGACATACACAGTAAACAGTTTAGCTGTGGACCCAAGTTATAGTTCCCAAATTGCAGTTGAGAATAACAATCAATAACTGGGAGTTATCTAATCAGTTCATGACACATATTCACAAACGTAGCAAGCAACAAGACAAGCTGGTATTTCCCTATGAATGGATAGATATTTTCACCTTCCATGCTTCTGAAGCAATGACCTCCTCACAGACTGAGTTGGATGTGCAGTAAGGACCAAATCAATCGTCTGGTTCTTCAAAGCGTCAAAAACCTCTTCCGGAGACTTTTTCATCTGCCCAACAAGCTTCCTGAATGTCTCCTCAATGTCCGATTCAGTAGTCGCAGATGCCTCATCGGCAAAATCCCCCTTCTTCTTCAACTTAATCCTCCTCCTGTAAGCAATCTGAACCTCCTCTGCCAAGTTGGCCAGGTTGAGCATGTGCGAAAAGGAGCTCGCAACAACAATGGAATCCCCGGGATCCAAACTTGTCAACACATTCCCCAGTTCATCTAGCTTCTTCGGATCACGCTTCCCCTCGTACTCCGCAGATAGTTCATAGCAATCTTGAACCTAACAACACCATAAATAAGTTCTTATTAATTGTTTTTTTCCGTCTAAATCCTTGAGATAGGAAGTTGAAAAGATTTTTTTTTTTAAACATTTTCTTTTAAACATGTTAGCACAACAATTCTTGTCACCACAACATATATTCATTGAGCCGAAATGTTCACTATCGCTCCTTAGGTTTGTCATCTCATTCCATCACCTCGTCAGTTAACGAATTGTTGTCGCCAAATTACCCAAAAAAGTGAACAAATTTATATTAAAAAACACAGTATAGGATACCCTCTAAAAAATGGAATAGGAAAAAAAAAAAAATCTTTCAATCTCTACCTCTACTCATTTTTCTTTCACATCATAATACGCCTACAATATTTTCAATGTTTGGCTATACCTTCCTCACAAGGGCAAAATAGTCACAAAAAAATTGTCATTTCTTACTGCAAAAGACTAAAGTGCTTCCAACATCCAATTAAATCGCCACAATCAAAATGTCAGATGAGAACAAAAATCATTCCCCCAAAAAAAAAAATTATACCGTTTCGCGAATATCTTCACCGTGTAAATCCTGCAGAATATCCAAAAACCGATCCAAAAGCAGCGCATCATACTCGACCAACCTGTCATCCTCCGAAACTTTCCCAGGCGCCAAAATCCTCAGCTGCGCGTCAATCGACGCCATCTTCTCAACCCTCGTCGTCATCGCTTCTCCTCTTCCTCAAAGCTCGCTCCTGTATATAAGTCCCGAAAGACAGACAGAGAAATTAATGGTAGGGCACGAGAAGCCCGAAAAGGCCCAACCTTTCCCGCCCTTTTGAGTGGCGAGGGGGCAGCTTTTGATCTGGAAAGCAAAAAAGATTGGAACTTGGCCACACAAAAATTTTGAGATTGGAAGAAAACCCTAGAAATTTTGGGATAAGAAAAGGAAGGGGGAGGAGTGAGAAGAAGTCCGTGAAGAACAAAAAAATGCAGAGAGAGAGAAAGGAGGTGGGAGTTACAGGTGGTTTGGTTTGGTTTCGTTTGGTTATTGATGGGGGTGCTATTTATAGATAGTTAGAGCATCTGTAGTCAGTGGGCTAAATACCTAAATTTTGATAAAATTTGGAATAAGAGAGCTGTAGTCGTCGTCCAAATACTCAAAATTTGGGTGTACGATGAATAGTAGTTTGCCAAATATAGCAGGCGATTTGGCAAAAGCCAAAATATAGCATTCGGAAAATTTTCTTTCGTCCCTTAAAAATGACGATGGATAATATCCCGTCGGTTTAAAAATGACGATTAATAAAGTCTCGTCCGTTATTAAAAAAATTAAAAAAAAAATCTCAAAAGGGTCGGACGGTGGATTATACACCGTCCCAACAATTTTGAGTAAGACAAAATTGCTGGGCCGGTGTCTAATCCACCGTCCCAGGCCTTCTTCCTTTTTTTTTGTTCTTTTTTTTGTCTTTTAGTGCTCAGGAAAAAAAAAAAATTTTAAAATTTGCGACGAGAGATAATCGATCGTCCGGCCATATTTTAGCTTTCAACGACTGCAGCGCGCAGCCATATTTTCTATTTCCAAAAGCCAAATACCCAAAAAATAGCTTAGAACGACTACAGATGCTCTTACCGAGTGATTATTAGTTAATTAATTAAGTAACTAGTATATCACCTATGCAAATTGCACAAACTTTATCAAAAGATAAATTAAAATATTAATAACATTTTTTAAAAAATTCGGCAGAATCTTCCCATATCTACAACTTTTTTACTGTATAATTATAATCCAACATATTAATATTCAATAATTATGTAGTAAAGCTTTGCACATAAAACAAATAATTCAAACACAAATATTTAATGATAATAAGGCACATTCAAACTCAATCACAATAATCTTTCATACTTAAATCACAATTATATATACAACAGATGGCTTATATAAGTTGTTCGCAATAATAAAAGAGTCTAATCCAAACAGTTAAAATACAAAATTTATTTTCTAAACAACTATTATTTATAGTTGTGTAAATACAAAACAAAAACAAAAACGTGTACTAATTTCAACAATGTAGTATCAAAATATTTTAGTAATTTCAACACGGAATCACATTACCGAGCGACGGAATTCTCCACACATGAACATCATATGTCGGCCTACATTAAAAAAAATTATGAAATGAAAATTTAGTTAGGTGCATCACATTAAAAAATAATTATTTATATAGCGGAATGAACCAATGCGAATTAATATAAGACGATACATAAAAGAAAAAAGAAAAAAGAGTAAATAAGGCTTTGATAAACTCTACTAAGATGACATTATGAGATTCTTAAAATATAAAAACATTGCGTGCCAATAAATATTATTTTAATCATTTGAATATTATTAGATTGTTGATGACATTTACCTTTCAATTGATTATCACGGAGTTACACACTTCTTGAAGAACTTCTTCATGGGCGGATTGAAGGGAGGGCTGTGGTATGCTACAGCCCCCCCCCCCCCCCCCCCCCCCCACCCATTTGGTATTTGTTTGTAAACATTTTTTTTGGGTATATTAGTGTGGAATATATATATATGCTTTAGCCCCCTCCCCCCCCCCCCCCCCCCCCCCCCCCCCCCCAACATTTGGTATTTGTTTGTAAACATTTTTTTTGGGTATATTAGTGTGGAATATATATATATGCTTTAGCCCCCCCCCCACCCAAAAAAAAAAAATTTTTAAAGCCCACCCCATATATATTTGAGCCTTCTATTTATTTTTTTGGGCCCAAGCTCAACTCTATTCTATCTAGTATCTATAACAATTTTACTTCTCTAGTATTTATAACAACTTTATATATATTTTGCATGTTACCTTGTGCGATTTTTTTTTCCAGCCCCCCTCACTTTTCAATTCTGGATCCGCCCCTGAACTTCTTGATATACCACATTACGTGTACGATCATTTGTTTGGTTTGGTTTGGTTTGGTTATTGATGGGGGTGCTATTTATAGATAGTTACCGAGTGATTATTAGTTAATTAATTAAGTAATTTGGGTTGGGACTTGGGAGTATCTAATTATGTTGTTTATTTATATTTTTGAGTCATAACTTTATAAGTAATATATGCATAAATATCAAATAGTATATGTGACATGCATAAATGTCATGTAACAGTTTTTTAATATAAAACTGGTATTTGCACATTCATTTTACAAATATGTTTGCGGTGCATAACAAGTAGTCATTCGGTCAACTTCTCCTAACGTCTACTTTAGGGATGGATAAAGACTGAAGTATTGTCTAGTATTATACACGTGCACAGTGGAGAAAATTGGGGGAAGGAAAAGGGCAAAAAAAAAATCTATCAGAACATGCATTGCACGGGTTGGGTTAAGGACAAATTACACTAAGGCGTTCTCCTATTATAGTAGTAGAGATAGTTTCTGGACTGACCTTATTTGTATGCTACATCGGACCCACTTTCTTTTCTCCTTTTTATTCGGGAAGATATATTAAAGCATAGACGCAACAATTGATAATAAAGGTGATGGAGAAGGTGTATTTCAACCATTAGGAAGTAGGAAGAAAAAGTAAAGTCTAAGGTATAAGATATATGAGATGGTTGCATACTTAGATGTAGATGACCATTATCCTATCTTTCTACTTGAAAAGAGCTTATCTTAATTTTTTTAAGATAAGAATTAACTTATATTAAAAAGCATATTATCCTATCGTTCTACTTATTTTTGAAGAAATCCCCCCCCCCTACCCCCCTCCCCCCCCCCACACACACCCAACCGTGTTGTTGGAGACAAATTGTAGAACCCCGTATTTTTAAAATATTATTTTTAAAGGTTTATAAATGACTAAAATGATTTTTGGAGAATTTATGAATATTTTCAGAAAAATTTATCTTCTTACACGTGCAAATACTTTCTTGAGAAGTTTGAATGTCAAGTTTTCTTCATGAAAAATCAGTATTTAATATTTGGGATTTATTTAGTATTTCTCCAGATTTTTCTGAAATTAATTGGAGCTATTTGCAAATTTTGAGAAAAGAAAGACCTTTTTGCAAATTTGTCATTTTTAGGGACTAAAATGCAAAATGTGATTTCTGGACGTTTTGAGATTTAGGATTATATTTTACTGTTAAATCCTAATTTAAATGAATTTTTGTTGAATTTCCAAGTATAGAACTATATATGTAAAGTGGTATTTTGAAGGGATTATTTTGCAAAACTGGGGTAAAACCCTAAACTCCTTCATCCCGGGTGTTTAAAAGGATTTTTGCAGCCGTCATCCGCTGCACAATAGAGAACTTTGTGATTTGTTTTGGTGGAGCACGAGGAAGATTTGGATCTCGCAAAAAGGAAGGCTTTTTCGTTGGACCTTTTCAATTCAAAGGTGAGTGACAATGTTTTGTTTTGTTTTGATGTTGTGAATGATATGAATCTCGTATTGTGGTTTGATTAATGTGATCGATTGTTATATTGTTGGTTTGGCATGTATGTCATTTAGTATTTTTGCATGAGAACGATGCAAAGGTTGTTGTTTGTACCATGTATGTGAAATCTATGAATGTTGAATAGATCTTGGTTCATAAAAGTGTATTGATAGAAAGCATAATAAACTTCGAGTATGGTTATGATCGAATGGTGAGCATCTGGATCTTGTGTTTACGAATCAGATCTTGACTATGAGTTTTGAAGAGATTCAGTATTGAGAAACCCTAATGGAAGAATTAGGAATTTAGTTTTGAGATATTGGATGATTGAGTAATGTATCGATAATGAGGATTATTTGAGATTGTCATATCTTACCTGAATACAAATTATTTTCATAAACAATGAATCTTTAGAAAAACTCCAGTTTTGATTATTGTGTACAGACCTAAATTATGTAAACCGTAGGCCGACAGTCGACTGGTAGACTTCTCAGTCGACTGGTACGACCCAGCTATTGTATCTTTAGTTTTCTTGAAAATCCGTTCTGGACAGTCGACTTAGACCCTTATTCAGTCGTCTGGTATACTTAGAATTTATTTTGCAAAATTATTGCAGTTCTTTTCTGGACAGTCGACTTATGTACTTAGAATATTTTCGGGAAAATCACTGGAATTTGTCTCGGGTAAGTCGACCGATAACCTTTTTAAGTCGACTTATATGACTTAGTTATTTTCTTAGAATCATGGATATTTTTCCTTCTGGACAGTCGACTTACTACAGTATAAGTCGACTGGTACTGATGAGTTTTCGTAAACTTGAGTGTTCTTTCGAATGGTTAGTCTTCAGATATTTTGAGATTATACTTTGTCTTCCGTTGAGCATATGAATTTGAGATATTCAGTTGAGCATATGATTTTAAGATATTCAGTTGAGCTATTTTGTTTAGTGGAAAGTTGGTTTAGACTTTTTGAGTTTGAATCTCTAGAGGATGTGTGTGACCCTAGTATACCAGTGTTGAGTTATTTTGTTGAAGCCTGTTGAGGCATTTCAGTTATTCAGTTTTGAGTTAAGTCCGGTAGGGTACACCACTCTAGGAGATTCGTTGAGTAATTAAGTAACCCAAAAATAATAAGGACGGACACTAGTGGTGATATGATGAACGGGAACATGAGTTATGTACCTCAGTATGGCTTTCGGTGTGGGATTTAATATCCGGAATTATCGAAGTATCTTACTTTGGGTGTGAGATCTATCTCCGGAATTATCCAAGTATATTACTTTGGGTGTGAGATATATCTCCGGAATTATCCAAGTAGTTGCTTTCGGTGTGGGATTGATCTCCGGAATTATCGGAGTCGAGGCGACGCACATGTGGTATTCGTGTGATAATGTGTCAATGTTTCGGTGTGGGATTAAATCTCCGGAATTATCACGGTAGATTGCTTGTGGTGTGGGATATATCTTCGGAATTATCACGGTAGATTACTTGTGGTGTGGGATATATCTCCGGAATTATCACGGTAGATTACTTGTGGTGTGGGATTTATCTCCGGAATTATCACGGTAATTACTTATGGTGTGGGATTGATCTCCGGAATTATCGGGCATGGGCTACTACTCACAGCTTATCTTTATCTCGTAGTAGTCATCGTGTTAGGATTAGTTGCATAACGGGGGATTAAACCCGATGAAGTGAAGACGTTAAGGGCTTTCACCGAACCTATGTAGAGTGGGATGCATAGACTTCGACAAGTACGCATTAGAGAGTCCGCATATAGAAATTGTGTTTTCTTGACTTGGTTTTTGTAACTCCTATTACCCTGTATTTATATTTTATACTGTTTTGTGCCTCATTGTACTCTCTCGTCTATTTGAGATCATGTAATTTGTTCAGATTGAATGAAATCGTTATTTCCGTCTTAACTCAAATTTTGGGTCTTTCTATCTAATTCATTTGTGTGCCATTTGTATCATTCTTCATGAAATTGACCAATTCTTCTCATTGATATCCTTAATCTCCATTTTAGTGCATTTTAACCATTTCTCTTATTGGGTTCTTTTTGAAATGGATACCCAAAACCCGCGAACCCGCAAACCCACACTATTTAAACCCCTAACCCTAACCCCTACACCCCCCTACTGTTCTAACCTAAAAAACCCCGCCGCTTTCTTCTCTTCTTCATCTCCTTCGTTTTTTCTCTGATCTCACTGTGCAAACCCAATCCACACCATCCGATCACCTTCGCCCCTCCGTTCGCCCTCGCCTCCTCCATACTCCATCTCCGTCGTCGTTTCCCCATCGCCATCCACCACAAAACACCAGTCCTCCGCCGTTAACCCATCTCCCCCGTTACCCAAACTCTCGCTACCACCATCGACCCATTGTTCACTACGACCCTCACCATCGCTCTTCTCATCCCCTCGACCTCCTCCCCTCTCCACCGCAGCACCAATCCGTTGTCGCCATTCCCATCGTCCCGCTCCTTTCTTCCTCCGACCCATCGAAACCAACTCCCCACTCCACCTCGACGTCAGTAACCCATCGCCCTCTCCCCACCATTTCGCCTCAGCTCTCCACCTTTGTGCCGCTCGTTGTCTCCCTCATTCGCCTACCCCATTGCCTTGCAACCACCATCGCCGACCAACACCCCGAACCCCGCTGTCCTTCCTCCCCTGTTTTCGAACCCAGAACAGAGTCGCCGCCGCGCGACAGGGTCCCTCTCGACGTCGCGCCGCCGCCAGCGTCGCGAGCCCCGCCTCGTCACCGTCGAAGCCATCGCCACAGTCGCACGAGCCCGTGCCGTCGCTCCCGTTCGCTGCTGTCGCGAGGAAGAAGACGCCTCGCCATTGGTGGAGAACGCTGTTCGGTATTCGCCCACACCAGATCCAGATTTTGCTGCACGCTGTTCTGGCCTGGATCCGCTGCTTGGGCTCGATCTGATTGGGCGATTCCGCTGTTCCGTGTTTTGCCGCGCCAGATCCCGTTGCCGCTGTCCGCTGTTTGGCTGATCCTGTGTGGGTGGAAAACTCGATCTTCGGTAGTTTTTCGCACGCGCTTTTTGAGGACTTCTTCCGGGATTTTTCTACCCAATTTCTACTACAAGTGGATCGATCGTCGTCGAATTAAGGCAAGTATCCTTGTACATTTTGTTGTTCTAGTACAAGCATCCTTGAAATACTACAAATAGTTAGATTGTGACTCCTCTTTGAAATATCGTTGTGGATCAATATTGAACCTCCAAATTGACAATTCTAAGAGTCACAAAATTTCCTCGTATTCAATTTATAATTATTGGACTCTTTTACCCTTGGACACATGAAAATGTAGACACATGAATTAAGGAGCCCTAAATTTGTAGATACATGTCACATTCAATTTTTGACGAACTTGCGACCCTATGGCTTGGAAAACATTTATTATTTGCTGTTTTGACCTTCATTATCATGTATTGATGCCACATAATAATTTAGACGCCAAATGACATATTTCCATGAAACCTACACTAGCAAGTTAATTCCACGTGTTGCTGTCTGAATATTCTTTTGCGGTTTCGACCCTTTTATCATTTGAATCTGGGCCCGAGCCCTGAATAGAAATTGTAGCTATGGATGTCCAGATGTCGATAGACTCCGAAATTTTTGAATTTGGAGTTACGGTCTAGGAGTTATGGCAGTTATACTGCAGCTGTGTCGGTAGGCACAGATTCGCAAAAACTGCTACACACCTTTACTTTGCGAATTATTTTAGCTGTGTACAGCGAGCGTTTGACACGAAATTTTATATGTAGTTGCTGGACACCCTATGGGACATCCCCAAATTTTTCTTAGAATTAATTTATATTATTTCAACCCTGTTTCGCATGTAAAAATACAAGAACACAAAATCTGCCTGAACAAATGTAACAAGCCGGGGTTTGAGGGAAGGACTATAGAGTGGACAACATAGGTAAGTGTACTCGGAAGGGGACCCGTGTTTCCCAATGTTGTATGTTAAATGGAACTAAGTGCCACGTAGAACTAAGTGCCACGTCATGGGTGACGGGGGCCACCTCTAGAGTCTACGGGGGCCACCTCTAGAGTCCATTATATGATTACATGATATATAGTTGAGATCACATGGAACTAAGTGCCACGTAGAACTAAGTGCCACGTCATGGGTGACGGGGGCCACCTCTAGAGTCTACGGGGGCCACCTCTAGAGTCCATGATTGATCACTTGCTTGACACTTGATACCTGAGTATGCTGCCCTATGGACTCCACTACTAGGTCTAAACGCAATTGATTTGACTGTAGCAACCATGTAGTAAAAAGATGGATGCATGTCGTGCTACCTAGATAGTAATCACACAAGACTTGAACTTAATACCTGATACATGATCATCCTGTTACCTGATTATCCTGATACATGATTATCCTGTTACCTGATTACCTGGTTACCTGATATCTGATACATGACACTTGAACATGACACCTGTTATTGATACTTGATGACATGATACATGAGACTTGAATCTGAAACTTGATACTTGTTACTTGATACTTGACAACTTGTTACTTGATACTTGACAACTTGGTACTTGAGACTTGACAACTTGACACTAGATTTGAGACTAGATACCTGACACTTGAACTAGATGCGTATCACTTGAGGTTAGATACCCTATGTGTTCATTTGTTACTTGTTTTACCACTAGTATTTGTTATCCAACCTGTTTACTTGAATTATCCTTCTTTTTAGCTAGTTCCTGGTTCTTCTACTACTTGTTATATCCCTGTTACATTCTTGATTCCAGTCCCTGTTTTCCCATACTTGTACTTGCTTTCACTATTTGTGGCCCTAACTTGCACTAAGGGCATTTTCTCTTGTTTTTCCCTGTTTTTTCTTTTTATATTTATTAAACAGACTTTGGAGACGAGCTTCCCGCTGGAATTGGTGAGCAAAGGTTTTAGCCTTCAAGTGGAGAAGAACTTGATTTGAATATTTACTTCTTGCATTACTTGTTTTCTTGGACTATTATCTCTTGCAAATTTAAGAACTTGTAACGGGCTGATGTTCTCGAGTTTAACTTGATCCAGACTTGAACTATTTGAATGTTTTATTATATTTCAGTTGTTTTTGTTGCTAATAAATTATTCATGCATGCTTGGTTTTATATATCTCTCTTGTTATATACTTGTTGTGATGCTGAGTCGATCCTACAGCTTATGAATGATGTTAAAAAAATCATTCGCTGGGCTTCGTCACGTGCTCGTATTCCATATTTTTGGGAAGCGGGGCGTGACAGTTTTATGCATGTGGTTTTCTATTTCCTACACTTGACACTTAGTTTAGTTCCACTTGTTGTTTACATGTTTCTTTGCTACATCATATTTTATATATTCTTGTTTATTACCTGTTGTTTAAGAATCCATTGCTTAATGTTTATTTATGTTGTTTGTTCTATATCACTCACACCATTTATGGCTGACCCCTTTAGTTTTGGGGGTTAGGGATCATCTCTAGCCTCATATGTTGCAGGTTGTTGCTTAGAGTATGGAGGTTGGATGCTTGAGATAGTTTTGAGATAATTTGATTTATAAGAGTTTGTGTAAAGTTGTAAAAGTTGTGTTGTAATAAGACTGTGTTGTAAATAAAAGAAAATTATGATTTGAGTTGTTTTGTATTCCGCTGTGCAGTGAAAAAGTTTGTTGTAATAAAAGTTGAAAATTTTAGTGGAGTTGGTTGTGTTTAATATTACATTGAAGTTGATGCTGGGATTGTGTCACGTATTTTCTAAGATATTATATTAGAAATTCGGGGCGCTACACAAATATATACGTAATTATTTGTGGGAAGAGTTCTTTTTTTGTTCCTTCCCATATTCACATTTCAAATCTTTACTATTTCTATGTTCATACTTGAATTCTTCCTTTTTTCATATTCCAACTTCGAATCCTTTAAGTGATTCCAAACACCTACAAAACATTAGTTTTTCATTAATTGTAAGAAATATGCTTTAATATTCTTCTTATTGTGTACTGATGTTGGTGATTTAGTGGTGGGAGCAATATATGTGAGTTCTTGTTATTTGTAGAGGGTGAGACAGATCTCAACCATAGTCTTGATCTGAGATGTGGGTTTTGTGAGGAGCATAAGAGGTGCTACTGATAGTTGATCGTCCCGAACATCTGCAAAATGCTTGGAAACACCGGGAGAGATCCTGGCGACAAACCCTCCGACGATCTAGTCAGTTTCTGGAAAAAGGTGGAGTTAGGGTTTGAGTGGAGAAAATATTATTACCTGCTGAAAGGGGAGGATGACTTGTACTTAAAGGCAGAGAGAGGGAACCTTAACCCTAACGGGCTGGGTTGACCATCTTCTGTGGGTCTGAAGCAGCAAAAGGCCCATAGGGGATACAAGCCTGATCTGTAGGGGGTGTGGATCTTGAGGGGATCAAACGGCTTAGGTTGAGCTAGACATTTACCCACATCATATACCCCCCTAATTCTGAAGGGTTGTAAGTACCGACCGTCGAGGAGTAGTCCAATCTCATGAGAAGACCAGTCGACAGTGCGCATAAGGACAAGGCGGAAGATCCCCGTAAGGGGCAACCTAAGGTTGAGACCGAGCTCTGCGAAACCAAGCACCGACCCCTCGAGCTTCGTGCCTCAGAGATAGAGGTATCAAGCGTCGAGTGAGTCCAATCAACCTGTGGCCAGCTTACGGTGCATATCGAGCGTCGAGTGTCGAGCGGGGCCAAACAGCTAGTAGCCAGCTCGAGGTTCATGCTGAGCATCGAGCATAGGGCATTCAGTGATAAAGCTTGCAGTTAGCTCAAGGAGCATGCCGAGTGTCGAGCATCGAGCGGGGCCAAACAGCTAGTATCCAGCTCGAGGTTCATGCTGAGCGTCGAGCATAGGGCATTTAGTGATAAAGCTTGCAGTTAGCACAAGGAGCATGCCGAGTGTCGAGCGAAGCGTACTTTGTGAAAAAACTTGCAGCTAGTTTGAGGAACATGCTGAGCATCGAGTGAAGCGTACTTTACGAAAAAGCTTGTAGCTAGTTCGAGGAACATGCCGAGCGTTGAGCGAAGCGTACTTTATGAAAAAGCTTGTAGCTAGCTCGAGGAACATGCCGAGCATCAAGCAAAGCGTACTTTGCGAGAGAAAAAATTGTAGCTGGCTCGAGGATCATGCCAAACATCGAGCGAAGCGTACCTTATGAAAAAGCTTGCAGCTAGCTCGAGGAACATGTCAAGCGTCGAGCGAAGTGTCGAGCGAAGCGTATTTGTGAAAAAGCTTGCAGTTGGCTCGAGGAGCATGTCGAACGTCGAGCAAGGCGTATTTTGTGAAAAAGCTTACATTTGGCTCGAGGAGCATGTCGAGCGTCAAGCGAAGCTTACTTTTGAAAAAAAGCTTACAACTGGCTCGTAAGCATGCTGAACGTCGAGCGAGGTGTACTTTGTGGAAAAAGCTTGCAGCTGGCTCGAGGAGCATGCCGAGCGTCGAGCGATGTGTACTTTATGAAAAAAGCTTGAAGCTGGCTCGATGAGCATGTCGAGTGTCAAGCGAAGTGTACTTTGTAAAAAAGCTTGCAACTAGCTCGAGAATCATGTCGAGCATCGAGCGAAGCGTACTTTATGAAAAAGCTTGCAGCTAGCTCGAGGAGCATGCCGAGCATCGAGTGAAGCGTACTTGGTGAAACTTCGTTGGTTCAGTTCACGCTTATTGTGGTTGTGGTGGACATGTGTATTGCACGTGTGATGCTGATGTCACGGTTGTGGAAATTGAGACGTCAAAATCTTATCCACCATTAGATTTAGATGATCAAGATTGGGTGGTTGAGATTGTTTGTAAATATTGAGGAGCCATGGGGCTATCTATATATCCCTCACTTCCCCTTTCATTTTCCACTTTGCTCTCTCTCTCTTTAATTCTCAGAGCTTCTCTCTCTAGGAACTGTTCAGTAACCGGCGATCAACGTTACAGCGAACTTTTCGGAAACGATCATAGGTTAGTATATTTAATATTATGTCGTGGCCTCGGTCTAACTCCTCAACGTCTACGTTTGGCCGGGACGACTACGATCGTCTCTCCGACTCGTCCGACTGGGAGGAGTTCAAACAGAGCAAGAAAGTATACAATATCACGCTGCTTCAGACCCGTAAACCCTTTGTGGTGAAGTTGAACGGCTCAGACGAACAAGTCGAAGAGGTGGAGGTGGTCGACGAGGGTGGACCAATTGAACAAGTCGATGAGGAGGAGGTGGTCGACGAGGGTGGGCCAATTGAACAGGCCGAGGAGGTGGTGGTGGTCGTCGAGGGGGGACCAGTTAACCAAGGCGATGTGGAAGTATAGTGAGTCAATGGTGAGGAGGGAGAGGTGGAGGACGAGGGTGAAGGCGATGAGGAAGGAGAGGACCCCGTGGTCGATCCTTCAGGCGAGACTTCTCCATTGAGGCCCTTGGCCTAGCCGTACGCTGTGAAGGCCCCTCGAATATGAGGGAGGAGATTGAGGTGGACTCTTCCAGACAGCCCCAAGCAACTGTCCGAAGCATGGCCTTGATATTCTTTATCTTCAACAACCGGGCTCGATTCGGATGTACCTGGAGGACTTCGAAGACTTGGTCCGATTTGGGGTACAACCCTCTTCTCTGAGCCATCCAAAGCTTAAGATAGATGGCGAGCAGAGCGTGTTAACGGTCAGCGACCTCCCGGTCATACGGGCGACCTACTTCATCCCTCAGGAGTACGAGCTGATGCTGTCGAACCCTGGACTTCGTCCCACAGCTAACTTGGCCCAATGGTAATGAATGTTTTAGGTCGACGTGTTTATCTCGGGGTTAAGATTGCCCTTACACCCGTTGGTGAAGGAAGTGTTGAACTGGGCCAGTCTGAGTCCGATGCAATATGATCTGAATTTTTAGAAGTAGCTGATGTGCTTCATACAGCTCAGCGAGGAGATGGGGGTACCGCTAAAGCTAAAATATTTCTGAACCGCTCTTGGTGTCAGCTTACCACGGGTGCACGAGGGGATATATTACATTTCTTGCATCCACATAAACGGGTAGTTCATGGGCACCCGATTCCATTAAGGGATGGAAAAGTAAGTACTTTGTCATCCAAAGTCAGATCCCTTGGGACATTCCGACTGAATGGGCATTCTATAAGCCAAACCACAAGCCTCTAAAGGCGAGGGAGCTGACGAAAGAGGAGTGGGAGGATGTGGAACGGGTCGTCGAGGCCCAGATTATCCGTTGGCAGAACGTGAGCGAGAGGAACTTAGCTCGGATTGGACTGAGCCCTATCGACTCTTGTATTTTTTTTGTATCCTATTTTTCCTTCGTACTTATAGCTTTAGTTTTCTTTCACAGCAATGGATGACGCTGCCATTGATGAAAGAAGAATAGCCCAACTGGCCAAGCAGAGGGCAGCCGACAAGTCAAAGCAGCGGAAAAGGTCCTCGCAGGGGGCTCTAAAGTGACTTCTGATTCGAAGTCCAAGAAAAGAGAGGCCTCTCAGTTGTGGGGACTTCGAGCTCGACGAAGGTAGTGCCGAGCTCGAGTAACCTTAAGGTTACCGACCTGCTGAAGGGTGGTCTCCCACCCGTCCACCCCGCGGTTCAGGAAATCGTGGGCGAAGAGGGGCTCGGGCCGTAGGCCCCGAATTGGGCTGTGAAGACGGTCGATTTTCTGACTAACGAGTCGATAGCGGTGGAGGTGGTGGAACAACTGGCCACACCTCGCAATAGGGAGGCTCTGGCGGTCGGGACTCTTGAATCTTGCTACATGAGGTGGGCTCAGACCGACGTGCCGGTAAGTATTTTCCAACTCCGTAACTCCAAAAATCAAACCTTTTCTATTTGACTTCTCAAAGTCTTAGCCCCTCGTTTGCAGGCAACACTGGCCGAAGCCCAGATAAAAAGGTTGCACACCCGCGAGCTCCAACAGGAGGTGAGGAACGCTCAACGGTATGAGCGTGAGATGAAGGAGTAGAAGCTGAGGGAGGATGCGGCAAGTCCCGTGAGCTGGCCCTTAAGGCCAAGCTGACTTCCTCATCGATGACCTAGCTTGGGTGCAGGTGGAGATGAAGAATGCGACCGGTAAGGAGCTGAAGAAGGTGAGGAGCTCGGGCCCTTAAGGTGTCCATGAAACTTAGCCGCTTGTGACCCGATGTCGCATCTATCAGAGCATCGATGCTCGGGAGGGAGAAAAGATCTTTAAGACAAGCCTTGTTGAAGTCTGTGATGTTTATACAAATCCTCCACTTTCCGCTTAGTTTTTTCACCATTACCACGTATGTCAACCACTATGGGTAGTTGACCTCCTGTATGAACCGAGCTGACTTCCTCATCAGGATCGACATTGTTTGACCTAGCTTGAGTCGATAGCTGTATGAACCCTAATAGAGCTTATGTAAATTGTAAAAGAAAGTGTTGTAAAGCAAGTTTTGTAATTCAAGGTGTTTTGTATTCCGCTGTATTTTTGTAAACAATTACTGTACTAAAAGTCTGAAATAAAAATTATCTGTGTTTTTGGCTATGTTTACTATTGCAATTGAAGTTGATGCTGGGAATTGTGCCACGTATTTCTGAGATATTATATTGTAAATTCGGGGCGCTATAGTTCGACTCTCCCCCCATAGGTCTGTTGTGGACACAATGAAGAATGGCCGAGCTATCGGCTTCTTCGGGCTCAGGTGCTGCCTCTGGACGCCTGATGACAGTTTGAGGACGGGGCGAAGCCCTCTGGTTAGTTCAGGTGAACTCCCTTAGGTGCACCCTTTGGATGAGGGCCTCAATCTCATCGTTGAGGACCCGGGAATTATTAGTCTCGTGCAAATGGTCCCGATGGAACCAGTAGTAGAATATCCGATCAATCTTCTTGTTGTTGTTGGATCAAGGAAGATGGTGGACGATTTCCTTATCCTTAATTTTCATGAGGATAGCTGACACACTATGAGTCTGTGGAGTAAATCTCTCGAAGCGGGGACATGAGGCAGTCGTCTCGGATCGAATGCATCTTTCTGAGCCTTTTTCATAGGTTCGGAGTCATCGACATTTCTTTTCCCCTTGGCTGGGGTTTCTTTTGAACCTTCCAGATGCAGACTCTCCTTGGCGCGATTGTACTTTTCAACCATGTTGAGGAGGTTAGGAAAATCAATGGGCGGCTTCTTCGCCAAGGAGGCTTTCAGCTGACCATGATGAACATTGTGTCGGAAGGCCGCAGACACGATGCCAGTGTCGAGAGAGGAGACCGCCCGAGCCTCGACGGTGTACTTTCGTACGAAGTCCCGAAGGGACTCTCCTTCCTTCTGTTTGGAGTCCAAAAGGGACGTGCTCGTCTTCTCGACCGTGCGACTATTCATGAAGTGAGCAAGGAAGCTCGCTTCGAGCTTGTTGAATGAGAAAATTGAGTTGGGGGCGAGCTTTGAGAACCATTCACGTGCCGGACCATGCAGAGTGGCTGAGAATGCGCGACAGAGGAGATGATCCGAGGTGTTGTGAATCATCATGAGGGTTTTAAACCCTTCCATGTGATCAGTCGGATCAGACTCTCCATTATACGTCTTGAACTGAAGAGCTATGAAATTCCTCGGGATCTTAGCATCGAGAATACGAGTGGAGAACGGGGGTCGGGTAGGCTAATACCCTCGGTTGGATTGTAACCCGCCCTCACCAATTCGAGCGAGGTGATTCTCCATTTCTTGGAGGCGCTGAAGGACGACCTCATCCCGTCTCGCTAGCTGAGTCGAGTCGCGAGACTCACTGCCCTGGGCTTCCTCCTGGCGAGGGTTTCTATTTTGATGCTCGGTTCTGGGGCCACCTCGGAGTGCCTGGATGACCTTCTTGAAATTTTGGAACTCGGCTCTCATGACCGGGACCTATTCGCCTTGACTGTTCGAGGGTGGATGATCTCTCGGGGAGTGGCTGTGCCTCTGCTCTCAACCCTGGGATGGGTGAATGTCATGGGTCGGAGCCTCGTTGGAGGGAGCAGCCCTGCCCCTTGATCAGCCGAACTGGTGCCGGAGGTCATCCACAGGCTGCCGATCATTGATGACGTACTGAAGGTCATCAACGATCGAGCGTGAAGTGCTCAGACCAAGTTTTGATGGACCCTTGGCCCGCTGCCTTTGAGATCCTTGCGTGTTCACATGATTGCGAGAAGGATAAGTAGGGTCGGCATGACGTCCTGCCGTGGGTGCTCTTTTGGCTTTGGGTGCCATAAAAGGGGATGGCTTCAGGGTGAGATCCGAGTCTGGGATCAAATCAGTATGTCTTTTTCCACAGATGGTGCCAATTTGATGTTGCTGATTTAGTGGTGGGAGCAACAAATGTGAGTTGTTGTTATTTGTAGAGGAAGTGATGGATCTCAGCCACAGATCTTAATCTGAGATATGGGTTTTTTGAGGAGCATGAGAGGTGGTGCTACTGGTAGCTGGCCGCCCCGAATACCTACAAAATGCCTAGAAACATCGTGAGAGTCCACAGTGACAGACGCTTCAACGATCTAGTCAATTACTGAAAAATGTGGAGTTAAGGTTTGAGTGGAGAAAATCTCATTACCTACTAAAATGTGAGGGGGTCTAGTATTTATAGGCAGAAAGAGTGAACTCTAACCCTAATGGACCGGGTTGACCCTCTTCTGTGGGCTTGAAGCAGCAAAAGGCCCATAGGGGCTATGGGCCTGATCTGCAGGGGTTTGCGGATCTTGAGGGGATCAGACAGCTCAGGCTGAGATGGAATTTTACCCACATCAGGTACGAACCCATTAAGAATATATTTTAATTCCTAAACTATCATCATCCATCGTCTTCATTGAAAACCATGATCTTCTTTTCTTTCATCTTCTTTAATTCATCCATTAATGTCTTATATCTGTATAACAAATCTTAACACAACTCATCATCTAATAAAATAAATACGAAGAAGAAAAAAAAACTCATCCTCACAATCTCCACTTCAATGAGTGTTCTCTCTCTTTTAATAAACTAGTAATCTGCACATGCTTTGCACGTCCTAATAAATATAATTGTTTAAACTAAATACTAAGATGTAATCCCTCCCTTTACTCTTCACATACTCTTTACAAATTATACATAGGGGCAATTTGGTACACAAATTGAAAGATTCTCAGGAATGAGAGGATTCCAGTGACTGTGAAGGGGAAATGAAGATCCCCGGAAATGTTGCATTATTGCGTTTGGTATAGTACATTCCATTCCTGAGAATCCTTCATTATTGTATTTTTTCTATTCTAGTTTTTGGGTTATTTTATTATTTGTCATGTAAATCTCGTGGGAATCCTCAAATCCTATGATTTTAAGGTGAAATATATTTTTTATTCTAGTTTTTTGGGTTATTTTATTGTTTGTTGTGGAAATCCCATGAGAATCCTCAAATCTCATGATTTTTGGGGGGAATGGAAATCCTTCCCTACAAAGGATTTTGATTCCCTTGAGAATCCATCATTCCTTCCAAAACTATGTTTGTCATATACCAAATAAGGTAAACTAAGGGGGGTTCCAGGATTCCTTGCACATTCCCACGTATCAAACGCCCCCATGGTGGCAATTACTTTTATTTTATATGATTGACACTTTTGTAAATAATTATGAATTAAATAAAGTTGAACTTTGAGGGTATCATGGTAACTAACAACAAATGAGTAAATGAATGGTTAATATAACTTCCACTTAAAAATGAATGACTGAAATTATATGGTTGATTGTAGCACTGTCACATTTACCCGATACTGGGACCCGACCCGGACCGGACATTGGACCGGAACCGACCCAATCTATACGGGTCAGGTCCTAAAATAAGACTCGATACACTATCGGGTCCGGGCCGGGTCCGCTTAAAATAGAACCGACCCGAACCCATTAAAAAATACCCCCAAACATATAGAATTTGAATAATAGGGTTATAGGAATATACATATAAAAGTAATTGTCGAAGATATATATGTAAATATAATATTAATTCATGCACTTAAGAGCAAAAATTGTCAGAATCGTAGGATATCGGGTGCAAAAATACTTAAGTGCAAATATTTATTCTCTACTACCGGACCCGACAGATAATTTTTTTAACTAGGACCCGGACCTAGTTCTTGCAAGTCCGGGTCCGGTTCCAATTTTTGGATCCGTGAGGTACCGGGTTCGGATCCGGATAGTGGAGGACCCGACCCGATAGGAACCGATACCAGCTTTAGTTGATTGTCTACACACTATAATTTGTCTACAGATTACACAACTCCAACCCTCACATTATAGTAATAGAGATATTATAACTTAACATCTAGCCCTAAAATTATCATAATCACAGAACATTTAAAGAAAATAAGAATCTAAGATTTTTTTATGGGGAGAATTAAAAAGAATCGAAGTTGGATAATTAAGTGGGTATATTTTTGCAAGAGATTCAAAATAAATTGAAAATAATTGTATGGATTTTCTTTGATTTGGTGAAGAATTAAATAATGAAAAAGAAAGCAAAATGGCGGGAATTTTTTTAAACAGTAGGCATATTTTGAATCACTTAAAGGATTTGATGTTTAAATATGGAAATATGAAAAATTTTGGGTAGAAAAATGTAGATAGCTAAGATTTGATATGTTAATATAGAAAAAAACCCTTGTGGATAATGATTATGTAAATTCAAAATTTGTGATGGACTAATATGAAAAAGTGTTAAATAAAACACATATGATTTTTGATATTTATAGGAGCCAGGGATGCAGTGAAATACACACATTAGAGGGAGATTCCCATCATTCTAATACTAGTATAATCTTGTGCAATATATTGCACATTTTTAAAAAATGAGAAAATAACAAAATTATACGCTTTTTAAGGTTTGATTATTGGATTGTACTTTAAAATTTAGACGAATAAAGGGTGAGGAGTTGACCCCTACATTGGCTTTTTTTTTGTTTTAAAATTAAAAAAAAAAGTTTTAAAAATTATTGGACCAAAAGTTGTTTGTCGTACTGTATATTGTATAGAGAAAAAAGATCATGTAAGTTGTATAGAGATCATGATGTGACAGGGCCACACATATCTACACTTTATTAATTGAGAATTTTTATGATACAAGTGGGATATGAATTTTCGACTTTTAGCTCATTAACGAAAAAGGTTACGAGTGAAATAAGTGGGTTTTTTTATTAAAGCATCTGTAGTCGTTTTATTAAAAAATAGGTATTTATATATATCTTAAGATAATAGACCTACTCAATCTCTCCTTTCTCTATTTTGAAATAGAGAAAGAAGAGCAAGAGTAGGAATCAACACATACAGCCCACATCAATTGCAAAATTTAAAAAAATACAAAAAAAACCTTTCTTCTACCACATCTCCCCCAAACCCTCTAACCCTAACCCTCCCTACCCCAAAACCCACCCAAATCTCCTCCACCGCCTATCGATCTCCTCGCCATCGCCGCCCGTCGCTACCTACTGCCCGTCGCTACCTGCTGCCCGTCGCTATCCTCCATCGCTCCATTCGCCATCGCCGCCGGTTGATCTTCTCGCTGCCGTTGTCTCCCGTCGATCATTCAAATGTACGTTTCATTAGATTTGCTCTCCCTTTATTTATCAATTTTATAACCACTCACAAAGCTAGGGTTTCATCTATTATCTGAGCTCAGAATATTTGGTGAGTAGTATCTCAAGTATTTACTGTAGTTTGTGATCTTTTGTTGATTGGATTGGATTGGGTTTGATTTGGAGGTTAGGGATGTGTGATTTTGTGAGTACAAGGGGTTCAATAAAATGCTTATAGATGTAGTAAGGTTCAACTTTGGGTTTGGAATTATCTTGATTACAATTATTTGCTCATTTGTGGTGCACACAAGGTGTTTGTAAAAATGCTCAAAAGACCTTTATAATTATTTGACATTATTTTGATTCAGTTTAATCATTCAAATTACTTTCTTTCAGGTGTTGTCTTGCCGACGGATTTTTGATGGCTGACGAATGTGGATATAGAAGGTAGAAGTCTACTACTTAGCAATTACGTTTTTCGTATTTGATGGTTTCCTCTGTAGTGGTTTCTCAATGCTGATGAACTTTGTCCTGTACTATATCTTTTGATCCGTGTTCCAGTTTTATGGCTAGCGTCTATTACCATTATGTAGGCGTGCAGAAAGGGGTTGCTTCATCGTGCGCATCATATTAAAAGTAATGATGTAAGTCTCTTAAGCTCAAAACAATATGTATGTTTATACTTTTTCTGACTAGCATTAGCACCTTACAAAATTTATTGAGGGTGTATCCGAAATGAAAACCTACATCTTGATTAATGTTGCTTTACTACTTTACTTCAATTTTGATTAAAGTTGCTTTCTTTTACTGCAATCTCAGTAATTTTTCTACTCAACATTGATCTTTTGTATAATTACTGTATTGGATTCTTACTTGATAAACTATAAAAATGTATATAATCGTCCAATCAAATATTGTTAAAATTAATTATTTTTTTAAAACTATGCATACTAATATATATATATTATACTATTAGGAGAGAGAGTCCTTACTCTATTAAAATAGAGAAAGGAGAGGAAAAGTAGACTACTAGCACGTGCTAACACATGAGAAAAAAAGAAGAAATGAACACGTACTAACATATGCAGTCAATTTACAAAATAAAATAATAATGAAAACAACTACTCACCTTCTCATTCCACTTTCTCTTCTCTGCCACTTTTTTTTAATAAAATATGTAGTTTACCAAGAGAACTTGCCTTAGCAAGTAATCACAGTTCTAATAGAAAACTAACTTATTATGGTACAAAATCATCAAATCAACTCATTAAACAATCCAAGAAATACAGAACTTGCCTTAGCAAGTAATCACAGTTCTAATAGAAAACTAACTTATTATGGTACAAAATCATCAAATCAACTCATTAAACAATCCAAGAAATACAACTTCTACATTTATGTATTTAATACAGTATATGGAAGATAAAAACTACAATTAATAAGAGCTAATTAATGTGTTTCTGATGTTGATTATGTTTCATTTGAGAGAGAATGATTTAAGATGGAAGGCTTGATTTAAGAGGAAGGCAGTTGAGAAGCACACTATGGAGAAGGAGATAGCGGATTATATCAAGGAGGAGTCCAAGAAGAGCCACATTCCCACCTATTACTGCATTATAAGCTCAACTTCGGTAATTATTCGACTTTTTTTCTTTGCTTTAGAATATAGAATGATGTTGGTTGGTTTGAAAATGTGAATTTGTTAATCTATAGATTTGTCATCTTTTGATTATATTGTGATCGAAATATTTAAGGGGCATCTCCAAATTTACGAATATAGGGTTTAACTATGTCTTAGTGTTGTGTCGGTGTTGAATAGGGCACCTCCGTCCTTTTATGACTTCTATATTTTTGTTTAAGAACTAAAGTTAATGTGCATATATGATAACATGTACATTAATATAAAAGAATATGAACTAATGAAATCTCCCTTACTGGTTTCAAAGAATATGACCAAAATAGATAAAAGATCATTATTTTGGTTGTCCAGGCAAGAGTAGCACATGTTATTAAATAAGATAAATTGAAAAAATACAGTGCATATCATCATTGTATTGTTTAAGTTCCATATATTTTTATGAGTGTGTCAAAAGTATTTTAGTCTCACCTTTCCTTTCTTTATATAGAAATAGAGAAACGAGAGAAAAAGTAGGGATTCCTATTTAACTAACACGTGCACTACGCAGGATTTTATTAAAAACTCAAAACAAAATAAAATCTCAATCCCTCAAACATAGTTTCTTTTCCTCCAACTTTCTCAAATCTCACAAAATTTCACGTTTCATCTCAAATCCACCATCACCCCCTAATTAACTTAGAATTAGATTTTTAAGCAAGCACAATTCATACAATTATTTTTAAATGATTTTCTTAGTCTATCATATTTACCCTAACATGTGCTATAATGGATGATTTATAATGTATAACATATTTACTGAATGTTAATGCTGTTATAATTTACATGTTAACATAAATTAGTTGAATTTGCAGCATCTTTTCATTGCATGCATTTTTTTTGCTTTAGTAATATTCAATTGGATAATTATGGTTTGGCAGTGATCAAACCATAATTATCTAAACCATCTGCTTATATGATTGTGATAATGAAGAGTTTAGTAATTACGATAGGGATGATATTCATACGTTTCTCCCAATTCTCTTACTTTTTTTGGAGTTCTATATAATTTTATGAGTCTCTTAAAACTATTTTAGGTTGTGCAATTTGCACAGGGTAGTATGGAAATTATAAAAATAGCAAATAGGGGGTAGCACTACAGTCGTCAATAGTCATAAAATGGGTTTTTTTTAACAAACGAAACATGATCTGCCGTTTGAACATTTGCCGAAAAAAGCTTTTTTTTTGTAGGGGGGCAAATCATCTGCTTCATCTGCCGTTTGAGCATTTTTATAAAAAAATAAAATTTTGTGAATGACTTATTCAAGGGAACGGAAGATGTTCTCCATAATTTTTTTTTATTTTTTTAATAATTCGGATGGGATATCATATTCCGTCCGACAGTTTTCCAATTAAAAAATTTGTCTCCGACAATATATCATCTATCGTCTGACTATAAAATGGTAAATCATTTTCCGATTTCTAAATTATGGATAAAACCATTTCCTCTCCCAAGTATAGCCTTCTCCTGTTCATTCCAAATCCAGAATATGGATATATAGACGACGACTACATATAGATTTTTTTTCTTCAAAATATCTATTTTTGAATATATAGCCAACGACTATGTATGCTCTTAGAGCATCCACAGTCGTTTGCTATATACCCAAAATTTGGAAAATTTAGAAAAAATCGAGCTGCAGTCGTTGTCTAAATACCCAAAATTTGGGTATACGATGAACAGTTGCGTGCCAAAATTTGGAAAATATAGCTCACGGAAGATTATAATCCGTCCGATCTAATTAACGGAAGATAATCTTCCGTCCCGTACAAAAGTACTGAACCCAAATGATTAAGAAGCTTTTGAAAAAGAAAAAAAAAAAAAAAAAGTCAACCAACGGCGTATTATACACCGTCCAAGGAGATTGACGGTTGATAATCTTCCGTCCGAACCAATTTTTTTAAAAAAAAAAAATCAACAAACGACGCAATTGGTCGACGGTGTATAATCCCCCGTCATTTGAAATTGACGGCACATTCTCTTCCGTCCCAGGCCAATTTTAACTTATTTTTTATTTTTTTTTTTAATTTTTTTGTCTTGTAGTGCATTAAAAAAATAAAAAAAATGAATGTTAGTACACGTCAGACACTAAATGACGGCACATTCTCTTCCGTGTGTGCCTTCAGGTTTTTTGTTTTTTTTTTTTTTTATAATTTTTTGTCTTCTAGTGCATTAAAAAGAAAAGAAGAAAAAAAAAAAAAAAAAAAAAAAAAAAAAAAAAAAAAAAAAACCAAAACAAAACTGGAAGTCAACCGACGGTGGAAAAAGCACCGTGCATTCAAATTGACGGGATATTATGATCCGTTTGCTTGGTTTTTTTAAAAAAAAAATTATAAAAAAAAAAAAAGTCAACCAACGGTAAATAATCCACCGTGTGATCAAATTGACGGAAGATTTTGACCCGTTGTTGGATTTAATTTTTTTAAAAAAAAATTTTAAAAATAAAATAAACGGACGGTTAATAAACTACCGTCTGATCAAATTGACGGTGCTTTATAACCCGTCCTTGGCATTTTTAAAAAAAAAAATAAAAAATTAAAAGAACGTCTACCAACGGTGAATAATGTACCGTGGCTTCAAATTAACGGAGTATTATCACCCGTTGTTGGGTTTTTTTTTTTAAAAAAAAATAAGAGTTAATACCGCTCCACCCACGGTATATTATATACCGTCTTATGAGATTGACGATAGATAATCTTCCGTCGTTTATACGGAAACAAACGACCGATCGAAAATACCCAAAAAATAGCTTCAACGACTGCAGCTACATTCTATTTTTCCTATTTCTAAATTTCTATTTACCCAAAATTTGGCTTCAACGACTGTGGATGCTCTTAAGGGAGCAAAATAAGCAGTACTACATATACTCTAAACCATTTAATAAATCTAGGAAAAAACTAGCTTTACATATAGATATCACAAATATCTTTTATTATTGTTAAGATTAAAATTTTAATTAATTATAACTGAGCATATGAATGATTGCATGCTGTCGAGCAGTGCTTGTAAAACATTTGCGTCACCTTCACCAGTGAAGCCTTACTCAGTTAGTCGATTGAGTGTGTGATTAATCAATGCAAGAGGCCAGGAGCCATCAAATCATTATTTAAAAAATACGCCTCACCAAATTCAAATAATGGTACATAATATATCACCAAATTATCTCTAATAATAATAATAATAAAAATATGTGTGTGCATATCACCAAATTATTATTATTATTATTATTATTATTATTATTATATTATAATAATAATAATATGTGATACACACATATATACACACACATATGTGTGTGTATGTATATATATATATATATACATACACACACACATATATGTGTATCTAATCTCTAATCTCTAATCTCTAATATTATATTGGGAGAAGGACTTAGTGTTATTTGTCAATCTATCAACACGAGCATTACACGTGCATATCTAATATAAAGAAGGTCTCAAGTTCGAGTCCTCACTACGTCAAATATTTACTTTTATTTTTTTAATATATTAAATATTCATTACACATGTAAATTACTATCTATCTATTTATCCAACTATCTATAATATAATATATAATCTCTGCTATTTTAATGGGAGAGTTGGGGTTTGTAACAAACAAACCCTAATTTTGTAACTATATAAACACGTATAATACACGTTCAAACTATATCCAACAAATATAATGTCCTCCGCACGTGTAGCCCAAATCAAAATATTCAAATATAAACCATTTTTTTTCTTATTCGATATATATTCATTTAATTTGATGACTTGACTTTTTTTACGTGCATCACATGTATATTATTCTAGTATATAATAAGGGAAAAAGGCCTTCTTAGTGTCATTTTGTAAATCTACCAACGTGTGCATTGTACGTGCATAACTAATATGAATGAGGTCTAAGGTTCGAGTCCTCCCTATGTCATATTTTTTACTTTAATTTTTAAAAATATATTAAATATGAATCATACGTGTAACTTATCTATCTATAATATAATATATAATAACTATTATAATGGAAGAGTTGGAGTTGTAAATTTACCTACTTACGGGCAACTCCAACTCTCTCATAATAGTCTTCACATTTATTTTTTAAAATATATAATTTTATTTATTAAGGCATGCATTGCACGTGTAAATCAGAGTTTTTACTTTAAATTTTTTTTAAAAAATAATACGTCCATCGCACGTGTATATTACTAGTATATATAATGGGAGAAGACCATATTATCATTTGTAAATCTATTAATGCGTGCAACTCCAACTCCAATTATACACTTTATATCTACAAATTTATGTGCATCGCACGTACAACTCCAACTCTCCCATATCTAATCTCTAATCTCTAATAGTATCTTTAATCTCTAATATTATAATGAGATAGTTGAGGTTGTCATTTATAGATATTCATCCATTTAATCTCAATCATTCATTTTTAAGTGAGAGTTATATCAACCATTTATTTACTCAACTGTTAGTTACCATAATACCTCAAAGTTCAAATTTATTTACGACATAACTATTTACAAAAGTGTCGCTCATATAAAATAAAAGTTTGTGCCACCAGGGATAATTTGTAAAGAGTATGCGATGAGTAAAGGGAGGTCTCAGGTTCGAGGTCAGATTACGTCTTATTATTTACTATATAATAATAAACAAAATAAAGCGTGCATCGCACGTGCATATTACCAGTAATGGGAGAAGGCCTTAGTGTCATTTGTAAATTTATGAATGCGTGTGATGCACGTACATAACTAATATAAATGAGGTTTCAGGTTCGAGTCCTCACTACAGCACGTTTTTTTCCAAATTTTCCAAAATTTGGGTTTTTAGCCCACGACTACAGATGCTCTAAGTATATGCTATTATACAAAATGGAGTATAATTTCTTTTTCCAGAGCATTATTTTATGAGTACGGACCATCATGATCAAGTTTTAAAAATTAAATTGATTGTCCTTCTAAAATTTGTGTACATAAAGCAAGGAATGTAATTATAATAAAGCATCACAATTTTTTGCTATCTGTCGGTTGTTGGTTGTTTTAGGGTGGACCTAATGCCATGGCCGGCCCACCCCTAAGTCGGGCGAGACGGTCGGCTCCGGAGTTTTTACAATTTTAAGGACCCTCAAATTTGGTTGTTTTAGGGTGGACCAATGCCATAGCCGGCTCATCCTTGAGACGGGTGAGGCGACCGTCTTAGGCCCCAGAGTTTTTACAATTTTAGGTTTCCTCAAATTTATAATTCTCTTATAAATACAGACACGTATTTTGTGTGTAAAAAATACTGTTGGTACGGGCCCTCAAAAATAATTATTTCCATAATCCACCTCGGACCCTGGAAACTAAGGGCGGGCCCTGCCTAATGCTAGACTTAAATATATATGATCCGATCATATTAAAAGAAGAAAAATTCAGAATGTCAAAAAAAAAAAGGCCATATGAATTAGTACCACGTACGGGAAAAAAATTTGCGCTTCTGCATGCGTTATAAAGAATTCAATTCATGCTTTAGACATGTAGTTCCTTCGAGCCAAAGCCCATTATCAAACCGTTTACAAATAAAATGTCAGATAAAGTATATAAGTTTTATTAGTATTCAAAAGTACCACTCAGACGCTTCCCCCTCCGAGTGCGGCTGTTCGTGGCTGGTGTCCGGTTCTGAATCGGCCTATCTGCTTTTTCTGTAGCCTGTTTGTTTGGTTTATTTTTGTTTACATCTTGTAAATCGTCCACTTTTTGTTGCTACGTTTGTATTAACTTTGGTGTATATAATTTATTGCATGGTTGGAGCCTTCGGCTCTATCCCGTTCATCAAAAAGTACCACTCATAAGTATTGAATACTTATGAATACTTATGACTTCAAACTCTCACTTTGTGGAAAAAGAAATTGGTTGCAGCGTCACGGCAACGGCAAAGTTTTGAAGTTTGATTCTGACTTCAGAATGGTGTCTTATTAATCACAAGTATGAGTACAGTGTTACCACATATATGTACATCAATCAAATGATTTATATTCCAAAACAAACTAGTGGTTACGATTTGTTGCCATGCACATTGACTGGGTTGAGGTATATGACTATTGATTTACTCGAAAAAATAATAACAATAATAAAAATGAAAACAAGAAATTTGCCTATTGACTATTGGGACACACTTCTCCATTTTCAAAGTTCATTGGATGCTTTTTGGAGATGACCCCTTTTTTTTATATATAAAAAAATCTTTTTTGATGGAGCACTGGTACCCACCTTTCAGAATTGTTGCCATGCACATTGACTGGGTTAAGGGATCCCCAATCATTTATTTGTGCTCTCTATATTGCTACTTTGTTGATTCTATTTTTAGATAAATCCCACCCTTCAAAAATTTGTTGAAGGTTTTATGTTCATTTAATGTTAAGAAGTTTTTGTATTTGAGTCCAATATTTTAGGTTTGTTTTGTTAAACTCTTTTTAATAAACCGAGTAACTATACACTATTTTTCTTTATTTAATTTTCTCTTCAAAACTCGAAATTATTATAAAGAGTTGAATAAATTTTATTTGTATTCTAACACAACTCAATGACAGAAATAATTTATTGTGAAGGAGAACGGGGTTTTTACAAGAATAAAGAATATGAGCTAAGTTTTCTATTGTGGTCAATGATGTTCTCGTCTGCTAAGCATTTTTTGTGTAGCTATAGGTTTAGTTTCGACTCTAGACGAAATTAATTTGGAATGTTGTAAAATACTTCATTCTCCGATCTAGGAGGCCACGCCTGTATGTCAAAAATATAATATTCTTGTCTGTTTAATTGTATATGACTTATTATAGAAAGCAACTAATTAACTTTTTTATTTCATTTGTTAGCCAACCATAGCTATCTACCTGGCTTGCTTTGATTCATCAATTATATTAAACATGATTTATAGAAGAGTAATGCTTCATCCATTTGTTCCCAATCTTAGATGACACACTCTGATTGAAGAGTTCTCTCACTTACTTTATCTTTTCCTGCCTATTGGAGTGTGCCACCTAAGATAGTGAACAAAATAGTAGTGAAATTGGTAGTGGATGTAGCATTACTCTTTATAGAATTATAGTAATCATTACAAATACATGCTTTCTCCTTGCAATCTCTAATCTCTAATCTCTAATATTATAATGGGAGAATTGGGGTAGTCATTTGTCAATATACAAAACCGTGCATTGCACGTGCAATTCCAACTCTCTCATTAATTACAACAAAAACAAACAAATAAAAAAAATTCCACCTATTTAAAACAGCAACGCACGTGCAAAACAATTTTGTAATATTTTTTTAACACTAAACATACACATGTTGCGCATACAACTCAAATTTTACTTATAAACACGTACATTACATGTATAAATTGTAGCTTTTTCTTCAAAATATTTTTCCCAATTACGTGCAACGCACGTCCAACTCCAAAACTATTTTTTTAAATGTATATCGTACATAAAAATTCTCAAACTCTTATTAAAACATGATCTCACGTGAAAAATGCTAGAATGATTAAGATTAACCCTAAGGTGCTACACCAGTTATTATAACCTTTACATATGCTTAGAGAATCTAATAGAAGGTATCACACCTTAGTGTCTTTATTATCAACAATAATTAAAGAAAGAGTCTGATATAAGAGCATATGTAGTCACTAGGTAAATATGCATAATATGCATATTTGATCAAAAATAATGCAGCAGTCGTTAGCCAAATATGCATAATTTGCATATATCGCTACAGTAGCCAGCTATATATGAGAATCGATATAAGAATTATGCATTTATGAAGGACGGAACTCGAAGTGTCGTCGCACAAAAAGAAAAAAAATAATTAATCGTCGGACGGCACTTGAAGTGCCGTCCCTCAAAGAAAGGAATTTTTCTAATTAAAAAACAAATAAAAAACAATTGAACTAGTATTAAATACATATAGTATTAAAAGGAATTAGTATTAAATGCATATAATACAACTGAACTAGTATTAAAAGGAATTTTGGTTGGACGGTGCCGTCTGACCCTTTTAATTTTTTTTTTCTCAGACAGAACTCGAAGTTCCGTCCAACCTTGTAAATTATTATTGTTATTTTTTTCTCCGACGCAATGTGAAGCACCATCCGTTCTCCGATTTAGATTATTTTAAATTAAAATGATAAAATATAGCTTTCGACGACTGCAACAAAATGATAAATTGCTATATGCATTTATCCATTTCTGCATTTTTTAACTATCACGACTGTGGATGCTCTAAGCTCTTCAGTCATCGCCAAGCAATATTTAGATTATACAAGAGTGCAGTACGAAAATTGTGGGTAGGTTGAAAATTCACGTTTAAAGCTATACGCTGAGAGCATCCACTATCGTTTTCTATGTCCATTGTAAAATATAGCAGTTAGAAATAGCAATAGAAGGACCACGCTGTAGTCGTCCAAGTCTAAAAACAGAAGCGAGGGAAGATCAACTTCCGTCTTTGTATTTTTATTTTTTATTTTTTGGTATTCGTCAAAAAAAAAAGAAAAAAAAAACAACAGATGAACACACACCAAACAGATGATGTTCATTCGTTTTGGTGTGTTTTTGACTTTTTTTTATTTTTTTTGTTTAAAATCATAAAAACATTAAAAAAATCAAAAAAAAAATCAAAAAAAAAAAAGAACACGCACACAAACCAAACGGTTGAACATCATCCGTGGGTGTTTTTCAAAAATTTTTTTAAAAAAATTTTTAAAATAAAAAAAACATGCTAGACAAAACACCTTCATCTGTCTGGCGTGTTTTTAGTGATTTTTTTTTTTTAAAAATTGTTTTCGACGAGAGACAGAAGATCTTCATCCGTCTCTCATTTTTATTTATTTAACTAGACGACATATCTTCATCCGTCCCTTTCGTCAAACGGATGAACATCGTCTGTCTCCTATATTTAGCAATTGTCTAAAGGCGCTGTTAAGTTTAGCAGACTACTGTTCATTTCTATTCTAAATTATGGGTTTTTGACAAACAACTGTGAGGTATATTTCTAAATCGATTTATAATTTTTATGTTTTTAGCCAAAGACAGTGGATGCTCTTACAAAACTAAAAAATATAAGCTCTTCGTTATAGCTGGTTAAAGCTTGGCCTAAATGTATGTTCAGGGTTCTTTTTAAACTTTATGGAAGCATGTGCATGTTAAGAGCATCCGTAGTCGCTAGCTATATATCCAAAAAAATTGGATATTTGGAAAAAAAAACCCATATGTAGTCGTCGTCTATATACTCATTTTTTTTGTTTCGAAGAAAAAGAAAACGGCTATATTTGGCAACGAAAATGGCTTTATCTATATTTTAGAAATCGGAAGATGATTTGCCGTCTTATAGTCGGACGGTATATGATTTACCGTATGAGCAAACTTAATTTTTAACTGCAAAACGATCGGACGACCTATGATCTGCCGTTAAAAAAAAAAGGAAATAGGAAGATGATCTTCCGTTTGGAGATGATCTGTCTGTCATCCTTCACATTATTTTAAAAAAAAATATGCAGATCTTTAAACGGTATATGATCTTCAGTTTCGTCTAAAACAAATCTTTTCTTGAGTATAGACGACCACAATGTTTTCAACTATTTTTTATTTTCAAAATATTCATATACCCATTTTTTAATTTAAACGACTATAGATGCTCTTAGAATTTTTATAATATTTTATTCACCAATCAAACAAGAACTATTTCATTCATATTATATGCATACCTAATCCTAAAGCAAACATTTTATATGCTATAGTTTTCCACTCGAGTATGAGTCATTTATCATGCTTGAAAATATAGTAGTATTATCTAACAAGTGTCTACAATGTATTGTTTTAATTTGCTTTTATTTGTACTGTTTTTTATTTTAAAATTTCCTTTTTAAAACTAAGGATCACATGGAGGTGTGTTTAATGCTTGCAATGTAAGCTTACAATTAGCTTTATTTAGACTAATACCAAGCATGGTTCTGAGGAGGCCTAAACGGGTATAAACTTTGGCATATACTTAGCAAAAAAAGAGAAAAACTTTGGCATATGCTTTGTCCTTTATGAGAAGAAGGAATATACTTCTTTGTCTTGTAGGAAATAGTTACTAGTTCACAATTGAGTCAACCTTGTTGGTGATTTAGTCAGTCAACTTTTTGTTTTTGTGATTAATTGAGAATCAACTTATCAATATGCAAGTAGGCCTGTGAATCGGGTAAGGTTTGGCCCGAACCCGTCTTACCCAACCCCGAAAATTATGGTATGACTATCAGTTTTTCAAACTCAAACTCATTTGGGTGTAAAAATTTTACATGATAAAAATCGGATTGAGTTTGGGTATAACCTCTAACCCGCACGAACTCAACCTGACCCTGACGTGCATAGACCCAAATGATATATACACAATACATACATATCGTACTCACAATATTTCTACAAATATATGTGTATTAATTATACTAAGTACGTGGAGCTCTCTCTCCTTTTTGTCTGTGGATCATCCCCTTTTTGTCTGACCTCCTCCATTCTCTTTCCGAGACTTTCAATGATCTGCTCTCTCTCCTCCATGACTTTGTTTGGAGGCCTAGAGAGGGTATTGGTTGGCGATGGAGCTCTTCTGGTTCATTCTCGGTTAAATCCTTTTACAATTTCCTTACCACTAGAGGCGTCCTATCCCCATCTGCTCATTTTATCTGGGACTCCGCCGCTCCTCTTAAGGTTAAAATCAATATGTGGCTGGCATTCAACGGTAAGCTCCTCACTGTTGAGGTTCTCAATAGGCGGAACCTTGCGTGGGGGCAAATTTGCATCGGTTGCGATCAACACTCGGAAGATTTTAATCATTTATTTACTCAATGTTCTCTCAGTATTCCTTTATGGAAGATTTGGGCACTAGCTTGGAACACAGGAGCCTCCCCCCCTTCTCTGGTTGATGTTTGGTCCATTAAACCTTCTGACGATAGATTTTCCCATGCTTGGATGCTCTCCGTGCAAATTATCATCTGGATTATTTGGAAAGAAAGGAACAAGAGAGTGTTTAATCACCGTTGCTCTTCCTCTCGAGCTTTGATCGATTCCTTTCTCTTCCTGTTCAATCTTTGGAGTGCTGGACGGAACTACAAGGGCAGATTGCCTTATGACTATCAGAGATTAATTGACTCTGTTCGCTGCCTCCGTAGCTTGCAGGCTTTACCCCCCTAGCTTCCCCTTTACTAGTGTTTCCCTCTTGTTAAGCATCCCTTTTGTTTTGACTGGGAGTTTAGTTCTTACGTTAGTTTTTTTTGTAGTGCTCATTTCTTTCCCCAAGTCTTTTCATCTTATGTATTTGCCGATTTTAACTTCTATTTTACCTGCCATGGACCCTCTCAGTGACTTTTTTTCTAGTATTTTCTCTTCATCTACAATCTTGCTAGTGTGTTTCTTTCGGAATATTTTTTACTGTTTTCTTCCTGCTTGTATTATATGTTGTCTTACATTCCTTCCTTCGCAGGTCTGATCCATTGTAATTGGATCCTTGGCTTTTGGTTGGCTTTGGGCTCTGACTGCTTTTGGTTGGCTCTGCTCTGATGGGCTGCTATATCTAGCCCCTACTCTCTTTTTCCTTTTTGTTTGTTCTTTTGGTATGATTTTGCTCTGTTTTTAGCTAGCTGGGAACTGTTATTTTCCCTCTGGGGCTTTTGTTAAATTGCTGCTTTCTTTCTCCGCTACTGCGGCTTTAGATGTGTAACTCAGTGTTAGTCTATGTTTAACTGCTGTTTGTTCATCTGCTCTGCGGATTGTATTGTTGCTGTGTGGGATCCTTATTACTTTCTGTATATGTTTTGAGGTTGAGTCTGCTCTTGTTTGGATGATTCTGGGCTATGGTGAGTATGGCTTCTTTTTTCCTGCTTTTTAAAGTAGCCTTTCGCTCGGTTGTTGGTTGTTTCGTTTGCGACTGTTGTCTCGTTCTCTCGGGCTGGGCCTTCGCTCTGGGGCAGGTGTGCTTTGCCATTTTTGTGCTTCCCGCAGGGACCGCTCAGCTGTAGCTAGCTTAGACGGATCGCTTCTCTCCCCCGCTAGAGGTCCAACAGCGAACCGTGCTTCCTCGGCTCCCCGTGGCAGTTCCCAGTGGCGTCCTTTCCTCTGGCCTTCTAATCTGGGATTTATGTGTTTGTTTCTTGTGTTTTCTTATGTGTCTCCCTGGTCCTTTTCGATTGTCCTCATTGTAATTATGTGTCATTTGACATGTTTACTGCTTGTAAGCGTTTCTCTGTGTATATCTTTTGATTATTTTAATATATTCGTTTTGGTGTGGCTGGAGTCTTTAGACTCTATCCGTTTCATCAAAAAAAAAAAAAATTATACTAAGTACGTGCATAAAGTTATTTTCATGCATGCTACTCTATTAAAATTAAGTTACCATTAGTGTGACAGGGTAAAAATGGCCTGAGGCCCAACCAGGGCCCAATACAATTCCCACTCAGAAAGGTAAAGATAGCAACCTGGTTCGGCTCCGAACCACTTCAGGGTCGGCGCCGAACCTCGTGTTTGCCCTCACGGTACTGGCCTCCTCGTACCGACGAGCCTCAGTAACCCTCGGAGTCCGATCAGGGACAGTCCCACAGGCCGTCCCCCCTCTCTGGCGGGGCAGAAGGATGACCTGGCGCAGCCTAGGCCCTCCGATCCCCCCCAGAAGCACAGAAGGCCCACGATGGGCCACGTCAGCTCCAAATACCGTCAAGGGTTTCGCCACGTCAGCCCTATACCACTCCTGGTATTGCCACGTCCGCCCTAAACCCCCTGGGCCTTCTGCCACGTCAGGCCCACGGGCTTTCGGATCCAGACCCGGCCCCCAAGTGGAACCAAACCCGGTTGGGATTCTCTATAAATACTAGACCCACACCCACCTTTTGAGGTAATGAATCTTTTGCCACTTAAATATACCTAGTTATTGCTACTCTCTCACAGAGACTGACTAGAGCGTCGGAGGGTCCGCCGCCGGGATAAACCCCGGTGTTTCAGGACCGTCTGCAGGTACACAAGACCTCGGATCCGACCCTTCCGATCCGAGCCCAGCCTTCAACATCTTTCCGAACTCATCGTAGGTCCCAGAAGGTCAACCGAAGGTCGGCAGACGAGCGGCATTCTCCTTCAATACAAATTGAGTCCGAACTCACACCTGGTGCATCCACACGTCTCCCAGAAATAAACAGCATCAGGTTGGCGCCGTCTGTGGGAACAGCTGCTCCAGAAGCCGATCCGATCCAGACCCTCAAAAGACCTCGACAGCCGAACCCTCATGGCCTCCAAAGGCAAGGGGGCTGCTTCCTCCGTCAACCAACGGGACTCGCCCCCACCCACTGATAAAGCCAGGCCACGCACGTCGAAACACAAGGCTCCCCCTCGGGAGTCCCAAAGGAGCGTCGGCCGGCCAGCCCAGCCCGACCTCCGGGGAGTAATCCTCAACCGCAAGATTACCCACAGCAGGGGAAGGGCCGCTTCCAACCCGGCCCCGAACCATCCGAGGCAGACCCACAGGGATGACGGCCCACGGGGTCGGCAAGGTGATAGGAACCGGGGATTATCAACCCCGAACCCTAACCCAAACCGCACCCAGGGTCAGGATCCCGAATCCGAGGTATCCATGGATACGCCATTCACCCTACACTACATCCACGGGGGGCCGATGGGGGGAGAATCCGATACTTCCCAAAGAACCTTCACCCAGGAGACGAACGCTATTCAGTACAGCCCCTCCCGAGCTACAACCGCGGCCAGTCTCCTTCTCAGGAGAGGACCCCGAAGGAGTTCACCTACCCCACTGCGATGCCCTCGTCGTTAGCCTCCACATGGCCAATTGTGAGGTTCGCCGAATCCTTGTTGACAACGGCAACTCGGTAAATATTCTCTTCCTCAGAACCTTCGAAAGTCTCAGATTATCCAGAGGGAAACTCAAACCAGCAGGATGCACGTTGCTCAAATTTTTGGGCGTCCCGGTCGTAGTGGAGGGAATTATTACCCTCGACGTCACCGCTGGATCGGCCCCTGTCAAGAGGACCGAGTCCTTGGATTTCATGGTCATCCACGTCAAGGCGGCCTACAACGCCATCCTCGGCCGGCCCGGGCTAAACTCCCTCCAGGAGTTACCTTCGGCCCACCATCCGAAACTCAAATTTCCCCCCAAGGGGTCAGCATCGTCCGAGGCAGCATCGAAGCAGCACGGTCATGTTGCATTGCCACCAGGGGAGGGGGCGTACTCCCCCTCGACGCCGTTGAACTCGAACCCGAGAGAGACGGCCCCGCTCCCGAGCCCGTTGACGAACTGGAGGAGGTCCTATTCGACATCGAGGATGAGTCAAAATGGTTCCGGGTGAGCCGCTCACTCGCTGTTACCGCTGATTTCGGTGTGGGGGTAAACAGATAGAATTTGTGGATCCGAGGAAAACCTGAACAGCTGACTCGGCCTTCTTGCTCCCGCCGCAACCTGCAGGGAAGTGCGAGACACCGGGGTTGATTCCGGCGACGCACCCTCCGACGCTCTTGTCAGTAATCAGTAAAAGATTAAGAAAGAGCTTAAGTGGTGAAAAAGTGATTAACCTGGTCTTGGTGGTAGAGGGGCTGTATTTATAGTCGCCTTTGGAATGATTTGGGGCCTGATTTCTTGCCTAACAGTTAGGAGCAAAATCCTCCTATTCTGTTTTAGGAAAGTAGGCCTTGATTCCCTGGTGAGAGCAAATCAAGCTTATTGATTTGATCTAATCAAATCAGTGGCCTGATTCTCCCTTGGTGGACCGGGCTTGTATCGGGTCGGAACCCGCGCCCAGTTGGAGTGGATCTATTCGCGGGCGGTTGGTTTCGTGAGGCGGAGACCCAATACCCGTTTTGGATCCATCTGTATGTGAAATTACCTTTTTACCCCCGTACTTCAAGATTCGTGCTCGATCTGGACGGTCCCGATTTAACCCCAATTTTAGCCATATCACGAGCCCCCCACTCCTAAAGGCTGAGCGTGATCAGGCTTTGAGGAGTAGTTTAGCAGTTTCAGTGGCTGGTGGAGTTGTATCGGAGTCCAAATGTGGGATTTTGAATCTAGAAAAGGGGGTAGTGAGGTAACTTTTGGCGCTGCGTGTTGTTCTTGAGCTGCGTCGGGTATCTGACAGCCTTTTATCTACTTTTTTCGAAGTATTTGTCTAATTCTGCGATGTGTTTGCTAATCGTTCGGGGGCTTTAGCGATGCATTCTGGGCAATAATTGTTCGCTCCGGGGTTCGGAAGTGTGTCCCCGAATTTTCAATTATCTCCCAGAATTTTTAGCTAATTTTCCCGAATTTTTAGCAATTTTCTCGCAATTTTTAAACAAATAAAACGATTAAAATAAATAAAAAACGATTTAAATACTGATTAATGACGTGGCTCGATCTGAGCCATCGATCGTGGACAGGCGCGAACTTCGGAAAGATCTGGTGGTCGTTACCGCTCGGCAGCGTTTTTCTCCGTTTACGAGCTCGGAAAGGCACTTGCTCGGCTGCCGACCGGAGACTAGGGGGTTCGGCATTCCGAGCGACGTGGCGCAATCTGAGCCGTCGGATGGTGGCGCTCATCTCGAGACGGGCGCAGTTCCCAAAAAAATACTATCTTGTCTTTTAGCGCACGTGGCGCGATCTGGGCTCTTCATCATTGGGAGCGCAAATTTTTGAGAGATCTAGTGGTCCACGTAGCTCGGTGCCATTTTTTCTCCATTTACCAGCTCGGGAAGGCACTTGCTCGGATGCCGACCGAAGGCATTGGTGTTCGGCAGACCGTGGGACGTGGCGTTATCTGAGCTGTTGGATGTGGGCGCGCATCTCGAGACGGGCGCAGTTCCCAAGAAAACACTATCTTGTCTTTTAGTGCTCTCGGCGAGATCTGGGCCGTCTGATTGAGATCAGACGCGAAAGTTGAGGGGAAAGTGAGTTTTCCTCCTTTACACGCTCGGAAAGGCACTTGCTCGGCAGCCGACCGAGGGCCTGTGGTTTTTGGCAATCTGAGATGGCTCTGTTCCCCATGGTGTTAATGGCGCTTCGTGACTTGTGTGGCGTTTCGCCTTCCCGACGTCACTAAGGATAATTAATGCGCGGCGTTTCAGCTTCCGAGGATCAGTAATTCCCTTAATTAAAACGCGGCGCTTCGATTTTCGAGGGTCATAATGGCTGGCTCTAGGAGGCAGGCTATAAGTACTCCACTCCCTTTGTCATTTTCGTCACAGCCAAATTGAGCTCCAGACCTCGGGGGCATCTGCCTTGGGTAGCTTCTCTCCTGAGGTTCGGAGAGGTGGTCGCTCTTCTGCCTGGTTTTCCCTTTGTTCCCGACGGCCCCCAAGTGGATGTCAGGAGCGAGGGGGAACGAGGTAGTAGTGGTGACGACCGTAGTCCGAAGCCGGGGGATGAGTTATCTCCGAAGGACGGGTGGTCGCTCTCTTACCTTTATCTTCTCCCGTTCCGGACGGTCCCTAAGTGGATGTCAGGAGCGGGGGAGAATAAGGCAAGAGTGGTGACGACCATAGTCCGGATCCGAGGGATGGGCCTTCTCGGAAGGACGGGTGGTCGTTCTCTCACCAAGATCTTCTGCCTTCTTTGGTTGCTCCGAAGTGAGTGCCGAAGCAGGCGGAGGTCTTGGTGGGAGAAGGACGATCCATGTTCGATGCCGATCTCCGGGCCATCCGAGTCCGTTTGTTGCAACTGTGAAGGCGCCGCTGTCAGAGTCCTCTGACAAACTGATCCTTCCAGTTGCAACCAACTAGCTCGGGATGGCGCGCTTCTCTATCATGGGTTGCAGCTCGGGCCTCTGGACCGTCCGAGCCCGTTGTTTGCAACTGTGAAGGCGCTGCGGTCGGTGTCCTCTGACATGCCGCGCCTTCCAGTTGTAAACAACAAGCTCGGGACGGTGTGTTTCTCCTGGTTTCTGAGTGTTGATGGGTCCCCTCTCATCTCTGTCTTCCTTCCGGGCTGATGGCTTCTGATGGATGTCAGCCCGGGGAAGTTAGAGATGGGGGGAGTGCCTATCTGTTCCCGATCGGGTTTCGTGGTCGGCGGGATACCGACTGATGCACGGGACCTGGGGGGTGTTCGCCGAAGGCGGCGCCTCAAAACTGAATCAAAATTTTTCCAGGTTCCTCTAAGCATAGGTGTGGCGTCCGAGGGTCCAATCGTCCGAGCGACGTGGCGCATCTTGAGTCGCTGGGTGATGGCGCGCATCTCGAGACGGGCGCAGCTCCCAAGAAAACACTATCTTGTCGTCTAGTGCTCTCGGCGAGATCTGAGCCGTCTGATCGAGACCGGGCGCGAAAGTTGAGGGGAAAGTGAGTTTTTCCCATTTACCAGCTCGGGAAGGCACTTGCTCGGATTCCGACCGGACCCTACTGTCGGCGTGTTCGGATTGCTCGTGGTCGGTTTTGGATCCTTCGGGGCCGAGCAGTTGACTTGGTGAGAGGAGTAGTGGTGATGGGCCTTCGTGACGTTTCGAGAGTAGCCCAAAAGTCGCGAAGTTTCATTGGAAGTCCAAGGGACGTTCCAATTTTACTATAAATATTCACCCCCCCAAGACCAAGTCTTCACTTTTCACTTTTACTCTCTTTCTTCCGTTTTTACTTTGCTTCGCAGTTTTTACCTCCCTGGGTGGCCTTGCTAGCTGTCGCGGTAGCGTTCTTAGTTCTGGTGAACTTTCCGACCGTACCTGTCACTTCAAGGTCAGTTTCTTTCCCTTCTCTTTTTAGGAAAACATGGTTAAGATTTCGGCTGAGACCCCCGCCTCGGAGCAAGCCGTTGGCCGAGGGGATAAAGGGAAGGGAGTGATGGAGCCGAGCGAGCAAGACGTTGTGTGTCCGGATAAAGAGGGTGAAGTGGCCGAAGTGCCCGAGGAAGTCGCGGCGGAGTCCCGAAAGGGCAAAGCCGTGATCACAATAGTGGAAACGCCGAAGAGAGCGGGGGCGTTTGGTCGGCAGCTCATCGCCGTATCGACCGTGGGAGGCGTCCGAGATTACGCCGAGGATGACTTGGAGAGGGTCGCTCAAGGTACGACAAAACTGGTGGAGGAGAACGAGCCGAGGGAGCTGTCCGAGGCCGACCACAGGATCTCGACTCTCACCGAGGCCGATCTCCGCGCGATCCGAGAGGGTTTCCGGATCCCGCTCGAGTATGCGCTGCTTCTCCCTGGCCCGGGGTTCCGAGCCAACACAAAGTCCTCGCCGGATATATGCGTCTTCCCGGTCGATTCCCTCATCGCCGGGCTCCGGTTTCCCCTACACCCGTTCGTGGTCGAAGTCTTGGTCTGGTACGGTCTGAGTCCTGCCCAACTGATGCCGAACACTTGGAGGCATGTCGTGGCGTTTCTCCTCCGATGTCAAGAGGTCGACGCCAAGCCGACTATGTTCCTCTTTCGGAGTCTTTTCAAACCTTGCCAGCCGAGGCGTCATGAACAGAGGTTTTTCCTTTCTCCTCGGACGGGAGTTAAGTTGATCGAGAACCCGGACTCGATCAAACATTGGAAGGATAAATACTTCCTCGTCCGAAATCTGACGCCGTGGGTGATACCGACAGTTTGGGCGACGGACGGCCTGCCTAAGCGTACAAAGAAGGACGTCCCGCTGAATGCTGAGGAGGCTGAGGTCCAGAGGAAGCTTTTCGCCCTGCCAGCGCTAAGCTGGAAGGATATTACGGAGGAGCATCTGTTCCGTGGGGGTCTCAGTCCGATCGACCCTCGTATGCTTCTGGTATTTATAATCCTCGTTTAAAGTTCATGAAAAATTTTCTAAGTTTTTTCATCCGGCTTTTGCAGAGACAATGAAGCTTGATTACAAGGCTCTGGTGGCGAAGGGCCGGGCAGAGCAGGAGAAGAAGAAGAGGCCGTCGGCAGCGCCTCAGGACAGCCGGGCCTCGAAGAAGCCTTCGGTCGCGAAGACTGCCGACCAACCGAAGGTCACGGTCCTGAAGGAGGGGGAGATTGAGGTCCTCGTCTCTCCGACTAAGGTCATGGTCCCCGAGCAGGGGGAGATCAATATCTCCGATCCCCCTACCTCGGATGCACCTGTGCCGACCCCGAGGACGGACGCTCCGGGTTCGTCAAGCGGCGTGTTCGGGGTGAAGGATGCGCTGTCCATGCCGGTTCCGCCCCTCACTGCCGAGGCGGAGAAGATCCTGACCGAGCGTCACAAGCAGATCTTCGTCCCCGACTGGCAGGTGATGAACGCCGACGGTTTCCTGGACGACGGGAACATCTGCATGGAGGCGATAAGGCATTTGCCGACCCCGAAGGATCGAGCGACCCTGAAGGCCGGGATGGCAGGGGACGCCGTGATGCAGATCGCCCGGGATTCCATGTCGGTAAGTAGGCTGATTTCTTCTTCATCTGAATTTCTTCCTTAACTCTGTTGCTTTCTTTCAGATTGTAACTCTGTTGCTTTCTTTCAGATCATCTGCCACTTCAACTTCCTGCTCGAGGAGATGGCGAGGAAGGATCAGGAGAAGGAGAAGGAGAGGACGGAGCGCGTCAAGGTCGCGAAGCGGCTCGATTCCGAGTTGCTTCTTTCGACGAAGAGGGCCGCCGAAGTGGAGGGGCTGGAGAAGCAGCTGGCCGATGCTGTTCAGCTGTCAAAGGATGCGGCGGCCAAGCTCGAGGCCTCGGAGAAGGAGGTCTCCAAGCTGAAGGATTCGGTGGCCAAGCTCGAGGCGTCGGTGAAGGAGGCTGCCGAAGACCTGAAGACGGGCATCATCGCTTGCGTCCGCCGCAACGTTGATCTCTTCGCTTGGAATCCCTCCGATATGCCCGGGATCTCCGAAGACTTGATCATGCACCGACTGAGCGTCCTCCCTGACTCTAAACCGATCGTCCAAAAGAGGCGCAAAGTCGCCCCGGAGAGGCAACAAATTGTAAAAACAGAAGTGGACAAGCTCTTGTCCGCTCGATTCATCCAGGAAGTCAGCTACCCCGAGTGGTTGGCCAATGTCGTCATGGTGAAGAAAGCGACAGGGGGTTGGCGAATCTGCATTGACTTCACAGACCTTAACAAAGCGTGTCCGAAAGATCCTTTCCCCCTCCCGCGCATCGACGCTTTAATAGACGCGACCTCAGGGCACGAGCTGCTGTCCTTCATGGATGCGTTCTCGGGGTACAATCAGATCCGGATGTTTCCACCAGACATCTCCAAGACCTCGTTCTTCACCGACCAAGGTCTTTATTGTTACCGCGTTATGCCTTTCGGGCTGAAAAACGCCGGAGCCACGTACCAGCGACTTGTCAACAGAGTCTTCAAGGACCTGATCGGCCGCAACGTAGAAGTTTACGTCGACGACATGCTTGTCAAGAGCCGGACTGGGCCGGACCACGTCGCCGACCTCGAGGAAGCCTTCGGTGTCCTCCGACGCCACAACATGAGGCTCAACCCGGCTAAATGCGCCTTCGGCGTCTCCACGGGGAAGTTCTTAGGATTCATCGTCAGCCAGCGCGGCATTGAGGCAAACCCCGGAAAAATACAGGCCATCATTAACATGTCCCCGCCCCGGAATGTCAAAGAGGTTCAGAGGCTCACAGGTCGGTTGGCGGCAATCGGCCGTTTTCTCTCCAAGTCAGGGGAGAAATCTCTCCCCTTCTTCAAAGCCTTGCGCGGGAAAGGGGGCTTCGAGTGGGGTACCCATCAACAAGAAGCCTTCGAACAGCTGAAACAATACCTCGCCAACCCGCCTCTCCTCAGCAAGCCCGAGCCGGGCGAGCCGCTTTGGCTCTACCTGTCCGCCTCGGACTGCGCCCTCAGCGCCGTCCTCGTCCGAGAGGAGGAAGGAGTTCAAAAACCACTGTACTATGTGAGCAAAGTACTGCACCCGGCCGAGACGAGATACGCGAAGATAGAGAAGGTGGCCTATGCCCTGGTTATGGCAGCCTGAAAACTTCGACCTTACTTCCAGGCCCACTCCGTCCAAGTACTGACCGACCAACCACTGAAGACTGTCCTCCACAAGCCCAAAAACTCCGGCCGATTAGTCAAATAGTCGATCGAGCTGAGCCAGTTCGACATCAGCTATCATCCAAGGGCGGCCATTAAAGGGCAGGCCCTCGCCGAGTTCATAACTGAGTGCACCGTCTCCGAGCAGCCTGACATAGAAGGGTCGGATCCGACCTGGGAGGTCTTTGTCGACGGCTCTTCATGCAAAACGGGGAGTGGGGCTGGCGTCATCCTTCGTGGCCCCGACCAATTCCTACTTCAATACTCCCTGCGCCTCAACTTTCCAGCCTCCAACAACGAGGCAGAATACGAGGCCATGATCGCCGGATTGACCCTCGCCCACCGAGCCGGTGCCAAGCGAATCCGGGCATTTAGTGACTCTCAGCTCGTGGTCCATCAAATCACCGGAGAGTACGAAGCCCGTGACGACCGAATGATAAGGTATTTGGCGGCAGTCAGACGACTCTTGGCGTTCTTCGACGGCGCTGCGGTTGTCAGAGTCCCCAGGGAACAGAACGCCCAAGCCGACGCGCTATCCAAACTTGCCTCTTCTTCCTTCGAGGGTCTCGATCGAACGGTGCTCGTCGAGGTCCTCTTGAAGCCAAGCATCAGTGGCCCAGAGCCGGAAGCGATGTGTGTGCAAGAGGGGACCAGCCCAGACGACTGGACCACTCCCATCCGAAAATTCTTAAGCAGGGCCGAGCTTCCTGAAGACAAAGCCGAGGCCAGACGAATCAGAATCCGAGCTGAAAGGTTCGTCATGATCGATAACATCCTCTTCAAACGCTCGTACACCTTGGCCGACGGCAAACCATACCTCCGCTGCCTCGCCAGGGACGAGGCCAGCTACGCCCTCAAAGACCTGCACGAGGGGATCGGCGGATGCCACATGGGGAGTAGGACACTTGCCCGGAAGGCCCTGAATCAAGGGTACTATTGGCCCACCATGCTCCAAGACTCACAAGACTTAGTCAAGAGGTGCGGCCCCTGCCAAAGATTCTCCCCTATCAAAAGGCTTCCTCAAGCCAACCTCCGATCCCTGGCGAGCCCTACGCCCTTCGCCATGTGGGGTATGGACCTTGTGGGGCCCTTCCCCCCAGCGGTAGGGCAAAAGAAATTCCTGATTGTCGCCATCGACTACTTCACCAAGTGGATCGAAGCCGAACCACTATCCAGCATCACCGAGCGCCAAGTGCAACAGTTCTTTTGGAAGAACATCATTTGTCGATTCGGGATCCCTCGAATCCTCGTCACGGACAACGGAACCCAGTTCCAAGGGCAGAACTTCCAAACTTTCTGTGAGGACATCGGCATCCAGCAGCGTTTCTCCGCCATTTGCCACCCCCAGTCTAACGGCCAAGCGGAGAACGCGAACAGGCAAATCCTCGACGGCCTCAAAAAGTGCCTTGACAATTCCCCCAAAGGGCTATGGGTTGAGGAGCTGCCCAGCGTACTATGGGCACACCGAACCACACAGAGGATCCCCACGGGGGAGACGCCATTCAATCTGACCTATGGGACTGAGGCAGTCATCCCCGTCGAGGTCGGATTGCCTTCTCCCCGGATCATAGCCTTCGATGAAGACGACAATGCGTCCGCCCTGAGGGCTAACCTGGACCTCGTCGCCGAAGTGCGAGAGAAGTCCGCGGTCCGAAGGAGCATTTATCAGCAACGGATCGAGAGATTTTACAACAAGAAAGTCCGCCCCACCAGCATCCAGGCAGGGGACCTGGTTTTGCGAAAGCTATCTGTCTCTGATCCAACCAAGAAGAGGAAACTGGCTCCCAACTGGGAAGGCCCATACCGCGTAGTCGAGGCTGTGCGCCCTGGTACATACCGACTGACGGATATGAACGACCGACCCATCAGCCGACCCTGGAACGCTGAGCACCTCATGAAATTCCTGGGAGAGCAAGCTTAGGTTCTAGCATGGCTTAAGTAAATTAAATCTTTTGTAAACATTCATGTGTAAAGGGCCGCTTCAGCGACCCCCCCCCCCTGTCTGGTATAAAAGAAGTCTCTTTTTGTCAAAAGTTAAATACCTCGGCAACTCCGACCCGGTACCGGGCAATGGGGGCGGCACCTGGGTTCTCACTCGGGTCTCATCCCCAAACGCCTCGGTAGGTTCGACCCAACTCCGGACCGGAGGTCTCCCTGACGCCCCGCATCGATCCCTCACGAATCGGCGGAGCCCAACCTCGCCTTCACCACCCCGCTAGCCAGAGCAAAGAAGGAAAAGATAGCTTTATTCATACTCTTTTATTTTGTGCTGAGAAAACAAGCAAATACCGTTACAGGACCACTCCACTCATCTCAAACTAAAGGGAATCGCCGACTTAGGGCCCCTCGGATCCGGCGAAGGGCGGAATCACTCCGACCAAACGACTTGGAACTCTCTCTTCGTCATGACGGTCCTTCGGTTCTGCCACAGTCGACTCCCCGGCCACGGAGCTCTGGGCATCCACGGATCGCATGCGTTCCATCAGTTGCAACGCCGAGGGAGCCCCCCTGCTCGCCGACCCCTCGAGGAAGATGTCGAAACACCCAGCATAGTCCTATAGCGATGTATCTCCATCTCCTTCTCCACTATCACGTCGCGAAGTAGCTTCTCAGAGGAAGGCCTCTGCACCGAGGAACTTGACATGGTATATCCAAGACCAACGCCCCCGAGCTCCCGATCCACCATCGCCCTCCTCAGCCGGCTCGCCTCCTCACTTAGGGCTTCAGACTTGTTCCTGTAATAATGGAAGGCCGCATCGGTGTCGCGAGCCCTCTTTCGATACCGAACCAAAGTGGCCTCTAAAGCCTCAACCTTGCCCCGAAGCCATGCCACGTCGGAACGAAGGGGGTCCACCTCAGGAAGGGGAGCCGTAACCTACAAGAGAACCAGCCCACTCAAGACATATAAGCAAAGAGGTTCGGAAATTCTTCGAAGTTGGAACACTTGGCCAGCCAAAAAACCCTCTTTTTATAAATTCAGTTTCCCCATACAAAAAATGCGGTGGCCAGTCCGCGGAAGGCAAATACAATCGAGAGAAGGAAAAAGAGGGACAAAAATTATACAGCTTGTTTTCCCACCTCAATGTCAGCCGGATCCGCAGGGGGGTCGGCAACCGGATTATCATCGGACCCTTGTCCGCCAGGGGTCTTCGGTGTCCCCTCAATCTCCATATCGTACTCGAAGTTGGACAGGTCAATAGTCGGATAAAAGTGCCTCACATGGCTGAGGGCCTTTGCATAACTGCTATCCTGGGCTTTGATCACCAGGATCTGACACGACTCAGTCACCTCTTTCTTCTCCTTCTCCGACATCTCCTCCTGAGCCACCCTCGCCTTCGCCCATTCCTCCTTCTCCTTGTCAAAAGCCGCCTTCGTCTCCGCCTCCTTCTTACGAGAGCCTTCGAGCTCTCCCTTCAATTCCGTCGCCTCCTGCTCGGCCTTGTCAGCCCGGTCTCGCTCTCGCTGCAACGCCGCCTCGTAGAGGCCCCTCACATGGGCCCCCTGCACGGTCGCCTGCCATAGCCAGACACTACTAAGAAATCTTTCTTAACGACATAACCTGAAAGCTAGGGGGTTCGATTGACTTACCAGCACAGTGGCCTGCGCAAGACGCACGTACGCCTCGTCCAGGGTCTGGGACTTCATATCCGAACGGTCCCGAGGGGTCGCCAGCTTATCTGCGACCTCCATGGCCTGGCGCCCCCGGACCAGGCAATCACCCTCGCGGATCGACCAATCCGGCGCCCACCTTCGCCGAAGTCTCTCTTCTAGTCCGGGATCCACCAGGGGACCCTTCCCCTTATCAAGGTCGGCGGCCGTACCCTGATCCGGACCCCCCTGGACCACCGCGTCCCCACCCGTCTCCGACCGAGTCCTCTTCATCCTCGGCTGAATGGGGGCCTCGGAGACCACCTGGGACAACTCGGTCGTCTTCGCCACGACATCCTTCTTCTCGGCCTTCTTCTTCTTCATGGCGAGCCTCAGCGCCTTAATCGATTCTTCATCCATTTCTGTAAAAAGATCCATTAAGAACAAATGAGCGAGAAAGTACAAGGAGAGTGAGAGGAAAGAAACAACCACGTACGAGGCACGGCCGGGCTAGGGCTCAGTCCGACGCTCGCCAGATGGGCCTCCGTCACCTTCCCCCAATTGATGCTATACGACAGACGGAGACGCTCAACGAGTCTCCACTCCTCCGCCGTCAAGTCCCCCGGCCCCGGTGCTGCGTAGCTCGGCTTAGAATGGTTCCACCGAGTGGGGATAGCCCAAGGATCCTCACTCCGGATCACCAGATACTTTTTCTTCCAAAACTTGATGGAATCTGGATGACCGTGGACCACCTTTGCCTTACCTCGAGGCGAGATATAGTATACTCCCTCTGCCGATGAGCCGATCAACAACATCGCTCGGAACACGCTCAGCCGCAGGGGTACCCTCTGCTCCTCGCACAACAGCACGAAGCAGATGATCTGCTTCCAGGAGTTCGGTCCAAACTGCATCGGCGCCAGGGACGACCAATTTAACACCTCCCGAACAAATGGATGGATGGGCAGCCTCAGGCAGGAGATAAAGGCGTCCACAGGGAAGATACAATACCTATCCGGCAGGGGATCGGTCGGCCGAAGAGTAGAATTCGGCAGCATAAGCTCATAACTGGGCCCTATGTAGTAGGCCAACTGCAGAGCCCCTAAGTCGCTTGCCTCCAGAGCGGTCGGGGATGCGTCCACCTTCAACCTCTTCCGACTTGACGACGACGGCTGGACCCTCGAGGACTCCTTATCTGAGAGATCGTCGGGGTAGCGACGGAAAGACTGGGGTTGTGCAGACGACCCTATCACCGAGTCACTCGGGCCGCCAATCCTCGATCCCTTCTTCTTCGGAACCCTCCTCCTCTTGGTCCGTTCCGGCGAAGGTGTAGACAAACGCCCCAGAACGGGCGGATTCCGAGACCCTGCGGAGCCATCTCCCTCGGAACCACCCTCCTCTCCGGAAGCCAACCCTAGGGTCCGGACTTCGTCTGAACTACCGCCCCCCTCCTCAGAGTCGCTGCTTTCCACCACGAAATGCCTCCGAGATCGCAATGGCTTCACATTGTGTACAACCTCCTCCTCGCCTACCGGCCCCTCCCCCGAGGTTGGTTTCGAGACAGGCCTCACTCCCCCCCAGAGGTCGACGCCGACGAGCCGGACTGAGCCCTATCCATCTGTGCCTAAGCTAAACGGGGTTACCAACTAACCTGGGATCACCTCGGAAAAACGACCTTGCTGCCGGTAACTGAAGGGACGAACGCTGAAGAGTTGAAGGGTTTTTTGAAAAGTAAGGAGCAAGAAAGAAATGGGCGATGGGAGGAGAGGGGGAAACATTTATAGGGGATAGGAACGACTCCTCGAGTTTCGCAGTCACTATTCACCGATTGACGTGCAACTGCCGCCTAGGAAATCACGCCGCGTCCTCGAAACATGTGCTGCTGACGTCACCCAGTGCCAGACTGGCCGCTCGGTACGGGGGTCGGTTCGGGCAAAATAACGGCTCGCCTTCGCCGGCACTAAAGCACTCTTCTTCGGAAGATCCCCCGGCTCGCCTTCACCCTTACCGACCCGTAATCCCTCGCCAGCTCGAGGTCCGGTCTGGCACCAGGGTACTCTTCTTCGGAAGATCCACCGGCTGGCCATCACCCTTACCAGCCCGTAATTCCCCCTCGTCTCGAGGTTCGGCCTGGCACCAGGGTACTCTTCTCAGGAAGAAATAACGGCTCGCCTTCACCCTTACCGACCAATAATCCCTCGCCAGCTCGAGGTCCGGTCTGGCACCCGGGTACTCTTCTTCGGAAGATCCACCGGCTGGCCATCACCCTTACCAGCCCGTAATTCCCCCTCGTCTCGAGGTTCGGCCTGGCACCGGGGTACTCTTCTCAGGAAGAAACAACGGCTCGCCTTCACCCTTACCGACCCATAATCCCTCGCCAGCTCGAGGTCCGGTCTGGCACCCGGGTACTCTTCTTCGGAAGATCCACCGGCTGGCCATCACCCTTACCAGCCCGTAATTCCCCCTCGTCTCGAGGTTAGGTCTGGCACCCGGGTACTCTTCTCAGGAAGAAACAACGGCTCGCCTTCACCCTTACCGACCCATAATCCCTCGCCAGCTCGAGGTCCGGTCTGGCACCTGGGTACTCTTCTTCGGAAGATCCACCGGCTGGCCATCACCCTTACCAGCCCATAATTCCCCCTCATCTCGAGGTTCGGTCTGGCACCCGGGTACTCTTCTCAGGAAGAAACAACGGCTCGCCATCACCCTTGTCGACACATAATCCCTCGACCTCTCGAGGTTCTGTCGAACACCAGGGTACTCTTCTCCGGAAGATACAACGGTTCGCCATCGCCTTCACCTACACGTAAACCCTCGACTAGCTCGAGGTCCTATCCAAGCCTCAGGGCAGCACCACCAGGAAGGCCCTGTGATTCGCCCTCCCATTTTTTCTACAACCATAAGCACTCCTCCACGGCTAGCTCCCGCACCCCCCGCAGGAGTGGGGGGCTTGTGTGACAGGGTAAAAATGGCCTGAGGCCCAACCAGGGCCCAATACAATTCCCACTCAGAAAGGTAAAGATAGCAACCTGGTTCGGCTCCGAACCACTTCAGGGTCGACGCCGAACCTCGTGTTTGCCCTCACGGTACTGGCCTCCTCGTACCGACGAGCCTCAGTAACCCTCGGAGTCCGATCCGGGACAGTCCCACAGGCCGTCCCCCCTCTCTGGCGGGGCAGAAGGATGACCTGGCGCAGCCTAGGCCCTCCGATCCCCCCCAGAAGCACAGAAGGCCCACGATGGGCCACGTCAGCTCCAAATACCGCCAAGGGTTTCGCCACGTCAGCCCTATACCACTCCTGGTATTGCCACGTCCGCCCTAAACCCCCTGGACCTTCTGCCACGTCAGGCCCACGGGCTTTCAGATCCAGACCCGGCCCCCAAGTGGAACCAAACCCGGTTGGGATTCTCTATAAATACTAGACCCACACCCACCTTTTGAGGTAATGAATCTTTTGCCACTTAAATATACCTAGTTATTGCTACTCTCTCACAGAGACTGACTAGAGCGTCGGAGGGTCCGCCGCCGGGATAAACCCCGGTGTTTCAGGACCGTCTGCAGGTACACAAGACCTCGGATCCGACCCTTCCGATCCGAGCCCAGCCTTCAACATCTTTCCGAACTCATCGTAGGTCCCAGAAGGTCAACCGAAGGTCGGCAGACGAGCGGCATTCTCCTTCAATACAAATTGAGTCCGAACTCACACCTGGTGCATCCACACGTCTCCCAGAAATAAACAGCATCAATTAGTATTAATCTACCAAGTGCATAAATATAGAAATTAAGTTACCCTTATTATTAATCTACCAAGTGCATAAATATTAGGGGTAGAGTAATTTTAATGAAGTGTATTCTGTTCTGATTTAGTTTAAGTGAATCTTTTATGTATCGAAAATGATGCATTGAAGATAGAGACAGAGCTCTTAAAGAGGGGGAACCTTATATATACTTATCTAATAACATTTGGAAAAAATTAGTTTTGAGCCCTTAGTTACAAAAAAACCAATTCACCCAATCATAATTTATACAAATTCGGCAAGCAATTGAAATTATTTTCACAAATTTAGCAATTATTTCCACAAATTTAGCAACTATCTTATAATCACTCAAAATTTTTAAGTAGATTATTCTAATTTTTAATTAATAAATTTCAAATTTAGAATATCCCACCAA